>JAGXJF010004381.1:0-13516 GCA_019208055.1 Stipa capillata
CGAAAGAGATGTTCCTAAGATGTAGAAGACAGTAGCTCACTAGTGTAGAACCCCCTTATTAGTGGCGTGCTAAAATGCCTATTAGTGGCGTGTGGGTAGCACGCCACTAGTATCACGCCGGTGGTAACAGGTTACTAGTGGCGTGCGCACCACACGCCACTGATAATTGGTTACTACTGGCGTGCTAGTGCACGCACGCCACTAGTACTTTAGATACCAGTGGCGTGTCCGAACTTGTGCACGCTACTAGTACTGCGAAACGCACGCCACTAGTATATTTTTCGGGGTTTAAAAAAAAGCACAATCATACGTATCTGCTACTAATGCACACCAGAAGCTCTAATCCAGCACATAAAACATTCATAGTGCCACAAATAATTTCTCAATGTTCTACGGCTGTTATACAAATGAAGTTGTGAATTACAGAGAAAGTGCCACATTCGCATACAAGCATTTCTGGGTTGTCTCACTCACCACCTGGTCCTTGACGCGTTTGATGCTGTCGAGCGATATCTCAACGGTCGACTTGATGAAGTTGAATGCCATGAAGGACGGCGGGCGGCCCGAGCGGCGGCTTGGGCGTGTTGGGGATGGCATCACGGGACCAGATCGGCTTCAGCGATGGCTCCGGGAGGCCTCGCGCCATCTCGCCGACCGCCTTGAGGAACTGGGCCGCACCCTACGCGTGAGAATGAGGTCGGGATCAGGATCGGGCGACGAACCTGCGCCATGAGTATTTGGTCCTCGAGCTTGTGGTCGAGGGGAGGGCGGGGGATGAGGTCGGCCTTGGGGATGGGCAACGGGCGGTCCTCGAGGCCGTTCACATCGGCGAGCGAGCAGCTGGCCGCGGCCTCGACGAACCAGACACCGTCGCCGGTGCAGTCAACCACGGGCTCGCCCGGGGACGGCTCAGCGATACGGCCGGCCTAGTAGGGCACGAGCGCATCGTAGGCGGGCTCGGGGTTGCCGTTGGCTAGCGAGGGGAGAGAGGAGGGGTAGGGAAGGTGGGGAAGAAGAGAGGAGGCGGCGTCTGTGGGAGTCGGGATGAAGAAAGAAGAGAGGAGGACACCGGCTGCTCAGGGTGGGTTTTTATACCCCTTCGGCTGGGAACCCTAGGGCCCGACGGGCTTCGGCCCAGTAGCGGGGAGGCACTCAACAGTGGCGTGTGCTTATACGAGCATGCCACTAGTAACCCAAATTGTAATACCCAGATTCGACAACTAGGGTTTGCCTCACATTCATGCATACATGTCATCATCTTCATGCATGTAAACACCCACACACACACCTTATTTAAACTAAAATATAATAAGAAGAAACTTTATAGAATATGTGCATATCCCATCCTCGGTGGTAAAATTTCACAAACACCAATCAACTTATTTGAAATTTTCAAATTTTCAAACTAGTATTAGCATGCGGGTGGGTGGAACCATTTTCCAACATTTCATGCCCAAGGTTGAGCCATAAGCTACCTGAACTGATCGCCCCATCGGACCCCGATCCTAAACCCTAAAAGAGACAGGAATTAGGGTTGAATAAATGAGCAAGTTAATGTGCATAAAAGTTTACCAAACTTTGGCAATAGCCTTGAATATGGAAAGATTAGCTCCATGCCAAATTCCAGAATTTTTGGAGAAATTTAGGACCTAGTTCTAGTTCAAACGCCGAATTAGGTCAAAACTAGGGTTTGAGCTAGCAACCAGATCAAATCACCTCCAAAGCACTTCAAATTCCTATAGTAGGTCCCACCTAATGTCTTGAAGGTCCTGACAAAATTTCAGAATTTTTGGGGCTATATTTATACATAAAATAACACAAATACCTTCTCTGTGCCATATAAAAAGAAAATAAAAAGAATAAAGGAAAAAGAAAAAGGCCAGGGCCCTTTGGGCCGCCCCGGCCGGCCCATCTTTCCCCCGCCTGACCCCTCCTGCACGCGGGCCCCGCGCGTCAGCCTCCCCGCGGCCCCTCCTCTCTCTGCGCACGGGACCCAGCAGCCAGCTCCCCTCCGCGCCCGCTCTTCCCCTCTCTCTCCTGTGCGCGCGGCCCCACCCGTCAGCATCTTCATGCCACGCCTCCGCCGCCGGTTCGCTGCGGTGGGCGGTGGTCCGTCCCGACCGGCCTCCGCTCCGACCGCGCCACCCTATTAAAGGGGGCCTTCGGACCGCGCCGCTCCCCTCTATCCTCCCTCTGCTCGAAACCCTAGCCCCGTGCCCGAGCTGCTCGCCCCGCCGCCGCGTCTCCTCCGCCTTCGGTGGCGCCTCTGACGAGCTCGTGCGGCCACCTGGGCCCTTCCCCGAGCCCTTTTTCTTGCTCCCCGACCTCCCCATACCTTCCCCTAACTCGCTCCTTCCCTCCCCCTTTTTCAGCTCGGTGCTGAGAGCTCCTCCCGACGCCGCTCCGGTCGCGCCGCTCTTCCACTCGTCGCCGGCCTCCCCCTAGTCCCCCGCAGCTCCCCCGACTCCTCCACTCTCCCCAAGGGTAAGCTCCGGTTGCTCCGCCCCCTCTTCCCTCGAGCTGCCGTGCCCTAGACCGCCCCCAGAGGCTACTCCGGCGAGATCCCGTCGAGAACGCCGCCGCCGTCCCAGCCTCCGGTATCTTCGGTGCAAAGAGAATGAGAGAGTGAGTGGAGAGGGAGTGGCCATGTGGCACCCTCCGGTTGGTCGCGCTCGTCCAGTCAGCAGCTGACCGGGGGTTAGCTGCCCAGTCAGCACTGCAGGTGGGCCCCGGTCGTCAGGTGGAGCAGACCCGAGTTAGGGTCAGTGTAGAGTTAGTCGGGTACGCGTAGGATTTGGGTTTTGGATTCGGGTAGAGCTCGGGTGGGTTTAGTATTTAGGCCTGGCACAGATTAGGGTTAGGTTTAGTTTAAAAAACTCGTAAAATTTCAAATGGGCATAACTTTCAAACCGTACATCGGTTTTTGATGAATTTTATATATTCGGAAACATTGTGAAAATCTCTACACCTTGGACAAAAGAAAACTTTGATTTGAGCACATGCACAGTAGGTTATTAGGGTTGGTGTGTTTCGGCCTCCGGATCAACCCCGATCAACCCCAGGTTAGCGACCGTAGATCCAATTCGAGTGATTCTGGTCACGTTGGGTTCACCTCACAGAGCACTTCCATAATAGGAGCATGCCACTACATTATCATGCACCACCGATAGTAATCTACCACCTTCATCCCTAACCCACGTACGCCATGATTAACACACATGCGCTATGAATCCGCATTGCAACCCTAACACCCCGTGTATGAGCCATAGCATGCACTTAGTAGGACTAGGACTTAAACTCTCAGCGTGCCACCCAGTAAAATGTTCATTAGCCCCCTCATCAAAAATCGACATAAAACCCTAAATTGTCGATAGAAACCCTAACCTACCTATCGACGCTTTAACCCACCTGCTCCTAGTCGCTTCGAACCTATGGCTTAAACCACCTTCACAATACTAACTTATTAAGCTCTGCCACCCCATCCCGCCGCTAACGGCGTTAACCCTAAATACCTGTTACACCGTAAAAATGACATGCATGCATGCTAGAATAACCAGAAGTGAGTTAAACCTAAACCACGAATTATGTTAGCCACTCTAGGGTTATGCACCTCCGCGAATCACCTTTAATCAATGCATCTAGCCTTACGCATTCATCATGCATACATGCCGGGTCTCATTGCCCTTATTGCCGTTTCTTTTCCGGTGCCTCGATTTGCTCGCTTCAGAGCCCGAAGAAGGAGACCACCCGGTTTGTACCTCGGAGCAAGATCAGGAACCCGGTGATCAAGGCAAGCAGAGCTTGTTGCATTTCTTTCTTATCGTTGTTCCCATGCCTTATCTTATTATTTATGCGTGTGATGAAATGCTTGTTTAAATCGCTGTTTGGAATTCGCAAACTAGCATGTGTAGGAAGGTTCGCTCTGTCGAGAGTCTTAAGAGTTGCCCTAATCACCTAAATTTGTTCGAGTGAGATGTGAAAACCGAGAGGTTCACGGTGAATAAAGTTGGTATTTCACGACGCCAACCTGAGGTGACTTCATCGGGCATGATGAATAAAGTTGGTGTTTCGTCGTAATACAACCTGAGGTGACTTCACCGTGTTACCTGAGAGTCGAGGGGAGGTTCGCGGTGAATAAAGTTGGTATTCCACGACGCCAACCTGAGGTGACTTCATCGGGCACGATGAATAAAGTTGGTGTTTCGTCGTAATACAACCTGAGGTGACTTCACCGTGTTACCTGAGAGTCGAGGGGAGGTTCATGATGAATAGAGTTGGTATTTCGCGATGCCAACCTGAGGTGACTTCATCGGGCACGATGAATAAAGTTGGTGTTTCGTTGTCATACCAACCTGAGGTGACTTCATCGTGCTCCCTTCCTGTTTGGATCGATTGGATTTGAATCATGAGCTATCTTGTTGGCTGGACTTGGTTAATTGGATTCGAGTGTGAGTTGGATATTGTGTTGGATTGTGTTCAGGATTTGGATTCGGACTGGATATCGGCTTGGATGGTTATACCTGTAATGTTCATTCCCTTATGTTAGAGGTTGACTTGTATATTGTTACTCTGAGAAGCATTCATGTTTAATTTGTTGCTGTACTAGTATGGGTAGGACATTTAATCAAGCACGAATAATTCTTGCGAGTACCTTCGTACTCACCTAGGATATTCCTAGATCATTGCAGGTGAGCCGGTGGTTGAGGACTTTCTCGACGACGCTTGAAATTGTGTTTCCTTGGTTGGCTATCAATCCAAGGGTTTTTGTGGCTTTTGGTTAGCGGTCAATGCGCCGCTATGGGACTCATTTACCTTTCTTCCACTGTTGTGTAATTACTCCGTACTCGGATATATTTCCGGTTATGACCGACTGATGTAAACTTATAGTCCGACGCGGACAGTTAGCTTAATATCGTAATGTAGAGTTTGTGCCGTGATATCCGAGTTGTTACTTGTGGTTGTCCATGTACAATGCGTGTATGTGATGAAGTATGTGGACAACTGTGCAGCGGTATTATTGCGTGCTAGGATTGCGTTTCGTGATGGCAGAGGTGAGCGAACCACTAGTCCTGTGTAGCTTTGGCTGAGTCGATCCAGGGGATTCGTCCCGTACTCGCTAAGTCTCCTACGACCGTCACGCCTCGCGCTGACGGCAGAGCAGGGCTGGATCCTCCCAGAGTCGCACCTTGTGGCTAGGTAAGGTTGAGGGGACTCATATCCCGGGCTCTAGTCCTCCTATGACTATCGCGGAGCGCAGACTTATCACGCGGTATTACCCCCTTCACCGGCATCTGGGATCTATATGTGGTTCCGGGAAGATTGGTCGCTTCCGGCCGGCTTGCGTTGGTCAGGTGTCGGATCGTTCCGCCTCGGTGAGTACGGCGCAGGTACCGTGCCATCGGGCTGACGAGTCCTTCGGTCCTTGGCGACTTCGCATTCCCCTAATCACATGTGGATTCCGGGTCCGTGACACAAATACTAGTGGCGTGTCCGTTCGCCCGCACGCCACTAGTAACGTATGCCGGGTCCGACTATTGGGTCTCACATACTAGTGGCGTGCGCTTTTTCCAACACGCCACTAGTAATATCATATTAGTGGCGTGGGATTATTTGGGCACGCCGCTGATGATATGAGCAATACTAGTGGCGTGGCTTTTAGGGGGCACGTCACACTAGTGGCTGTGTGAGACACCTGTGTGAGATTAAGGTAACACTGGTGAAGACTTAGAGACAAACCGAAATCTCTGCCTGTTGAATAGGCATGGCTGTGTGACAGGTGAGACCTTAGCGGTGACACAGCTACGAGCGGAGGCGGACGGCAGATTTAAGAAAACTAGGGTTTAAACAAGGATTTTCCGTTAGGTTTCAAGCTAGATGAATTCTAGAGGATGATCAAAAGCTAAACCAACCTTAGACAAGAAGAATGCGCTACTGGATTAAGCTTTTGAGCGGTTGAAATTGTCACGAAGATAGGTTGGGCACAAAGTAGGGTTAGCTGAAGCTTACTTTGATCGAGAATTCGATAATGTGCGAATGAATTGGTGCTGGAGCTTCTCGGAAAGCTTTCTTCGATGCGTCAAAAAGTTTTCGAGGGCAGAATCCACGATTTCGACGTAAACTCGAGAGTTTGGCGCACGGCAGAAGTTTGGGGTTTTGAGTTGGACATGGATTCTGTGGAGACACATCGACGCTTTATATAGGCCGAAGGGGTGTAAGATGGCTGTGTCACAGCTGAGTTGATGACCTGTGACACAGATGAGTAGGAAGAGACCCTACGACCTACGGAGTTCAAAAAGCATTCACCTGAGACACAGAAGGAAGACTCATGTGACAAGTTTTTCATCTATAGAACACCGAGATGGAGAGAGTTGGATAAGAAAGGAAGCACTTGAGCACTAACAGAGAGACCTTATGAAATCTTCTCAAAATTAGTTTGCCAGAAATTCAATCAAGCAGAGCTAAAACTGACAAGAGTTGATTAGAAAACATGTACACAAGAGAGTGCACAGACAACTCAAGAAATATTCTCAACTCTAAGCATAGAACACACCTGTGACACAGGTGAGTAATACAGATGAAAAAATATAAGCAGCAAAAACAGCAAGAACATCTGAGCTGGACACCAAGCCAAACCTTTTATTGCAAGTTAGATATATCAATGATATTCAATTCACTCCTCAGAGCACAGAACCTAGTCTCATCTAAAGGCTTGGTGAAAATATCAGTTAATTGTCTTTCAGTCCTTATATGACACAGCTGTATATCTCCTTTCTCAACATGGTCTCTAAGGAAGTGGTGTCTCACTTCAATGTGTTTGGATCTTTGGTGGTGTGTTGGGTTGTTGGCTAACTTAATTGCACTTTCATTATCACAGAAGAGGGGCACTTGATTAAAAGTTATACTGAAATCTTTCAAGGTCTGCCTCATCCATAATAACTGAGCACAACAACTACCAGTAGCTATATACTCAGCTTCTGCAGTGGAAAGGGCTACTGAGTTTTGTTTCTTGGATGACCAGGACACTAAGGAGTGCCCTAGGAATTGACAGGTTCCTGAGGTGCTCTTTCGGTCAACCTTACACCCTGCATAGTCACTATCAGAATAGCCAACTAGCTCAAAATTTGCACCTTTGGGATACCACAAACCAAACGTTGAAGTTTGAATTAAATATCTCAGTATCATGCGTACTGCCACTCTGTGACAGTCCTTAGGGTTAGCTTAGAATCTAGTACACATGCACACACTCAACATGATATCTGGCCTAGATGTACACAAGTATAGCAAGGAGCCTATCATGGATCTAAATTCTTTCTGATCAACAGAGTTAGCTTCAATGTTCAAGTCTAGATGACCATTTGTTTGCATGGGAGTATGAATAGGCTTTGCATCCATCATGCCAAACTTGGTGATGATGTCCTTGGTGAACTTTTCTTGTGAAATGAACGTTCCTTCCTTGAGTTGTTTGATCTGAAGTCCTAGAAAGTACTTGAGTTCTCCATCTAAGGACATCTCAAACCTCTTGGTCATCATCTAGCTAAACTCATCACTCATGGAACGGTTAGTACTGCCAAATATTATGTCATCGACATAAATTTGGCACACGAATAAATCCTTTCCATTTTTCTTACTGAATAGAGTTGTGTCTACTAATCCCATTTTAAATCCATTTTTGATTAGAAATTCTTTCAGTGTGTCGTACCATGCTCTAGGTGCCTGCTTTAAACCATAAAGTGCTTTGTGCAGTTTATAGACATGATGTGGTTTCTTAGCATCTTCAAAGCCAGGTGGCTGTTCAACATATACTAGTTCAGAAAGTTTACCATTTAGGAAGGCTGACTTCACATCCATTTGGTAAAGCTTGATATTATGATGAACAGCATATGCAAGTAGGATCCTGATAGCTTCAAGTCTTGCCACTGGAGCAAATGTTTCTCCAAAGTCTAGACCTTCTACTTGAGTAAAGCCTTGAGCAACAAGTCTGGCTTTGTTTCTTACCACCAGTCCATTCGTGTCTTGTTTGTTCCTGAAGACCCATGTGGTTCCAATGACATTATGGTCTTCAGGTCTATTCATCAAGGACCATACTTCATTTCTTTTAAATTGATTTAGCTCTTCGTGCATAGCATTGATCAAGTCAGCATCCTTTAGAGCTTCATTTATGGTCCTGGGTTCAACACTGGAGACAAACGAGTAATGTTCACGGAAATTAGCAATTTGAGAACGAGTAGATACTCTCTTATGAATGGCACCGCTGATTTGGTCTACAGGGTGATCCTTCTGCAGCCTACTGATCATAAGGGGTTCGGGGTCAACCACCTGTGTCACAGTTGTTGGTGTTGCTTGTGACATAGCTGGTTCTTCCTACGACATAGCTGGCTGAGTCAGGTCCTCTGCATCCAGTTGATCATTGGCTGGGTTGTACTCGAAATCAATGTCTTGCATTTCAGTGCCTTCACCCAATGATGGAGAGTGTGAATCTTGATCACTTGGTGAGGCAGATTCCTCCTTGATGGTGGGTCTAATCTCACCAGTGGATTTCTTTTGAATGTCCTTGCTCCCTACATCATTAGCGACTTGCTCTCCTTGGGAAGCCATAAGACTCATCAAAGTCCACATCTATAGATTCTTCAACAACCTTTGTGGAGGTGTTATAAACTCTATAGGCATGGGAGTTAGTGGAATAACCAAGGAATATACCAACATCAGATTTAGCTTCAAACTTAGTGAGGGCGTTTGCCTTTTCCTAAGAATGTAGCACTTACAACCGAATACTCTGAAGTATGAGACATTTGGCTTGGAGTTGGTGAGCAGCTCGTAAGGAGTCTTCTTGAGTAGTGGATGTAGATATAGCCTATTGATGGAGTGGCAAGCAGTGCTGACAGCTTCAGCCCAAAATCTTGGTGAAGTCTTGTACTCATCTAGTAGTGTCCTTGCCATCTCTATCAAGGTCCTGTTCTTCCTTTCCACTACACCATTCTGCTGTGGAGCATATGGACTTGAGAACTCATGCTTGATTCCATGCTTGTCCAAAAATGCTTCCACCTTGGAGTTCTTGAACTCAGTCCCATTGTCACTCCTGACCTTTACCAGGTTTACCTTCTACTCATTTTGAACTCTAACAATGAGATGCTTGAATTTCTTGTAAACCTGTGTCTTCTCCTTCAAAAAAAACATCCCAAGTATAGCGAGAAAAATCATCTACTATGACAAAGCCATACTTGTTACCTCCCAAGCTCTCATATGTTGTAGGACCAAAAAGGTCAATGTGTATGAGCTCAAAAGGAGCGGTGGTGGTCATGATGGTCTTGGGACGATGGGCAGCTCCAACTTGTTTGCCGGCTTGACATGCACTGCAGGGCTTGTCCTTCTCAAACTTCACCTTTTCTAAGCCTATGACATAGTCATGTTTGCTCAGTTTGTTGAGAAGCTTCATCCCTGCATGTCCTAGCCACCTGTGCCACAGCCAGCCAACACTGGTCTTGGCCATGAGACACCATGGAGCTGCTGCAGGCTATTCACTGAAATTGATAATATATAGTTTTCAGACCTGCATCCTTTGAATACTTGAGAATCATCAGATAGTTTGGAGGCTATAACCTCATCAGGATAGAAAGTCACTTTCATACCTGTGTCACACAGCTGTGACACAGACATTAGACTATAGCCTATCTGATCCACAAGCATGACATTAGATAAGGAGTGATGTTCAGATATGGCAACTTTACCAATGCCATTTACCTTTCCTTGGAGTTGTCTGCATAGATCACATATTTGCTTGGCAGATTCTCATTGGTGATCTCTACAAACTCCTCCCTGCCTCCAGTCATATGTTGTGTACATCCACTGTCCACAACCCAATCAGTTCCACTGGAGACAGCGTCCTGCAAGATTAGTTATGAAACTTAGGGACCCAAACTTTTTTGGTTCCCTTAGCAATTTTATTATAAGCAGAGATAGCAGTAATAGGGTTAGAAAATTTGTTTCTAGTGGT
This sequence comes from Stipa capillata, assembly GCA_019208055.1. Taxonomy (NCBI): domain Eukaryota; kingdom Viridiplantae; phylum Streptophyta; class Magnoliopsida; order Poales; family Poaceae; genus Stipa; species Stipa capillata. Next base: position 9,992 of record JAGXJF010004381.1, read on the forward strand.
CACAGCCTTGGTAATGGATGATATAACATGAGTCCTTTTCGACTGACTATCACTTGCAACTTTAGACAAAGGGGTTAGTGAACTGTGCAAGCTACCGGTGACACTGGTGGGTACACGGCTGTGTAACATACCGGTGACACAGGCAACTGTGACCTTTGGAACCTAGATTGCAGGTAACCACTTTTTCAAATGCTGGCGACCCACATACTTAGCCGCTATTTTTCCTTTTATGTCCTTTTGCAGAACATAGGATGGGTTAGACGGAATGTTCACCACATTCCTGTTTCTCTGCATATGACCAACAAAATTGGTGTCATCTGTACCTGCCTGTCTCATAAATTTTGCTGCAAGATTAGGGTTAGTGATAGCAGGCAGTCTATCTTCATTTTCAGCAGAAATATAACCCAACCCCTTTCGACCATTGCTGTTCCTGAGCATTTCGGCTCTAATGAGCTGATAATTTTGCATACCAATCTTTCCATGGAAATCCTTTTTCTTCTTGTTTTGATTGTTGTCCTTCTTCTTGTTTGGACAGTCAGCAGCAAAAATGACCTTCCTTTCCACACTCGAAACACTTGTTGTCCTTAGACATCCTTTTTCCCTTAAATCTGTCGCTTGAGCCAAACTGCTTCTTCTTTTTGTAGAACTTTCTGAAGTTTCTTGTGAGGAGCACTACTGCAGTATGGGCCTCCACTGACGGGCCAAAAACCCCCTCTACTGACGGGCTGGGGGGCCCGTCAGCCTGCAAATGTCAGTGGAGCCCATGTCACCACTGACGGGCCTTAGAAGCCCGTCAGCAGAGCCCATGTCACCACTGACGGGCCTTCCTTAGAAGCCCGTCAGTAGTATGTTTTCAGCGATTAAAAAAAATAAAATTTAGAAAACAATACATTTCATCCAGTATACATTTCATCCAATATAAAATACTGTGTGCATTTCATCCAATATACATTAATTTCATCCAAGTATCAGACTGCACTAGCATCTAGAAAGAGCAGATCCATTTATACACGGACTGGAACAGAAAGAGGCTTCAAATCTTCATCCACCGTTAAAAACATCCGGGGCTGTATAAGGAAGAATTTAAGTTTAGTACCCAATAGTTGTTTGGCCCGTTTATAAAATTGGTAGTTGAGTAATGCTCCATACCTGCATCGCCAAGACGATAATGTAAAGAATGTAGTGATATTTCCCTAGAATGGTGGACTTCATATCAAGGCAGGCATGCAGAACAGTGACGATCCCTCCAAGTGCCATCCTAAAACAGTGAAAATTTGTCAGATGAATCCAATATTATTGAAGGTTCAGTCTAGTGCTTGAACATAGTTACTTACGGGGAAAGAAGAAACCGGTCAGAATGGTATGGAGAAAGTGTCAACAAACCCTTCCCAAGGTGAACAAGCCCTTGAGCAATTCTTACCTGAACACATGTGAAACTGATTAATATATGCAACTTCAATACAACCAGCAAGTCCATGCACTAACGATGCTAAAGGATCATTGCGGATTTGTACTTACACAGAATAGATGAGCAGCTTCTTTGTAGTAATAACTCAAAAGATTACGGAGCATACCAGCTATTCTGGCATTATTTGTACCAGCACCAATCAAACCCAATGAGATTATCGCAGCCAAGAGCAATTCAGTTACAATGTAAGACATAAGCTAAGAACTAAGATATAAGGTATAAGCATAAATTTTAGAAAGGAACTGCAATTGTTTTGATAATGTGAAATCAATGTTCAAATCACCACAAATCCCAACAAAATATTTCAGTTATTTGACAGTACGTTATGTGATGAAATAATTACCTAATCAAGCAATTGTTTTGATAATGTGAAATCAAAATAGATAACATTTTGGAAAATAGAAAACATTTTGGTTGCACTCAAGGAATTAAACAAGATAATTTGGCTACACATTGAACTGATGATGTCCTAAAAAAATTTGCGAGTCTCTGACCCATAGAACATCCCCAGGAAAAATACTCTTGTCAGCAAGAGTAGCAACATCATCTTCAATCTCAACAGAGCCTTTGTGAAGCTTCTGGTTCTCCTTAACAATCTAAATATGACAACATTAATTGGAACGCAGTCTGAAGCAGGGCAACCATAATGAAAATCAAACAAGCAACATAACCGAGCTAACTATAGGACACTAAAACCATAGCATGAAATTGAGCATCTAGGAAGCAATCGCAGAGCATCAGCAGCTAGTATCTTAGATCATCTAATACCCAATTAGAGTTAAAACAAGCGAAATCTCACAAATCGCAAGAAATCAAGCAAATAAGCTGGCTAAAAATGGGGGAACCCTAAAATAAATTGTGGGAAAAGGGGGCACTTATCTGTGAAGAAGGCGGGGGGAGGAAGACGGCGGGGAGGGGGGAGGGAGGCGGCGGGGGGCACGGCGGCGGGGGGAGAGGAAGCGGCGGGGGGCACAGAGGCGGGGGGCATGGCGGCAGGGGGCACGGCGGCGGGGGGGGGTGGGGGCGGGGGGCGGGGGCGGGTGGGGGGGTTAATGTCTGGTTAGGGTTTCTGGGGACTTATATACACCGGCGCTCAGGCTGGGCTTGTGGGCCACGGGAATTAGGACTGACGGGCCTGAATTTTTTGTCCGTCAGTGGTATGGAACACACCACTGACGGGCCGAAAACAAAGGCCCGTCAGTGCTAATTTTCAGTCAGTCCTGGTCCGCGAATCGCCTCTCCTCTGACGGGCGGATTTGGGGCCCGTCAGTAGAGGTCCCCGTGACCGGTCTGGGAATCGCCTCCACTGACGGGCAGAAATCTGCCCGTCAGTGATGACCAGCACCACCGACGGGCAAAAAGTTGCCCGTCAGTGGAGGTGTTTCAGCAGAGAGTCATCCTGCAGTAGTGGAGGATAAGTTTATTCTCTTCTCCACTGGTCATCTCCTCATTGAGGTCTTCACTGCTGTCACTCTCAGGTTGTGAAGTTGAGGCTGTGGTCTTCAAAGCGATATTCTTCTTGAGAGAGGAGGATGGACTGTGCTTGCTTTCCTGCTTGATTTCCATCTCATGTGTTAGTATCCTTCATAACACTTCGGTGGGCTTCATCCGATCAAACCCATCTTTCTCTTTCAACATTAGAACAAGAGTTCTGTAGGGCTTAGGGAGCACTGACTGTCGGAGTATTATTCCGGCAATACTACTTATGGGGCGGCGTGAGCACAGCAAATTCGGATGGGTGCACACGGGAGACAAGATTTAGACAGGTTCAGGCCCTCACGGAGAGGTAATACCCTACGTCCTGTGTTTGGTGGCTGGTATTGCGTGTATCCCGAGTGCCGCAAGCCTTAGAGAATCAATCTCGAGGTTGCTTGGACTTGGAAATTGTCTATGACCTATATGACTTGATTGCCTTTTGATCGGAGGTCCCCTACCGGGCCTTATATAGGTGACCGGGGTAGGGTTACAAGAGTCCGAGTCGGTTAATAGGTTGGTTTCCTATTCGATTACAACAGATTCCGGGTATGCCGGGTAGGTAATAGTCCGGGTTTCGCCAT
>JAGXJF010004382.1:0-34269 GCA_019208055.1 Stipa capillata
CAACCCTAATCGAGACTTTGGGACTTACAACAATAATACATCGGGTGACATATCCTCAAATCTTCCTTACGATAAGACCAAATGGTTACAATTTAACAATAGTCAAGGTCCACCAAAACAAGGAGAAAAGGCAAATCTAGCCCCCGGCCGAGTGGCAATGCCGCATTTGGCCCCCGGCCGGGGGCAAAGTCAGTTGTGGCCCCTTTCTCGCGCCCTGGACCCGCGATGGGCCGAAGACCGCGGCCCCGCCCCACGGTGGCTAACGCCACACGCGACGGCGTGTGACTACGAGAGCTAACGCCACTTCTAGTGGCGTTTGCCCTTCCGGACGCCAAGTACTCTAGCGTTCGCTGGCACACCCGAACGCCAGGGCCCCTGGCGTTTGCATAGGCCAAACGCCACGGCCTCCGGCGTTTGCATGGTGTCGCGGGCCTCACCCGCGACCCGAGCGTCGTCGCGGGCCGGGCGCGCGGGGTGCTGGTCGCGGGCGGGGCCCGCAATCGCCAGCGTCGCGGGCCTCCAGAGCGACGGTGGCTAACGCCACACACGACGGCGTGTGACTACGTTAGCTCACGGTGGCTAACGCCACACACGACGGCGTGTGACTACGAGAGCTAACGCCACTTCCAGTGGCGTTTGCCCTTCCGGACGCCAAGTACTCTGGCGTTCGCTGGCACACCCGAAACGCCAGGGCCCCTGGCGTTTGCGTCGTGTCGCGGGCCTCACCCGCGACTGAGCGTCGTCGCGAGCCGGGCGCGCGGGGTGCTGGTCGCGGGCGGGGGCCGCGATTTTCGGCCCATCGCGGGTCCAGGGCGCGAGAAAGGGGCCACAACTGACTTTGCCCCCGGCCGGGGGCCAAATGCGGCATTGCCACTCGGCGGGGGCTAGATTTGCCTTTTCTCCCCAAAACAAGGTCATGTGCTTTTGCATATTTTAAGAATTTATTTTATATTTCTACATTTTATCGGAGACTGCCATCTATTTTTAATGTGCTCATGCAAATATGCAATTCGAATGATTTTTTTAATAAATGTTTGGTTTTCCTGCTTTATACTTCCTCTCGTTCTCTAAAAGATGTCGTTTTAGACATTGACATGATCTCCAAAACATAAATTTGATCACTAATTTATGTTATAGTATATTTATAAAGCCCTACAGAACTACATATCATGAAAATACAAATCTACATATATGATTTTTATTGTCTAATCTAAAAAATGTAATATTAATAGTCAAAATTTTAAAAGTCTAACTTTATCAGCATGTAAACAACATTTTTAGAACCGGAGGGACTACAAGCTTGCATAACAGCTTCGGACGGAATAAAAACATCTTTTTTGGTACAAGAGGGCATTGGAGAGAGGAATTCTTCCAGCTGTATATCCTCCAATGTATTTATTTGAGTCCAGTTGGTATATATTTTGTATCATAAATTTCGTACCCAAAATTACTCTATCGTCTAATCAAGACAAAGGAGCACTACTATAGTACTATTTATGGTAGTTGCTTCTATTTTATACTCCCTCCGTTTCAAAATATAAGTCGCGCACGCATTCCAAGATTTGCTATTAGACTTATAATATTTTGATTATGTGATACAAAAGTGATATTGTTGAATTCGTTTTTAAAAGCATTTTTCAATGATATTATTTTTGTATCATATAACTAATATATTATGGACCTAATTATAAATTTTGAAATGTGTACGTGACTTATATTTTAAAACGGAGGGAGTAGTTACTAGGGTGTTGTGCATCTGAGCATCTAGCCTTTCGGTTAGTGCGTGGCTAACCCGGTACAGGTCGATAGCATAGACAAATGCATGCAAATGCCGTCGAAACCTTTGTCCCATTGGCTGCTTGGCAATAAACCGTGCAATGCCTTTTGAGGTCCTCTTTATTCTCCCTTTCACTAGCAAGTTCTAGGTAGAAAACAAATGGACCTACGGTCTAGTGGTAAAAGTGAGGTGTTTGTTTCCACTAGCAAGTAGGCACGTGTAACCCTTATTTTTTATATTATTTCCGAGTGAGCACAGAAAACTGAGGAAACAGATGAGATATGAGAGAGGAGATTTTAAAAAATAATTAATATGGTATCAATTAAGGATTAAGTATATAGTTAAATTATAATTAGTACTCCCTCCGCCTACAAATGTAAGCCATGTACGAAATTTAAGATCTAACTTTGACCAACAATTAAACCAATACTATTGAATTATATGACATAGTAGTGGTACCATTGGATTCATATTCAAACGTATTTTCAAATGGTATCACTTTTGTATTATATAATTTAATATTATTGGATTAATTATTGGTCAAAGTTGAACATAAATTCTATGCACGCCTTACATTTGTGGATAGAGGGAGTAAGAGTTTAACTTAATTTGTGAGCCATTGAATCTGATTCGACAGATGGTTAAGATTGTTTGGATTCCGCCAAACTCGTACCTTTATACTAGTACTAGCAACCATGTACGGGCAATGCACATTTTACACAAAATATATTGTACAAAATATATACTAACATATGCAACTAAGAGGAGAGATATATATCACACAAAATATTTACTGACATATGCAACTAAGAGAAGGAGCAAGGGAGCACCATGCACAATAGCGCAGGCTGCAAATGTAATACGGAGAATATGATGAAATTTGAAACATCGAGGGTAATTATTTGGTGACAATAAAGTGGGTAATTAGTATATGAGTGATTAGAGAGTGTGACATGTTATTTTCTTATTCGTTGGATCCTTTTAGATGGTCTGTATTAATTGGATCAAATCGAAGTAATATTTTACATATAGATATAGATCAGACAAGTTTAATCACTAAGATTGAGAGCGTGTGGCCATCAGGACGTGTTAAGTTCAGGTCATGAAGGCTCTAATATTTTTTTAGCGTCCGAGCATGAGTAGTATAAAATTTATGTGCTTGTGTCTTATACTCTGTAAAAGTGCTTCGGCAGAGATGAATAGATACGTAATACACGGTGCATAAATCAACCAGTAGAGAAAGAGATGCCAAAACTGAACTTATTATCTCTATAGTACCGGAAAAGGATGCTGCCTTAAAGTTCAGACATTCCAGTGAGCAATGTAGTACCAGTGACCAAAGACTATTCTTAGCACCAATTAATTAACAAGCAGTTGAATTTTAATTGCACCAAAACAAGTACCTAGTGGGGTGCCTGATTGCCTACTGTTCCATCTGTGTGTACTTGTTTATCTATATTTTGCCAAAGCATGTCTTGAAGTCCTTTAAGTGCTTGTCCGTTCGTGCATCAGCATCATAAGCTTTTTCATTTTTAGGGGTCCGATCTATGAGAAGCTGCGAGTGCACGGTAGGATTCTTGCCTAGTTGCCTTTGCGGTGCTGGATTTAGCTCAGCGCAGAAAAAGTTCGGGCCATTGTTTAATCAACTCGCGTCAAAAGACGCTTAAGTTCACATCATTCGCGTGGATGCGGTAAACTGATTAAGATGAGCGTGTGTAAATAAGATGTAGTTAACATGATAATCGCAAAGAGTCATTGACATGCGCGTGGGCTCACGTGTCAGCGACTGTTATTATAATTTTCGCGGGAGTCTGAACTTGCTGTGTTCACGGATAGGTGACTAGGCTTCACTTTGTTTTGGGGGGACAAAATAGCTTCCTAGCTAACTAAAATACTCTTGGCATGATGTAATTTTGTGGAAAGGTAACATGCCAGTATAGATTGATGCATGGTGGCCAGCTGTCCGTATAGCTAGGGTTGTCGACCTGTTTCCGGGCTATGGTTTTGAGCTCCAAACCAGTGAGCTGCCGCATGCATTTCTGCGTGGATGATTGATCTTGCAAATCTAAAGGTGACAACATAATCTATGGTCGACGTGATTGCAATCACCTTTGGCGATTCACCGGTGACCAGAACCCAACATTGTATCTGCAACTTCACGGCCGTTTGCCGGCCAACTTTTCCGAAACCCAACATTGTATCTTTGAGCAGAAAGATCCGGGACTGGAGATGTCAAAAGGGGGAAGAACATGACGACGTGAAATGAGAAAATTTTATCAAGCATGCAAAAGCATTTTGCTGCCATCTCATTCCAATCTGTGTATTGTCATACATGGGAATAATATATGGGATTCATTTCACGTTAAGGAAGCTGAATAGCAAAAGCTAATGGGGACCGTGTGCTCTCAAAGCAAAAGCATTTTGATGTCATCTCGCCTGGAGCAACATTGTCCAGCCATTTTGAACACATATACTTTCTGGCGAAGTAATCGTGTAGTGACAGACATGTATATCGAACATGCTTTCACTTAAGAAGGCAAAAGGCAAAGTACTCGTGCAGAGACAGACATGTATATAGAACATGCTTTCACTTAACAAGGCAAAAGGATAGGCACCAAGTTACATACATATTACATGTAGGTCCGTACCACGTAACTAACATATGCAAAAGTTAGAACATATAGGTCATGGCCTATGTTTTGCAAATTAAGCATGCATCACTACTACAGAATTCATTTGTCCAGACGGTTCGGAAACACCGGGCGGGACAGTTTTCCGAACCGTCTGGACGAAACAGTCTGGACAAATGAACTTTGTCCAGACGGTTATTGAACCGTCTGTACAAACACGTAGTACAGACGGCTCCACACATGAGCCGTCTGTACTACTATCTGGCACAGTGCCTCCGAGGCATTTGTACAGACGGCTCCCAACATCAAAACCGTCTGCACAAATGCATAGAACAGTACTTCAAAAGCATTTGTACAGACGGTTCCATTGTCAGAACCGTCTGCATAAATTCATTGTACAGACGGTTCTACCCCTGGAACCATCTGCACAAATGCTGTGTAGGGAGAACGTTGCTGCGGCGGCAGCAGAAACTACCTGTTTCTGCTGCCGCGGTAGCAGTGCGGCAAGGCGCCATGCTGCCGCCTGGTGCCGCGGCAGCGGAAAATGCTGATTCCGCTGTCGCGGCAGCAGTGCTGCAGGGCTACGGTAGTGCCGCCTGCTGCCACGGCAGCTGAAACGGACGTTTCGGCTGCGGCGACAGCCGTGCGGCAAGGCGGCCTGCTGCCGCGGCAGCGGAAATGGCTGATTCCGCTGTCGCGGCAGCAGTGCTGCAGGGCTACGGTAGTGCCGCCTGCTGCCACGGCAGCTGAAACGGACGTTTCGGCTGCCGCGGCAGCCGTGCGGCAAGGCGGCCTGCTGCCGCGGCAGTGGAAATGGCTGATTCCGCTGCCGCGGCAGCAGTGCTGCAGGGCTACGGTAGTGCCGCCTGCTGCCACGGCAGCTGAAACGGACGTTTCGGCTGCCGCGGCAGCCGTGCGGCAAGGCGACGTTGCGGCCGCCTGCTGCCTCGGCAGCGGAAATGACTTATTCCGCTGCCACGGCAGCAGTGCGGCAGGGCGACAGTGCTACCGCCTGCTGCCACGGCAGCGAAAACAGAGGTTTCTGCTACCGCGGCAGCAGTGCGGCAGGGTGACGTTGCTGCCGCCTGCTGCCGCGGCAGCGGAAACTACCGTTTCTCCGCTGTCGCAGCAGCCGTGCGGCAGTGTAACGATGCCGTGCGGCAGTGAAAACGCTAGAAACAAAGTGATCAATCACGGGCATAGCATACACAGACACACAATGTAATCACTGATCTTAGACATAACATTCAGAAGTAAACTTAAAAGATCATTCTCGACAACCACAAAGTCATTTACATGCATTGTTAGTTAAAAAAACTCTCAAGTCATTGAGGAGCAATTTGAGGACAATGGAACTCTCCGGTCTCCTTCAACACCTCTCTAAATATGAAAGCTATTAACCGTTTTTGAACAATCGAGACGCCCTCAGTGTCGAGCTCATCTGTAGGGAACTTCAAAGTCTGCACAAGGAAATTAAATAGCTAGGTTAGGCACGACGTCCGAATGATGAAAAATGGAACTACATATAGTGTAATGACACTAACCTCCAGATCTACCGGACTAGAGCCAACGATCTGCATCATATATGTCGCCACATAGTATCCACAGAGATTGCTGCCCGGCGGCTGCTTGTGGCACTGTAGAAATCATGGTTACTTGCAGGGTAATTTAGTTTTACCGAATACATATTAGAACGTGCGAGGTGATTATTCTTGGGCGAGGGAGGAATTATTACCGGGAAATGAAATCGGTGGGTAGGTTCAGTTTTTGTTGTTTTCACAAGCCCGCCCTTGGCAACATATTTCTTGAACGCCCCGTTGAGCACCGTCGTCAAATCTGCGTACTTCTCTGGTGGGTAGTCCCTAGAGTCGAAGTACGTGGCATGTAGACGTTCTGGCTCGAGGCCGACGAGCATCCAATGGAAGCCATAGTTGTACGGTAGAAGAATGGCGTGCTTAGTACACTGAACGAGCATGGCGTCCGAAATGTAATCCTCCACCTCGTTCGGCTGGAATTGGACCATTGTGCATATGACCACTCCCGGATCGAGGAATCCGATATTAGGGTTATCTATCCTAGCCTCTTGAATCATATGTCTGCACATAAAAGTAATGTCATTGAAAGAGCGTATCAATAAGTTAGGCAATTCATTTAGCTTAAACAGTGATTGAGAACACTTACAGTGTCCAGCATCTTAATAGGCTGGCATCGAGGGCGTCATGACGGTAGAGGTCTGATAAATCCGAGAACTCAATGGTAAAGGTTCCACTTGCATGAAGGAAATGTTGCCGCTTGTACGCGGCGCAGATATTCTGAGGAAGCTCTGTCTCCTCGTTGGACCTCTTCATGTAATAATCGTGCAAAATCGTGGCTGCCCAGCCAAGTCGCTCTAACGCCGCCCGTGTCACTAGCGGCTGCCGTTCCGTGTATTTTCTTATCTCGGGTTCTTCGTCTACCTCTTTGCCCTTAGCCAACTTTGTGCTATTTCTGGTGGCCCTACGCTGAGCTTGAGGAGCTGTTTTGGCAGCCTGTTGGCTAGATCTGCTAGATTGCTGAGATCGTGCTGAAGCGGATTTCACCTTCGGTGGAGGAGGACGGATTGAGAAATCTTTACCGTAATGCACCGGAGACAGCGGCCGTGGAGGAGGTGGAGGGGCAACTAGGGAAATGTACTTCTTCGGCCACTGGATGAACGTGTGGATGGCCTGCCCCAGTGTCGTGACGTCGTCCTCCGGCGGTACAGGAAGTCTGAAGGATCTGCAATTCGCATGCACCATGTCCACTGCCACCTTAGCTTTATCCGCCGCTAGCGGAACTCCGTGCACCGTCATCGTGCTTTCTGAAGGTGGAAATACTAACCCCTGGCCAGCCTCAAGCATGTCACCGGGCCAAAACTGCTGGGCACGAGGAGTTTGCACTTGGTTGCCACCTGCTATCTCGTCGAGAGGGAATCTTTCATTGACGTGTTCAGGCAGAGTAGGGTCGAATTAGGTAAGTCGTCGGCGCGGTCGTCATCTCGACGTGCTGCGGTGGGGATTGTTCTTCCACGTCTTCGGCATTCTCGTTTTCCACGGATGCGCAGCTACTCCGGCGCCGACCATGTGGGGATGAGGCTGCGGGGCTGCGTTCGACCCCCGGCGGCTGCATCCTCCTGCCTTATCTGCCGTACCCGTTCTTCGACCCTTGCATCGATCCTCTCTTGTAGGCCTGCAAATATTTCATCCATCAGCTCTTGCTTCATCCGTTCACGCTCGGCTGCCTCGCGCTCTGCTTTTGTTCTCCTCCGACTCCTGTACTGTCCCGCATCGTCCGGGAATCCCAGCTTCCATGGAACCGTCACCCCTAGGCCACGCGTTCGACCCGGGTGCTCTTTGTTTCCAGAGCCGAGGTTAGTATGTCCTTCTCCCTGGCTGTTTGGAAGTTCCTTGGGCGGATTGTTCTGATAGTCGCATGATGTTTTCAGCCACTTGGACGGTTTCGGGCTTGTCGAAGGCGACGGTGCCATCAGCCGAGATGTTGGCCCTCGCGCGAAACCAGTTCCGGGCCCGCCTCTCTGGGATCTGGGAGAACGGGGTGTCGCGACTCTCCTGAGACGCCTCGCGCTCGTCCTCTGTTCTCCATTCCAGCTCTTTGCGCGCGTACCCCCCGCTTCCAAGCCTGTGGGGGTGAACGTTGCATGCCTGACGGGCCCTGTTTGCCTGGCTCTTCTGCACGAATTCCTCCGACGTGCACCTCTCCACGAATTCCGCCCATTGATCCTCCAGGTACCCGTAAGTGTTCGGGTCCTGCCTGTAGGGCATAATATCGTTCTTGACGTACGTGTTGTACAGCTCGCTCTTGAAGGTCTTCCACGCTTTGCCCATCTTCGCTTTTGCCTGTCTTTCCACGGCCTGCTCGGTACCTTCCGGGAAGTCGAACTGTCCTTGGATGGTGTTCCACAGGAACTCTTTCTCGTGATCCGGCACTGACGGCCAGCTGGCGTACGTTATCGGGATCTTTTCCCTCGCCAGTGACGCGCACGCTCTACGGAATGCCGCCTGAGCCTGCTGAGGCAATACGGGCACACCCTCAGCACTGACTTGAGTTATCGTGAAGTGACCCGTAGGCATTTTATTTTTGCCCTCGGCCACCTCGCTTTCGCTTCTGCCCACCCGATTCTTCGGTTTGCTCACGAGACGAGGCTTCTGCAGGTTCGGAGGGCATCGGTAGAGGCGGTTGAGCCGGTTGAGGAGACACGTGCGGCTCGTCTTGTCGGGGAGAAGAGGCCACCGGCTGTTCACGTTCATCTCCTCCGGACGCCATCTTCAAAAGACGAAAAATTCAGATATGCGGTACACGACTAGATTGTAGACATTTTCATATAAAGACACATTCTTTGTGAATTAAACAACAATGAGATACATATGTACAACAACTTCATAAATAGTGCTAATGTCCGTAATCTCATCATAAATATCTTCCTGAACTCTTTTATACATGAGGGCTACATGAGTTATATATGTGTTTGCCTCCGACTTTGCTTCACTCTCCGATACTCTTTAAATCTAAATGTACTATCTATTTACTTCTTTCTCGTTTTTTCTTCTACATCTCGTATCTCCTTCAATTTATACTCAGTTATTTGTCTTAATCATCTGTCCGCGATACACTTGACCTTAGTGCATAACTTAAGTCCGCGATCCTCTTAATTGCATAACTGTTCTCTTAATCATCACGAAATAATTGTCCTTTGTATCTTCTCGATGTTTTAAATTTCATCATATTCTCTTTGCTCCATTTGCGGCCTGAGCTTTTGTTTACGGTGCTCACTCTAGTCTCTTTTTTGATTGCATATACCAATAAATATTTTGTACAATATATACCTCTCCTCTCAATTATGTATATTGTATAAAAAACTGTCTCTATACATAAGTGTAGGTTATTTTTTTACTTTTCGCAGTCTCCAATTCTAAACTTTGATTATGATTTCTAAGTAATATGATAAAAGGTACAAACTGTAAGAAAAACAGAAAGACAAATCTAATAATACTAAACATGCTTATTATAAAGGAATTGTAAAAGACAAATCTATACATTCGTACGCAGCCGATTTATATACTTTCACACGTTATAATGCTCAGAGTTTGAAGGCTTGATCACACATCAGTACATGGTTGTATCCCCTAGCAAATCAATCAAGTTGGAAAGGCATGACACTTAGTCCAAACTGAACACATAGAACTTAGAAGCAATTTACACTACCAACTTGACTAATCAAAATAAACCTTATACACTGGACATTTCAACACTTTCTACAAACATAAAATTATCAACTATCTAATGCATGCAGCCAAATATATGTAGTGATAATCCAAACTATCTAAGTAACATGTTCTTGTCATCTATACACTGTCAACTCCAAAACCCAATCTCTAGCTGCCATCCCACATGGATTGGATTCAGATCATGATTACAGATAAATCCACAAAAGTATTTATGATTAAATATCATTTCTTTGAGACATAGAGAGATAATATCACAGAAATCTCCAAATTTCCCTCTTTGTCTTCATTTCTTTCTCCCCTGTCACTGTCCCGAGCTTCCATCTCAGGCCACTGTCCTCCCTTGCCCATCGTGACCTTCAGCCTACCCTTCTAATCCATTCCCCTCTTTGCTCTCCTTATGATTCCTTGCTGGTCTTCGTGTTTGATCTCTCCAGAGGTAGCTTGCAAAAAACAAAGAAAACAAGAACATGCAGGGAGGAGCTAGGAGGTGCTCGGGGACCCTACTACCTTCGAAGATCTGGAGCGTTGGGGAGGAGGACGACGAGCTCGGGGGTCGTCGGCGAGGCCGGCGGTCAGGGGAGCTCGAGGAGGTGATCGGAGGAGGCCGGTCGGGGGAGCTCGGGGGTGGCGGGGTGCTCGGGGGGCGGGGAGCTCGGGGGCGGCGGGAGCTTGGGGGCGGGGAGCTCGGGGGCGGCGGCGGCGACTGCCTGAGGGCTTCGGGGGCGGAGAGCTCGTCGGCGGCGGGGAGCTCGGGGGCGGCGGGGAGCTCGGGGGCGGCGGGAAGGTCGGAGGCGGCGGGGAGCTCGGGGAAGAATAGGGCTAGGGACTTAGCGAAAATTTTGAAACTGGAGGGCGGCTGTCGAAAGAGGGGATTTATTATAGAAGGTAGTCCAGACGGTTCGCAATACAGAACCGTCCGGACTAACAGTGCAGACGGTTCTCCATATGGACCCGTCCGCACTAACGTTAGTGCAGACGGTTCTCAATATGGAGCCGTCCGCACTTATGTTGCAGGCGGGACCCTGCTACATTAGTGCAGACGGTTCGCAATATGAAGCCGTCCGCACTAACGTTAGTGCGGACGGCTCCACATGGAGGACCGTCTGCACTAATGTAGCAGGGGCCCCTGCTACATTAGTGCCGACGGTTCTCAATGTGGAGCCGTCCGCACTAACGTTAGTGCAGACAGGTCTCAATATGGAGCCGTCTGCACTAATTAGTGCGGACGCTTTCCAATATAGAACCGTCTGGACTATTAGTGGACCGTGCAGAGCCGACGCGGGGTGGGACTTTTAGTCCCACCTCGCTAGTTTACGAAGGCATCGACCGGTTTATATACCGTTCTTTGAGCGGGTCTGTCGAGCTTCTCTCAACTGAGCATATTTGTCAGATCCTCCGCCAGGCCACTGGGCCGCTGGTCAGTACGGACCTGTGCCCGAGTCGCCTGTGATGGGCTTGATTTGGGCTTCGGCCCATGTCGCCTGTCATGGGCTTGATTCGGGTGCAGGCTTTGGAAACCAAAACCCCAGTGGTAGGCTTGTTTTTTTCCTTTTTTTACAGATTTTTATTTCATGTTGCATTTAATGGCATTTTTCTTTGCTAAACCTTCTCAATTTTTTACCATAGCCTCTAGGTGTCATATGATGAAGCAATGGAAAGTTTCATGTTTTTCTGACTTCGTTTACATTTTTTGGAATTAAAAAACCAATAACCTCCATGTTCGGGGTCGAGTCTCGGCACCTTGATGTTTGGAATTCCTTTCCTTTTCTTGGGTAAGGCCTAAACATAGACTAAAGACTACCATTAGGATTTTTCAACCCAATTTTACCAACTTTTTCATGCACTTGCAGTTCAAATTTGAATTATATTCGCTAAATGCCTAGAAATGCACTAAATGACTTAAATATAGCAAACGAACCCCGAAAAATGCCAAATTTTGACATGGAACATGTAATGGTATATCTTGAGGGTAGAAAAAAATTTCAAGGTTAACCGATGAAGCAACCGTCACTTTGCCTTCAAATCTGACCCGTTCCCTCTCAAAACCTAGATTCTTCCTCGGAGATCTTGGGGTTTCTAAGTAGTATACGTCACAACTTTTGCAAAACCTTCTCAATTTTTACCACAGCATATTGATGCCATATGAGGGCACCATGCCAAGTTTCATGTTTTTCTGACTTCGTTTGCATTTTTCTGAATTAAAAAACCAATAACCTCCATGTTCGGGGTCGAGTCTCGGCACCTTGATGTTTGGAATTCCTTTCCTTTTCTTGGATAAGGCCTAAACATAGACTAAAGACCACAAATAGGATTTTTCATCATAATTTTGCCAAATTTTTCATGCACTTGCAGTTCAAATTGGAATTATATTCGCTAAATGCGTAGAAATGCACTAAATGACTTAAATATAGCAAACGAACCCCGAAAAATGCCAAATTTTGACATGGAACATGTAATGGTATATCTTGAGGGTAGAAAAAATTTCAAGGTTATTTATTACTAGAAATAGGGTTATCTATTACTAGAAATGACTTAAACTTCTGAAAATCATAGAAAATGGGCAAGCAAATGAGTATAAAAATTCACCAAACTTCAGGGATGGACATAAATAGGGGAACATTAACTTCATGCCAAATTTCAGAATTCTTGGAGAAGGATAGGACCTAGCTCTAGTTCAAATCATCGAATTAGGTCAAACCCTAGCTTTGAACTAGAACCCTACTCAAATGAACTCCAAATCAACTCAAACTTCTACAGAAGGTTCCAAATAATGTTATAAGGCCCCTGTAAAAAGTTCATAATTTTTGGACAAATATTTATACATAAATGACAGCAGGAATGAATCTGTATAAAAGAAAAAGAAAAATCTATAAAGGAAAGGAGGCCGAAGCCTGTTGGGCCGCCTCGGGCGGCCCGTTTACCCCCCGCGCGCGCCTTCCACCTTCCCGCGTTCCGCCTCTCCCACTGGAAAGCGCCCCCCACGCATTAGTGCAGACGGCTCCATATTGAGACCTGTCTGCACTAACATTAGTGCGGACGGCTACATATTGAGAACCGTCTGTACTAATAGTGTAGGCGGGACACTTATTAGTGCAGACGGTTCTCCATATGGACCCGTCCGCACTAACGTTAGTGCAGACAGGTCTCAATGTGGAGCCGTCTGCACTAATTAGTGCGGACGCTTTCCTTTATAGAACCGTCTGGACTACTAATGCACCGTGCAGAGCCGACGCGGGGTGGGACTTTTAGTCCCACCTCGCTAGTTTACGGAGGTTTCGACCGGTTTATATACCGTTCTTTGAGCGGGGCTGTCGAGCTTCTCTCAACCGAGCATATTCGTCCGATCGTCCGCCCTGGCTACTGGGGCCGCTGGTCAGTACGGGCCTGTGCCCGATCGCCTGTGATGGGCTTGATTTGGGCCCCGGCCCATGTCGCCTGTGATGGGCTTGATTGGGTGCAGGCTTCGGAAACCAAAACCCTAGTGTAGCCGGGCATTTTTTCATCTTTTTACCTTTTTTAAATTTCATGTTGCATTTAAAGGCAGTAATAATGTGTAGTAAACTAAGGTTTTATATTACTCTCTTCATTGGGAACTCATAAAATTGAATGCAAAAAATGCCTTAAACTTGTAAAATTCATAAAAACTTCATATGAACTCCAAACGAGTTGAACTTTTTTTATAAATTAGTTAAGTTACTAGTTAGATTGATTAGTTAAGTTAGCTAGGGATAGTTGGTTTAGTAATTGGTTAGATGAGTAGTTAGTTGTTAGTTAGGGCTGTTAATCAGTGGTTAGGTTGGTTAGTAAATAGCCAGGGTTAGTTATTTAGTTGTTAGTCAGATTGGTTAGTTGTTAGCTAAGTTAGTTAGTTGGTTAGCTGGTAGCTAATTAGGTTAATTAGTTCGGTTAGGGCATGTTTAGTTGCTTAGTGATTGCTATTTGTAATCTATGCAGTAAGTTAATAGTTAACCAGTGTGTTAATTGAGCTCTTTAGCTGTGTCTATGGCAAGTGGGTCCCGCACATAAGAAATTGGAAAAAGAATTAAAGAAAAGAAAAGAGAGTGTTATGACATGTGGGTCCCCTTGTCATAGTCTTGGTCAATCTTGACCCGAATTGACCAAGGGTCCCACCTGTCATTCTCTGAGGCTAGGTATGGGGTAGGTGATAAAAGTATTTACTGTTTAGTTCTGTTATTCTTTACTGAGAAAAATACAAAAAAGGATTTAAATTGGTTTAAATCTTGTAAAATTCGTAGAAAATTCATCTTAATTCAGGAAAATGCAAATAATATATCAAAATGTTCAGAAAAATGAGATCTATTCAATCATATCATATTCATCCATGTTAGGAAAAAGAAAAATTGCTAAAAACTCCAATTAGGGTTTCCCCGATTAGCCGGAAGCTTCGGATCGCGATAAGTCAAGCGTCCGGACTCCGATTAACCTGATTCCAGTTGCGTTAGTTTGCAGTTCGAATCCTCTAGCGCATGGCATACATTGAATCTCATGCTGAAGTTCATCTTTTTACCATCTGCTAAATTTCATGTTGCATTTAAAGGCAGTAATAATGTGTAGTAAACTAAGGTTTTATATTACTCTCTTCATTGGGAACTCATAAAATTGAATGCAAAAAATGCCTTAAACTTGTAAAATTCATAAAAACTTCATATGAACTCCAAACGAGTTGAACTTTTTTTATAAATTCATATTTTCATATGTACAATTTCATGGTACAACTATTTTCATATTTTTATTACATTAATAGTTCATACAAAAAACCCTGGTGACGATACATAACAATCGGGTTCGATCATAGAAAATAACCTAATCTCCTTTAACAACCAGCCCTTCTTGATGATCGACGCGCAGATAGCAGGTGGCCCCGAACGGTAGTTGTTCTTCGTTGAGCGCGGTGCCGTCTCCAGGAGGGTACTCATCAAATTGATTGTACTCTTCCTCGTCCACGACATTCTCAACTCCGACAATCCTTCTTTTCCCCTGAAGGACTACGTGAAGTTTCTGATTTGCCGGGTCTTGGACATAAAAGACCTGAGTAGCTTGTTTAGCGAGTACGAATGGTTCCTCTTTGTATGCGGCACGTTCGAGGTCCACTGTAGTCATGCCGTACTTGTCGACCTTAACACTTGAGAGTGCGACCCAACGGCACCGGAAGAGGGGGATCCTGAAACGTACATAGTCGAGTTCCCAGATCTCCTCAATGTACCCGTAGTACGCACACACACCACGTTTGTCCTGGAAGGCATCTATGCGGACACCGCTGTTTTGTACCGTGCTCTTCGTATCCTGTGCTCTGGTATAAAAGGTGTACCCATTTATGTCGTAGGCTTCAAATTTCAGGATCGTGTGACTTGGCCATCTGGCCAACCAGCCAATATTCTCCTCTGTTGTACTATTAGCACTTCGAACCCGCAACCAGTTGTTGAAGCTGCGGTTGTGCTGTCTGGTAAGCCAAGCCTCCGTACGGCCTGGATTCTCTCTGCGCAGCTCGTCCTTATGCATGTTGATATACGGGGCAACTTCAGTCATGTGTTGCAAGACTGCGAAATGGGCTTGAGATAACGACGCGTAGTCAGGGATGAGTGTTTTCCTTCCTATGGTCCCTTTGCCATCCAGTCTCCCCTCGTGGCGAGACGTAGGCACACCTATCTGTTTGAGCTGGTCCATGTAATCGACACAGAACTCGACCACCTCTTCGGTTGTGTAACCTTCGATGATGCTGCCCTCTGGACGAGATCTATTTCGTACGTACTGCTTGAGAATTCCCATGTACCGCTCAAACGGGTACATCTGGCGTAGAAATACCGGTCCACAGATCTTTATCTCTCTCACGAGGTGGACGGTAACATGGACCATGATATCAAAAAACGACGGAGGAAAGTACATCTCAAGATGACATAATGTCTTCACCAGAGCGGCCTGCAACACATCTAGTGCTTCGGGATCGATGACCTTCTGAGAGATTGTGTTGAAGAAGTAGCACAGCCTAGTGATTGTGTCTCGGAGATAGCTCGGCTGGATATTTCGGATTGCAACAGGAAGCATCTGTGTCATCAACACATGGCAATCGTGGGACTTCATGCCGAACAATTTTAGATCTTCCATCGAAACAAGTTTCGAGATGTTGGCGGAGTAACCGGACGGAACTTTCACACCTTGCAAGCACCGGCATAGTTCGGTCCTCTCGGCCTTTTTCAGGTTATAGCAGGCCGGAGGAAGCCTTGTTCTGCCTTGTTGGGAGGGCTCAGGTGCCAACTCGGGCCTGATCTTCATGTCTACTAAGTCGAGGCGTGCGTTGAGGCCGTCCTTCGTCTTCCCTGGAATATTGAGTAAGAGGCCAATCAGGCTGTCACACACGTTCTTCTCTACGTGCATAACGTCGATGCAGTGGCGAACTTCAAGGTGCTGCCAGTAGGATAACTCCCAAAATATTGATTTCTTCTTCCACATGCCGCTGGCCTTCGCTTTTTTACCACTCTTTCCAAGGACAACGTCGATATCCTTAACCATATCGTACACCTCTTGCCCGCTGTAATGCCTTGGACATAAAGCTCTCTCCCTCGTCCCGTCAAATTGGTCCTTCATGTTGCGGTACGGGTGATTCCTCTTAAGGAACCTACGGTGGCGCATGAACACCGTCTTACGGGAGTGGGCCAGCCACCTACTCGCCGTACCATCCAAGCACTGAGGGCAAGCCTTGTCTGGCTCTTTACTCTGGCCCGAAAGGTTGCGTAGGGCAGGCAAATCATTGACCGTGCAGAACAACATGGCGTGTAGAGTGAAGTTCTCTTGTTTGTACGCATCCCATACCTGCACCCCTTCGTTCCACAGTGTTTTCAGATCTTCCACCAAAGGTCTTAGGTAGACGTCAATATCGTTCCCAGGTTGCTTCGGCCCTTGGATAAGCAGTGACATCATGATATACTTCCGCTTCATACACAGCCAGGTGGTAGGTTGTACATACTAAGAGCAACTGGCCAGTGCTGTGCCGGCTGCTCATGTTGCCGAAAGGATTCATTCCGTCCGTGCTCAACGCGAACCTTATATTCCTCGGCTCTGCACCGAAGTTTTCGAAGATCATGTCGATGTTTCTCCACTGCGCGGAATCGGCAGGGTGTCTTAGCTTTCCATCTTTCTTACGGTCCTCCGAGTGCCAGCACAACAATTTGGCCTCTTTTGGGTTCGCGAACAAACGCTTTAGACGCGGAATTACGGGCAGGTACCACACCACCTTAGCGGGAATTCCTTTCTTCGGCTCGATGGAAGACTCGCTGTCGTCTGGTTGGCTCTTACGGTTGTAACGAGATGCTTTGCACACTGGACATGAACGCAAGTT
The DNA here is from genome assembly GCA_019208055.1 of Stipa capillata. Lineage (NCBI taxonomy): Eukaryota > Viridiplantae > Streptophyta > Magnoliopsida > Poales > Poaceae > Stipa > Stipa capillata. The sequence continues at coordinate 17,026 of JAGXJF010004382.1, forward strand.
CGATAATTCATTACGGTACAGGATACAGTCGTTCCGACATGCATGTATCCTTTCTACCTCCATCCCCAGGGGACAAACCACCTGCTTTGCTCGGTACGTGTTTTTGGGCAGCTCGTTACCATCCGGAAGCATCTCGGAGAGGAGACCTAGGAGCGCTGTGAAACTCTTGTCTGACCAACCATGGCTGGCTTTCAGTTGGAGCAGCTCGAGCACGGATGACAGCTTTGTGTATTTCGGCTTGCAACCCGGAAACAAAGGTTTCTCTGAGTCCTCAATCAAGTACATGAACTTGTGTAAGTCTCTCTCAGTATTAAAGTTCACGTCGGCATCGCGCAGCATCTGATCCAACCTATCATCGTCCTCTGCGCCACCACAGTCATCGTCTGCACCTACTTCCTCGTGGCGGCCACAATCATCGTCTGCAACTACTTCGTCCCCATGTTCTCTCCTTTCGTTGACTTCGGGTTCTTCGACGATGCCAACGTCTTCCTGTGACATGTTCTGCTCTTCACCATGTTTGGTCCAACACGCGTAGTCCGGTTGAAGCCCCTAATAATCAAGTGCGCTTGGATCTGTAGCGCTGAGTTCTGTCCGAGAAATGATCTCTCATTTCTACAGTCGCAACAAGGACAATATATATATTCAACACCCTTCTTCAACCTATCATCCTCGGCAACTCTCAGAAAATTCGTCACACCGTCAAGGTACGCTTGGTTCGTACGAGAACCGTACATCCACACCCGATCCATCAAGCTACACGCGCTGCACAACAAGGAAATTAGTGTTAGATTGACCTAATAAAAGAAAGCGACCTAACTTCTCATCGCGAAAAAGGAGCTTATCTAGAAATCGTACTGCAGTTTAAGGGTTTAAGGGTACAAACATAAATATCAAAATGCGGAACATCGGCCTGAGATGAAATGCATGTCACCGAATAGATGACATAAAATAAGGACTAATGCAAATAGAATCAATTTCATCGGAGTCCGGACGCTCAAAATATCGCGATCCTAATTTCTCCGGCGGTTCCGGAAACCCTAATTTGAGTTTTTAGTCAATTTAATTTTTTCTACAATGCAAACACGAATCAAAATGACATAATTGCGTAGATCTTATTTTTCTGAACATTTTGATATATTATTTGCATTTTTCTGACTAATAATGATTTTTCTATGATTTTTATAAGATTTAATTATTTAAATACTCTTTTTGATCTTTTCCTCAGTAAAAATAATAAATAAATAAATAAATAAATATTAATATATTCTGACAGGTGGGTCCCACTGGTTTTTGTTTTATTTTTTTAATTTTTTTTCATTAAGTCGCCTGAGGTCCGGCGGTCGGCCGGGACGCCGCCCGAGCTCGCCGGCGGCAACCGGCGGTGGCGGGGGACAGCGGCGGTGGACGTGGGAGGGCGGCGGCTTACCGGGAGGCGGCGGAGCGAGGCAGGCGGCCGGCGGTGAGGTGGAGGCCACGGCCGGCGGCGGGAAAGCTTCGGGGCGGCCCTAGCGGCGGCGGCGGCGGCGGCAGAGCGTCGGCGGGAGGCGGCGGCAGCTTGGGGAGGTCGCCGGCGGGCGGCACGAGCTCCGGTGGCGGCGGCGCTTGCGGGCGGCTCGAGATGCCGGAGTGAGTAGCTAGCGGGAGTGACGGAGTGGGAGTGAGGGAGTGACCGACTACATTAGTACAGACGGCTCCAGGTTGGGAACTGTCTGTAAAAATAGTACAGACGGCTCCCAACTGGGACCGTCTGTACTGTACTGGTTAGTGCAGACGGCTCCCAACTGGTACCGTCTGTACAAATAGTGCAGACGGTACCAGTTGGGAGCCGTCTGGACTGTATTTATTAGTCCAGACGGCGCCAAACTGGGACCGTCTGTACAAATAGTGCAGACGGTCCCAGTTGGGAGCCGTCTGGACTGTTGTGCACAGTGCAGACGGCTGCAGTTTGGAACCGTCTGCATTATTTGTACAGACGGTTCCCAACGGCAGCCGTCTGCACTGTGCCGTCCCGCTTGTTCGGCATCCGTGGTCGTGATTTGTGCAGACGGTTCGTGTTGGGAACCGTCTGCACTAAGAATTATGCAGACGGCTCCCTGTTGCCGTCTGTACAGGTGGCGTCCCGTTAAATGCTATCTGTAGTAGTGCATGCAACTGCCTGGGCCGTCCAAATTATACTGGTGATCGGAATAATTATGTACTACCTTCGTAAATAGGTAGTTTTAAATCTAGGCCAATAAAATATTTTTTGGTTTGACCACCTATGGGGAACTGGCTCTAATGACCGAATCACCACTGTATTTAACTAGCAGTAGTTCAATGATCAGTAGTTGCTGCCCATTGTCAAAGTGAATATTACATCTATCTATAAAATAACACAATGCAATTGACGCTTACAGTCAAATACTTACATATGGGGCCATAGAGGCTGAATAACATCAAAGGTTTGTGGCGGAAGGAAAACACAAGATAACTCCAGACTTAGTGATATGCCAAGCCCAATGGCAACCGACTAAGATTGCACCCTAGTTCCTGTCATCACTGTCGAAGCAATTGAAGTAACACTTATCTTCCTTTATTCTGGCAAAATCAACAAGCCAAATGAGTGCATTGAGTGTACTCGCAAACATCCCATATATATTTTATATATAGTTTATATATATTATATATATATATATATGCACGGCTTTGTCCAAGAGTAAGACTCTATCCTAGGTTGCATGTTGCATGTTGTAAGAAAGCTAAGTTTTCATTTGCAATATCAATAATAATTTGCAAACAAGATAAATAAGCATACAAAATTCTATACGAAATAAAGAGAAACATATAATATCATCTTTCGGCATCAACCATCAATTGTATCTTTGGCTACTTCAAAATCTCCATAGCTCCAACTATCTTACTAGTGGACAACCCCGACTCTCACTTCTCGGTTCCCATATCCCATTCTAGTAGGTAACACCAACCCCACGTCCTTAATCTCATATTTCACATTGTCAAACATTTTGAAAACTTTAGTCTAACCAAGTGTGGCCTTGTCCAAGTTCATGCATGACTGTGGATATGGCTATTTGAATAGATTTTAACACTTTGCAGGGTTGTACAGCTTTACCCACAAGATATGACTCTCCCTTGATTTCAGAGCTGGATGAGCACACTTTACAGGATGTGCCGACAGGGATATCACAACGAGAATTTTCACCCGCATAGATCTAACGATGAACCCGCTAGATGAACTTATCTCACCATCCACACACACTACCGCTACCACAGCCTACTACCATGAAGGATTAAGGATGTAGTCTAGAAGTAGGGTGATATACTAGTTTCAAAATTTAATCCTATATATGCAAGATAGCAACCTAGTATACTAGTGACAAGGCAAAATTGCAATCACGTAAATCTAGCGACCTATATAACCAAAGCAACAAGTAACAAAAGGTATTAGGTATCAGGTATGAAGGATTGCAAACATTGTCACACAGAAATGAAACTTGAATGTTCCGACACCAAGTCGGAGGTTCCGACATTTCTAGAAAGTGTGGGTATGAAGAGTTCTCAAGGGACTATGGATTTGGATATTGATTCCTAACTGAGCATTAGCAAGGTACTCTCACCAGCTTCCAAATTTCAACCCCCTTAATGTCATGCTCTCAATAAACTTAACATGCAACATTTTAACATACATGAGTAAGTACCATCTCAACTTTCAACCAAAAGGTCTATCTAAATCTCCAACAGCGAGCTCCATCTCAATCTCCAACAATAAACTCCTCTTCTATTTTCCCGCTCGGATCTAAACCCTTCATCACCAACGCCTTTTTAGTTTTGATTTTTGTTAACAAAATATATTTTTAAAACCTTCCTTAGACCGAGAATGTCATCCAAGGGACCCATAATCATCCCATAATTGTTTGTAGTGATCTACAGCTTTCTATTATTTTATGTAACATAGCATGGCCAAGTATTTGCTAAGTATTTTTCCTAAATCCCACCAATAGTTCCTAACATGGGTATACATACTCCTAGGGTGGAACATGGTGCTGGATAATATTTATAAGGGAATAGTATGTCAAAATTTGGTGTTCTCTAATTTCTACTCATGAAATAACATTTTATATGAACATACAGTACACTTATTTAGCATTAAAATATGGGTTCAACAAGATTAATTGAGTGCTTGCCTGGCTTGAATTTATCTTCGTATTATTTCAGACCTCCGTCGATAAAAATCGGAGCGTTGTAGTCTAATCACCAAAAATGAAATAAAGAAAATAAATAAACACAAAGTAAAATACATTCTAAAAAATTATGGAATTGGTAATATTGAATAGGATTTGATTTTAGATGAATTTGGAGAAAATAATGGAGTCATCGGATTTAAAACAGTGAGATATGGACAACAGAAGTTTTAGTGGGAGGGTAAAAAGAGAGGGAAACTACTCTCTAGAATTTGATTGGGATGATTACAACAACGTATTTACGAAATGCATCCTTGGTTGACGACAACGGAAATAGAGAAAACAAATACCCTTTCCGGAAGCGAAAACGTATTTTCAACGGACACGAATTTAGATTAAACCAAACCGACATGTGGGGCCCGCCTGCCATAGACTCAAGAAGTTTAAATTAGTTTAATTAGAAACCTAACAACCATGGCACACGGGTCAGTGAAACATTAGCATTTAAACGGGATTGGCGTCCTATCAAATGGATCCCCAGTCAGTGTACCTCGCCGGCGGTGAGCGGCAGCGCTAGAGATGGCGGCAACCATGGATTCATGCTCGGGAAGTTGAGGTGGACCAACTGGTGGGAGTGATGGTTGTCGGCAATGACCGAAGCGACCGCGGCGGCGGGAATAGTAGCTTGATGGCACAGCTCGATTCTAGAGTTTCACCGTCGGGTGTCTTTTCCTGAAATCAAGCTGGGAAAGGATTAAGGGGGCTGATAGGAAGGTAGAAATAGGAGGGCTCGTTAGATCTCTTACCGACACTGCGGAATTTGGCTGATCAGACGTCATCGCGCTTTTTGCCAGAGCCGACGAAGAGAAGGGGCTCGAGCGGTGCCGATGCCTGAGGCAAGGTATAGGAGAGCGGAGGCAGTTTTGGGCATGCTTTGTAAAGGGCTCGGGGCGAGCTTGGGGCAGCTCTATTACCGTGGCATGATACACTGTGTGCTGGATGCACGAGCGGGGCGCCCTCGTTGGCAGCGGCGCGGTAATCCAGGGATGTGAGGGTTGACCGGGTGCTGGCTCTGCTGTGGTCATGTCCGTGGCCTGGCGCTCCCTGTGCACGGCACTGTGCTGCGACAGAGGTGGAGCGGAAGCGCGCAGGGTGTGATCACGTGGCAGGGTCCAGTGCACGGTAGTGGAGAGGACAGAGAAGCATTGTGGTGTGGCGCAGGCGGCACAGCGGCTTGCATGGTGTGTGTTGTGCATGTCGCGGTGTCGTTGCAGTGGGACAGGAGTGCATAGGTCTTGCCGACATCTTTAGCGGCCCTAGTGCGGTGGTAGACATGATGGGACTGTGCAAGGCTGTTGGGCACAAGCGTTGGCGACAACTGCAGCACAGGGCACGCGTTGTGGTGTGCACTGCATGCTATAGCGGCGCCAGTAGCGGCATCTAGCCAAGAAGAGCGGGAGGCGAAGCATAGGAGCTGTCTAGTGGGTCCTTGAGCCTATTGGCAGAGAGTAGGAAGGCTGAGGAGGGTGGAGAGGTAGAGTGGTAGTAGCAAAAGGTCCACAGTGGCAATACGGTGAAAACTACTCAATCTTGGATTTAGATTTTCAGCAAAATTTTAAAATGTAGCTGACGAGCAAGATCGAAAATGGATTATAGATCAATATTAGGTACTCCCTGAATTTGTTGGGATTTTTCTGATTTTAAAACAGGTAGAAACAAGCTATGTTCAAAACTAGCCCAAATTTAAATTTGAAACCGTTTGAAATTTTTGAATTGAACATAGGTGGTTGAGGACAGATGTGAACTCAAGATAGTGACACGGTGTTCTCATATTTTTGTAAACCATGGTTGTCAGAGAGAGAAAACTATGGCAGGGAGAAAAATTAAGTTTTTATAAACCCATATTTTTCTGTTATTAATAGGTGCACATGCGTTACTACGGAACAATAATTTTACTTCATATCTCCCATTCGTGCACGATGTTCCCCGGTAACGATGCTATCCATGATGCCTTTGTAAAGGTCAGCAGGTATCTGCGGTTGGCTAGCTTTAAACCAGTTTCAGCCTTATCCCCTCTATCTTGATGTACATGTCGACCGTGTACTGCTGGAACAAGCGTGCTCCATTCAGTATGGGGTTGAATATCGTGGTACACGTTTGCAACCTGTAATAGTAGTAGTCCCTGATGGAGACACACAACCGGCTTTCCCATCTGCGAAAAGGCGGGAAGGAGTTGAAAGTTAGGCAACATTTTAGGTGACTAAAGGAACACATAAGCATGCTAAAAGACTAACCTTCCTCATCATCTTGGTTTTGCACGGACTCTTGCACCAGATCCCAACACACGCCATCCTTTGGTATCTTGGGATGCCAGCCGAGCTCCCCTTTGGGGAAGAAGAAGGGGTAGGATAGTGGGTCGTAGCACCCAATTGTGGTTGTATGTCATACTTCTCATTGTTGTTGCCGTACAGGGTCACGCTGTGTTCAAACCTCCTTGCCAGGTTGCTGCCCTCACACACACACCGCGGCCACCTCGGACGACATCCTCTTGTCGGTGTTCAAGACTATTCAATACTCCTCGAGGTCCTCAATCTGGCCTAGGCTCCTACCTACACTCCTAAACGTCTGGGTAGGGGTTGTCTCTGAGGATGTCGACCACCTTTCTAATGACGTTCTCGTCTATGTTAGGGGAGTGCCTAGTGCGATGATGTAGGTTGGATCGTCGTCGTAGAAGTACAGCCGTAGATGTTCCAGACATGAATGTGAATCACTCCTAAACGAATGCACATTGTGGTACATCATGCCGTGCGCGCCGGAACGTATATACCCCCCTCATGTTTGTACAATTGTTATCAGGCTAACGCCTAGGTTTGTGATGAGAAGTGGTCATTGAAGAACCAAATGCTTTCTCAAAATGATGTAAGTCAGAATCTACGCTACACCATAGCTGCATCAACTCTAGGATGGGCACTGGTTCCGCCAGCTTGACATGTCATTGGTCTCGTACTCGAACTTCTTGGCTTCACAGTGTAGGCAGTTCGTAGCATGCTTCAGGATATGTGTACTATTTGGTATATTCGAGTAGACAATATCAAACGGATTGGGGACGTTGGAACCTGTGATGGAGGAATCCATCGAAGGATGTACGACTGAAGCTAGTGGTGTTGGATGACTCATGTATGGCAAGCCCGTCGGTTGACGTGGTGTAGCACATTGTTGTGATGCCTTTGATTTATTTTTGTTCAACAAGAACTGTTACAGCAGGCAAAATATATTATTCCCAACATACGCAAACAACATTAGTTGACACAATTGAATGCCATCTACAAACCTTTTTTCCCTTTAGAGGTAGTTTGCTTTGAAATCTGAGACATCTTGTACGCAAATGCTCGAGTACGTATAAGCTGTTATGACAGGTTTTCACCTGATAAGACTGTATGAGATTAGTTAGTGGTTAGTTCATGAAGAGCTAATCATACTATTAGATGAAGTATTAATCCTACATGTAGGTTTATCACTAAAATCTTGGATCACTAATAGTAGGTACCAAATGTGTACAGCTACGGCACAGGATGGCAATAGGTTTGGTTTTTCTCTGACTCACTGGTACTTCTCTTACACATTTGTCTTTTTCCTAGGAACTATCATTAATTGACTGATATTACATACTTATACTCACTGTTGACTCATTGTTGCCTTCTCTTATACGCAGGCGAGATGCACCATTTGCAATGGGGAAGTTGATCTAAGTAGCAGGAAGGAAGCTAGTGTACTATTGCTATATGCAAGTACTTCTTTTCGTTCTAGATGCACATAGGTCTGTGCTGTTATGTCAGTTTTTCACCTAATAAGACTGTAGCAGATTAGTTAGTGGTTACTCCAATGAAGAGATAATCATGCTATTAGCTCAAGTGTTAAACCTACATGTAGGTTTATCAACTAAAAACTTGGCTCACTAAATAGTAGGTAACACCTGCGTACAGCTACGCCACAGGATGGCAATAGGTTTTGGTTATTCTCTGGAGATTTCAAGGCCACCATGAAAGATTTCTCCAATTTGATCTCTTACTATAGCATTCTTGTATGCAAAATTCTAAGAGGAAGTTACACAAGAAACACATTTATAACTTTGAGGCTGGTCTCCCACCAAACATACATTTATAGCACGCAAAAGAAATTGAATTCTTATCTCCCACATAACATACATTTATACTCTTTGCATTTTACAACATATGTGGTTTTGTTTATCTATTGCTAATTCATCTATGTAACTGACTCATTGTTGCCTTCTCTTATACATTTGTCTTTTCCTTGGAACTATCATTACTACTTGATATTACATCCTTATACTCACCATTGTCTTTTCTTATACCAGTAATTGCCTTACATTACATAATTATACTCACTGTTGCCTTCTCTTATACCAGACGAGATGCACCATTTGCAATGGGGAAGTTGATCTAAGCGGCAGGAAGAAGCTAGTGTAGTGTTGTTGTTGTTGTGCCTAGTTTGTTTTTCTAATTTGCCTCGTACCCAGTTATCATGCATCAACTGCAGAAATGGAATTATTATTAAAGGATCAGATATCGGTCTAGAGGGAAGGGGTGAATAGGCGACTAAACAAATTTAATCCAATGTTAATCAAATCTTTCACTTTTGTGGAATTAAGCTTGATTGATTAGCAAAGATGGCAATATTTAATATGAGTACTCAAATATACTAAGCAAGATAAATATGAGCAATATAAAAGTACTTGCAAAGTAAGTGCGGAATTGAATAAGCAAGAGACAAAGATTTGTTGCCGGAGTTCGGATCCTTGGAGGAATCCTAGGTCTCCGTTTGGGAAGCTAGATCACACGTGATCAGGAGCCGACTCCCTCTCAAGCCTTTATCCCTTGAGGATGCTCTTGCGTCTCCTCGACTTCTTCTTGGTGATTCTTTCCTCTCGGAGGCGAATCCCAGCCTTTACAAACTTTTTGAGGCTCACCACAAGGATGGGAACTCTCAGGACTCCTAGCCATCTAGGAGACCCCAATCTCCAGAGTAACAAGCGCCTCGATTTGCTTGGAGATGAACTCAATTGCTCTAATGCTCAACACTTTGAAAATCCTCACTCTTTTGGATCTCTCTCTCAAGAACAAGGGCTCTTAGCTTTGGAGGAGGAGAAATGGCTCTCTTGAGTGTAGGAATGACTTTGGAAAGAGTTGGAAGTGAATGGGGAAGGAGGGGTATAAATAGACCACTCACAAAAACTAGCCATTGGGGTTTTGATTTAACACATCTGGAGATTCCGGGCTAACAAGTCCGGACACTCCGGATGTACAAATTTCCAACAGTCACAAAACCCATTCTGCATCCGGACACGCCGGTTTAGGCCGGACACTCCGGATACCTACCCGAGAGTGGACCATCCGGGTATTGGACACCCGGACATTCCGGGCAAGGCCGGACACTCCAAGCATTGGGCACCCGGACATTCCGGACATTCTTCACACGGGGACTAAAACCTGATTGTGCACTCATTGAAAATGTTAGTCCCTTAATCGTTCATCATCTAACACCAAAACACAATTAGGGGCCTAGATGCACTTTCAATCTCCCCATTTTTGGTGTTTGATGACAATACGATTAAAGCTTCGATAAAAAAGATATAATCAATTTGTATTTGGATTTTCGAATGTATGATAAGCTCCCCCTAAATGTGTGCATAACAAGTTTGCTTGGAATACAAATGCACATATTGGATTTTGGGATTGACGGAGCTCTCCCTATATCTTTGAATCCTAGTATTGTGCATAATGATGATATAGCATGTTTAAAACAAGTAAGAATCTATGCACAAGTTGATATATCACATGACATGAATGACGATAGACTTAAATAGCACATATTATGTCACATAGTCTCCACTAGTTAAGGACCGAGGTTCAAATAACATAACACGCGGTTCAAATAGCATAACACATAGCATAAGAGGCATAACACAGCATAACAAGACAACTGGAGTCCAAACCTGATCCTAAAACCCTAGCTTTCTCTCCCCCTTTGATATCAAGACACCAAAAGGAAGAAACGCCTGGGCTATGCTAATGACTTGCGACGAGGAGGCTCCTCCAGTATCGAACCCGGCTACTCCTTCTGGCGGTGGTGAAGGTGACAATGGAGGAGAGTAGAAAGGGTCGGGGAAGTCTTCCTCGTCGTTAGGGGCATACTCCGAGCCGTCAGGAGATGGAACCAAGTTGAGCTGGGTCATGATTTTCTTCTGGCGAATGGCATTCTTCTTCAGAGTCTTCCTATTTTTGGCATTTTACATTGAAATGAACTTGCACATGTTGAAGATTGCCTTTATAGCATCCGATGTTGAGCGAAGCATACCACGAGGAGGTGAGCGTCTATAAGCTCTTGGAACGTCAAGTGCTCTTCTTTGCTTAACAACCCTGGGTTGATACAATGTGTGCTTGACCTCTTTGTGAAAAGCAATACTGGTGGCATCATCAATGAGTTTCTAGATATATGGCGCATACGGTAGTGATCTCTTCTGTTCTACCATGGCAAGCCTTATCTCATTGAAGATGAAGTCAAATACATGAAAGCTTGTGTGTCTGTCACCCATGGCGTTGAGAAGGTTTAGAGTGTAATTCTGGATTTGAGATGCATCACCTTCCTTAGGAGCTAGAGTGTGGCGAATCATCTTGTTCAAGGTGTCATAGAAGGGTAGCAAACCCACAATATTTCCCAACACAAAACGCTTGCTATGGTCATAGAAGTGAGTGATATGGGTTTGGAATTGAGTGATTCCGGGGTATGCAGCCTATCACTTATTCTATCATCAATCCGGGAAGTCCCAAGGTATGTGCAAACTCTGTGTAAGTGGTTTGGTACTTCACTCCATTAGTCATCCAATGAATAGACTTGTGTTTGTCCTTGTCAAAATAAACGGTGGCATAGAATTGCATGATCAGTTCATCACACCAATTGTTTTTGAAACCCCGTGATATCTTTGACTCATTTTCTCTCACACGTTTCCTGGATTCTTGGAAAAGCATCCTGATTTGCCTCAATGTATGCCCAATCAATTGCCTTTTGTTGAATGACGGCTTTCCCAAGTGTGAGAAGCACGGTCTCATAATAATCTTGTTGGATTAAGGTGAAAATCTTGGGTCTGTTGCATCTCTTTCTTGCTCATATGGGTTCAGATTCCATCTTAAATGTTGAACCCTTGACTTCTTCTCATTTTTGTAGTTGATAACTGCTCTCTCAAAATTTCCTCTAATGGGTCGATGAGCTCGGAGAGGTCCAAAGACACCTTGGGAAGGGGATGGAGGAGCTGGTGCTTCCCTTTGAGAACATCTCCCATAGTGTGCATTCACAGTCGGTTTACTTAATTGATCAGCTTGATTCCCTCTTGACTTGGAGACAGGCCTTTTTGCCACGGCCATCCTAGGACGAGGACGGGGAAGTTCATCATCATCCGGAACGTGGGGGGCATCCTCTTCCTCCTCAGTCCTTCTCTTTTTCTTACGTTTAGTAGCTGTAGCCCTAAAGTTTCTTTCTTCAGTGTCAATAGAATCCTCTTCATACACTTTCCTCTCGGATTCTGATTCGATTTCATTTCCAGAAGACATGACATCGGAGAAATTTCTACTTTCCACGGAGGAATCGAGTGGGAGAGCCGCGGAAGGTCTTTCCTTGCCCTAACTTGGCGGAGGAAATGCTACGGCGTTTGCACGGCAGGGGAGAAGGCCGGTGACGACGATGGATGGCGAGGGCGCACGGGAGATGGTGAGGCGGCGGCGGCTCGTCGGCTCCCAGTAGTTAGCTCTTCCTCACACGGTGAAAAATGAAACCGATTCACCGTGTGTGGAAAACTTAACCCGCTGCGAAACCCAACACCCGGACATTCTGGAGGGGCCGGATAGTCCGGGCCCCGGAGGTTCCGGGGTAAATTTCCGGAATGTCCGGATAAAGAAACCGGAAACTCCCGGTTAGGCCAATTATTCCTCGGAAGCTTATCCGGAGATTTTGGATAAACGTGTCTGGAATGTCTGGACATAGTGTCAAAGCCCAGTGTATTATAGATAGAATAGCTAGAGGAAATCCTTAGGGGTTCTCCCCACATCCGATTGGCGAACAATCATGTAAGCAAAGCAACAATTGGATGTGGTTCAAACAAAGTTTAGCTCCTGATTTAGATAAATTAGAGTAAAGACACCAAGATTGCCCAAGGTCGGAAAGAAGGCAAATGAATTCTAACAACCAAAAAGCTGGTGATGTTTCCACCATGTATGAGTCATGCGATACGCCAAAATCACTTATTCATTTGAGATAGGATTTTTATAGGCGAAGACTCAATTTTGTAATTAGACCAATATGAACATGATATAATTACAAGTCATTGATTTATTCACATGTATAGAGATGTGTCATAATATTAACAATTTTGACACTCCCCCTATGTGTGCATTTACATCTAAAGCACCAAATCATCAAGGCATAGTATATATATATATGAGTATGCATGGATTCAAGCCAAGTTTCTAGAATCAATGATATTAAGTTCATTCCTTAATTCGCAAAACCTATGCTCATCTAGGGGTTTGGTGAAGATATCCGCTAATTATTTTTGGTCCTTACATGACTTATTTCTATATCTCCTTTTGCAACATGATCCCTTAGAAAATGATGACGGGATGTCTATATGCTTGATTCGGGAATGTTGGATGGGATTCTTGGCAATTTTTACTGCACTTTCATTATCACATAATAGAGGTACTTTTTCCATATTTATTCCATAATCTTTCAATGTTTGCCTCATCCATAACAATTGAGCACAACAAACTCTCGGCGGAGATATATTCGGCTTCGGCGGTGGATAGGGCTACGGAGTTTTGTTTCTTAGAGGCCCACGAAACTAGTGATCTACCAAGAAATTGACATGTTCCGGAGGTGCTCTTTCTATCAACTTTGCAACCCGCATAATCCGAATCAGAATATCCAATAAGATCAAAGCTAGAATCCTTAGGATACCAAAGCCCTAAGTTTGAGGAATGAACAAGATATCTTAGAATTCTTTTAACCACCACTAAGTGACACTCCTTAGGAGCGGCTTGAAACCTTGCACACATACTATCGCAGGGATTTCGTGGCAGTTCTTATTTTTATGGATCGGGGGGCGCAAGAGGGTGATTCAGGTGGGTTCACACAAGCAATTTTACCCAGGTTCAGGCCCTCTAATGGAAGAGGTAACACCCTACTCCTGCTGAATAGATTATGGGTCTTGTGTGAGATTACAGAGAAATGGCTATTGTTCTTGGCTAGAGGAAGAGGATGGCACGGATATTCGATCGTCTATTCTCCCGTGCATGGGAGCCCTAGCCTCGCCTTATATAGGTCTGGCGAGGCGGGCGTTACAGGCGCCAACTCGGCCAGTTGCTTGGCTGTAGTAATAGCATAGTTAAGTTGTGCCTTAACTCTACTTAATTCGCCGAGTAACGTCTTCGCCGAGTAACGCCTGCCTTGATGTCGTTGTAACGTTCGCCTTGATGGAGTCGTAACTCCTGGTCTTGATGGGGCTGTGACGCTTGGTCTTGATGGCACCCGGACGTTTCTTCCGAGTGGGCTTCGTTTGGCCCGCCAGCTGAGTGGGCCTTCATGGGACACCCGGGCTTGATGGGCCGACTCCCCGTCCTGGGCCTATCCAGAGGTGTTTCCCTCCGTCAGTAGCCCCCGAGTGCTTCAGGGTCTTGATGCAGACGTCGACTGGAGGGCGAGTTACGTGCTCTCGAGTCGTCTGTGAAGAGACCTTGATGGACTCCTGAAATACCTGAAAAGGTTAAACTTGAGCTAATAGCGGAAAAGTCTCGGTGATACCCATGTTTCCCTGCTGGGGGAATCGGCTAGTGGCCTGCTGAGAGGCGTATCATGAATTCCGGGTGATTTCAACCAGCGTCTGGGCTTATCCAAGTTGATCGTTGCCAGCTTGTGACCGTAGGGGGAAACGCTTTTGAAAATCAACCTTGAAAACGAGTCTTCGAACTTCGGCATTGGGCTCTAAGTCAGAGTCCACTTTATGCCACTGGGGATGCCGAGTCCGTCCTTAGCTCAGGTGTTTGCCGAGTGACCTGCGAACCCTGTTAGGTCGGTCATCGATACCCATTCGCAGAGCCGGTCTGCATTCATGCGGCGCAGTCGATACGCCTTGGGATTGCCTGTGGGAGTCGGTGCGACTTTTGGGCCATGACTCGGCGGGCCGAGTCTGGTCCCGTGCTACGTCACCTGGTCCTGCCAAACCCGGTCTCGTGCCGACTCGTGGCCACAAACATTGCGCCCGCGTACGATGTCGCATCTGCATTTATTGTGTGCAGTTGATTGGACAGGGTGCTCAGAACGCTGCAGCGTGATGATTTCACCTTGAGTCTGGCGCGAGGCGGGCGCGGGACATCCGCTGTCGCAGCGGCGACTGCGCGGGATGCTTGAAATGACTGCTCGTAATGATCATGCCTTGAGTCCCGCGCATGGCGCGCACGGGGTAATCGCTGACATAGCATTAACTGCCTGGAGCACTTGGGGTACCGAGCTGCAGAGGAAAGGACGCATCGAATCCCGCACAAAGCGCGCGCGCGAGACGACAGTTGCCCGGCGTGCGTGGGATGCCGGTTGCTATGGCGGTTCGCTGCCACGTGTAGCGCACTACCCACAGCGGTTCCCCTCCCTCATCTATAAAAGCCGACGCAGGGGAACCCGGCTCTTCTCCGCTACTTCGTCGTCTTCGCACACATCGCCATAGCCTTTAGAGCTCTGCTTCCTTTCCTCGCTTCCGAAAACCCTTTCCTCCCACCAGCGTCAACCATGTCTCGCGCCTGTAAGGGAAAAAAAAGCGATGCGCCCTCCTCCTCCACCGCCACCCTTCCTGACGGGTGGAAGAAGGGCGACTGGGTCCCGTCGGTTGTGACCGATCGGATTCTCTCGGGCTTCGCCGGCGAGGGGCTGCTTCCACCTCGGGCAATCAGCAACTGGAGGGCGCCGTACAAGGAGGAGAAACCCGCCCCCGCAAGAGCATGAATGGGTGATGCTCGTCCCCTTCATCGAGCGAGGCCTGTTACTGCCTCCTCACGACTTCCTGCGCGGGCTGCTCTTCTTCTACAGCCTCCAACTCCATCATCTGAGTCCCAACGGCATCTTGCACATCGCGTGTTTCATCACACTTTGTGAATGTTTTTTGGCGACTCAACCTCATTGGGGGTTGTGAAAGAAGATCTTCATGGTGAAGGCTTAGCCGATCAAAGCCGGCGAGCGCCTCTCCATCTGCGGGGGAGCCGGCATTCAAATCAAAGACGGCACCAAGTACTTCAAGCTTCAACTCCCAGACACCGTGCAGAAGTGGCAAGACGGGTGGTTCTACTGCCCGGACGAGCGCACGCCGACTGGCCACGAGGGGCTTCCCAAGTACACCGAGGGTCCTCCCGAGTGGCGGAAGCGTTGGAGCGCCAAGCCATCTAGCGCGGAGATGCTCGAGGTCGACTAATTCCTGAGAAGGATCCAGAGGCTCCAGGAGAAGGGGCTCACGGGCATTGACCTCATCGTCACCTGGCTGAGTCGACGGATTCAACCACTTCAAGCTAGGGCACACCCGATGTGGGAGTACTCGGGTGCGTCCAACTCAACCAAGATATCGGTCAACAGGCTCCCGGACGATCTCTTCATGGAACTCCTGAAGAGTATGACCAAGGAGCGATCCGGCCTCAGCAGGGCGTCGCATGTGGTGCCCTTCTCTACTGCTAAGCCTCCGCCCACCGTAAGTCTTTTTCCTTCTGAGTCTGTTCCTTTCACTTTGACTCGGGTTCTTTTCTGAATCTGAATCCCTTTTTTTTGCAGACCTTCCTAGGCTTAAACTCCATGCCGCTACTTCCCGAACAAAGTCTGGCTTCGAGGGTCCTGGACAACGTGGAGGTCGATGAGGATGCCCTGGAAGGCGGGGACCCGTCGGACTCGGGCGACGAGGCCCAGGATGTCGAGCCCTCGGGCTCTCCAGCTCCAAAACGGAGGCAGGCGGACGATGCCTCCGGCTCCGGAGCCTCGCGGGCATCAGTGGAGCCGGCGCTGACGGTGTCGGCGTCAAAGCGGGTGCGGGCTGAAACCACCAGCCCCTCGACGCACATTGCCACCCAGGCTAGCACGCCGGCTGCCGTTCCGTTGGCGCCGTCTACCTCTTCCGGGGTATCGTCCGCCCCGGGAAAACCAAAGAAGAAAACCGTGGTGAAAGTAATTCCCACGTCCTCCAGGTACGTCATATTTCAGCTTGTCGTTTGCCTTCTGGTCGATCGTGATGCTAAAGTCGGTGTGGGTTTTTGTCTTCGCAGCGTCCAGAGGAGGCTCTCTGACAAAGGAGGCCTTCAACCTGGTTCGACCGCGGGACCGACTCCCGCTCAACCATCAGAGTCGGTTCCCCCGGCTCTGACTGTGGTGGCGCCCGTCGCGCAACCATCCACTGGCCCCGTGGTGGAGACGCCGGAGTTGGTCACGGCACCGGATCTCCCAGCTCCGACCGAGGCTGCAGTTCCGGAGCCGGTCGCAGTATCGGAGCCGGACGCTAGAATCGGGCCAGCCGGGGCCCCGTCTGGTGACCCACAGCCCCCGCCAACTCCAACAGTGCCGGCGGGCGCGACCGCGGGCCAGCCCTCCTCCGACTCGGCCGCCGTGGGCACCGCGGGAGCCGCGGCCTCCGACACCTCGCCAGTGGAGCGGAGCCTTGCACTCGCTCAGCCGAGTGCTGCCGCTGCTGTCCCGCAACTCCTTCCTCCGACTGGCAGCACGGAGGAGCGCGCGGCGGTGCAGGAAGCACTGCAACGAGTCGTCGCCCTTGGCGCCAAGCTGAAGGAGTTCAGGGACGTGGCTGGTACGCAAGTGGACGCAGCCGGCGTCTTGGAAAATTTCGTCGGAGTAAGTTTTCGCAACCGAGTTGGCTCCGTTTTCTTGTTTTCGATTTGATGCTGGGGGCACGATCAGTGCACCCAGTGGGTGTAGCCCCCGAGTCTCAGGCCGACTGTTTGAGTCGGCTTGAGACTTA
>JAGXJF010004383.1:0-47146 GCA_019208055.1 Stipa capillata
CCGGTGGAGGAGCCAACCCCGACCAATTAATTTCAAGTCCTTCATCGATACAAGTTTCTTTATGTTTGCCGAATATCCGGAAGGAACTTTCACCCCAGCAAGACATTCGCACAATCTCTTCTTCTCTGCTTTGCTCAGAGTGTAACAGGCGGGAGGTAGGCGAGCAATGACTCTCAAATCACCCTTTTTTTGTCTTTGACGTTATCTGTTTGGACCACAGCTCTGGTCTGACGCCCATCTGTTCCATGTCAAGCCGTGCCTTGACACCATCTTTTGTCTTGTCTGGAATGTTCAGCAAAATACCAACCAAACTGTCGCACACATTTTTCTCGACATGCATGACATCATACTGTGACGGGTGTGTAGAACTTGCCAGTAAGGCAGGTCCCAAAATACCAACTTCCTCTTCCAGATGCTCGGTCTTAGCTCTTGTGTCTTTCCGGGTACAATCTCATATCCTTGACAATCTCGTATATCTGTGCGCCAGTCTTCTCCACCGGCTTCAAACGATTTTCCATTTCTCCGTTAAACTTAATTGGGCACTGCCTCCATGGATCGTTTTTGGCTAGCCACCTTCGGTGACCCATGTACACGATTTTCCATGAGTTCTGTAAGAATAAACTCACTGTCTCTTCTTGGCACGAGACACAAGCTTTGTATCCTTTCACACTCTGACTGGACGAGTTTCCAAGCGCTGGATAGTCATTGACTGTAGTGAACAACATAGCTCATAGCTGGAAATACTCTACTTTATCAGCGTCCCAAACCTCAGCCCCCTGCTGCCAGAGTGTCTCTAGTTCCTGCTTCATTGGTTGCATGTACACGTCAATATCGTTTCCAGGTTGCTTCGGCTCTTGGATGAGTATGAAGAGGTGTATATACTTGTGCTTCATCGACAGCCATGGAGGAAGGTTGTACATCCATAGAAGGACTAGCCATGTGCTGTGTCTGCTACTCATGTTGCCGAATGGATTAATCCCGTCTGTACTCATCCCAAACCTTATGTTTCTCGCCTCCTCCCCGAAATCAGGAAAAGCATCATCCACTGCCCTCCATTGGCATGCATTGGCAGGGTGCCTCAGGATTCCATCTTCAATTTGACCCTACTTATGCCAACGCATTCATTTTGCATCATTCTTGTTGGCAAAAAACCGCTTCAAACGGGGAAGAACAGGAAGATACCAACAAACCTTCGTGGGGGGCCCTTCACTTCATCGTCGTCCTCGTCACAATCGAGCTGGTTTGCAATACACTTGTACCAGGATGTCTTGCACACCGGACATCTTCGTAAGCCTACGTGCTCTTTGCGGTACAAGATGCAGTCATTTGGACATGCATGGAATTTTTCAACGTCCAATCCGAGAGGGCATATAACCTTCTTCGCCCTGTAAGTGCTTTTAGGCAAGACATTCCCCTCCGGAAGAACATTGGAAGGGAGCTCTAATAATTTTGTGAAACTTGTGTCCGGCCAGTTGTAGGCTGCCTTTAGTTTTAGAAGTTCTAATGAGACGGACAACCGCGTATGCTTGAGTTTACATCCAACAGACAACGGTACTCTCGCATCTTCCAACAATCTTACAAACTTTGCGAAATCTCTTTCATTCTCTGGGTTCACAGTCATCTCTTCCATATCACGCAACATGTCATCGAAATTCCCCATGCTATCCTCCGAAGATTCTGAATTAGCTTCTTCCTCGATAGCTATGCCGTGCTCATCCTCAACGAGGTCCACCGCTTCTGCCGGGTTTGCAACTTCTTTTTCTTCACCGTGACATGTCCAACGTGTATAGCCTTCCATGAAACCCTTCATCAGCAAATGTAGTTACAACTCCCCCGTCATTGATAACATTTGCGTGTTACTACATTTACGACATGGACAACACATCTTCGTTTTTCCCTTGATCGCCATATCCTCTTGAGCAACTCGAAGAAACTTGTTCAAAGCGGTGACAAAACTCTTTGTGGCACGATCACCATACATCCAATTTCTATCAATTGATCCCTACGGCAAAATAAAAATAATTTCATAAAATTAATAAATATAATAAATTAGCCATTTCTTCTCTCACGTCCAATAAAATAAAGTAATTACCATGTTACAGGTTCAAAGAGGAGCTAGGAGCGACGGATATCGTGGGCCTTCGGGGAGAGGGATATTGATGAGGAGGCAGGGGTCTTTGAGAGAGGGATGGGGATTGGGGGAGGAGAAAAAATGGCCTTTTGAGAGGGGGGAGGAGAGAAGGAATTAATTAAGGAGCTAGCAGTTTTTGAGAGAGGGATCAAGAGGGCCAGAGAGAAGAGGGCCTTCGGGAGAGAATAGGGCTGCGTGCGGGCCACAGCAGTTTAGCTGACGACGGCGGCGCACGCAGCTGGTCCTGGGGACGCGCGGGCACAGAAACTGTTTAGAGCTTGGGCTGGATTTTATACAGGTAGGAGTCACCACTGACGGGCCATGTAAAATGAACCGTCAGCGATGAGTGCAACATCAATCTGAAGGAACAATGACAACTGACGGGCGGTGCATCATGGCCCGTCACTGAAATGGAAATAGAACTCACTGACGGGCAGGACAAAAAGATCCGTCAGTGGTGACCAAGTCAATTTAATGGGCCAAGTCACCACAGACGGGCGAGAAGAGTGCCCGTCATAGATTACCTCTGATGGGTACTACTAGGGACCGTCAGTGATAAGTCGACTTTACATCACTGATGGGTTCTTTTAAGTGACCGTCAGAGATGACAGTTTACATATATGACGGGTCTTTCTTCGGCCCGTCAGTGATGTCTTTCCTGTAAAATCTGGTGTTTCCGCTGATGTCATTACTGACGGTCGATCGTCTTGCCTGTCAGAGATGACTCCAAACAGAGCATCTTGTAGAGTCACTACTGACTTCTATCCGTGTGCCCGTCAGTGATATGTGAGAAGCCTGACAGGCTTTTCTCGGCCCGTCAGTGATACGTTATAGCGGATGACCTTTTTTGTAGTAGTGACTCGTCGTACGACCTACATAAGGCAACATATTGTAATTGTGCATTCTTACATCATTTTGCAATGTGATGAAACCAATTTACCTTTCTAAATGTATGACATCAAGTGCAGCCCTGTTGTCCCACGTATCCTTCCATACGCATTGCACCTCCCTCAATCGTCGTCCTTTCTGCCTCTCCTCTTCTGCGTATGTTTGAAATATCATGTGAGAAACAAAGAACCAAAATACATTTGAATATTTGTAAAGTCATGAAGTTGTGAACTAACTCATGTACTTTGGTTGCGAGCTCTCTGTTAGCTAAAGGGGGTACCGACTGGAATAGACCAAACTGTCTCACGACATGCTGCGGTGAGTACGGCTCCACCATGTGTGAGAAGACCAGGTGGGTAGTTGTCATCCAAAGCTTGTTGTCCCTAGAACACTAACTAGACAACCCTGCAGGTGCAACACTATGTATATGATGCTCTGTCTAGGGGAACCATATCACCACATGGTAATGCAACATCTCGAACTCCTGGTGATAGAACACGTAGCACCAGGCCGACACTCCCGAGCCCAGGCTAACATGGCGTACATCCACCGAGTGCCCATGGTGGGGTCACTGATGTAGCTCTCTCTTATGGGGTACGGGTGGACCCGTTGAGTGATATGTGGTCGTCCGACGGGAAAGTGCTCCCAAGACCACAACTGAAGCAAGGTATGATAAAGATTGAGTATAGGTTCTTTAGTCTTCTTGTACTGTGAGGCGTCACACAACCTCCATATAGAGCACAGAGGACTACAGATCCCTAGCTATACTGAGGGACGGCGTCGAGCGGGGCATCAGCTAAAGACTCAGCTAGGTGGATGTAGCTCAGATAAACTACATTACTATGTGAAGTTGGTAGCATGTGCCAACCAAAGAGGAACAACAAGTAGGCCACTAGGTGTGTCCTCACTACCTCATCGTCAACCCCTTCTAGGCACCTGTCAAACCTCCTAAGCTAGTGCAGAGGGGCACCTCGCGCTAGGATCGCCTGGTCTGTTCTAGGAGCTCGACAACAAATCTCGCACCTAAGTGCTCCTTTTAGTCAACTGTAATAGGTGGTGGAATAACTGCCTCTCCGCTGATGGGCAAACTAGTGATCATGGATACATCCTGAAGAGTCACTATCATCTCTCCCCAATGAAAGTGAAAAGTGTAAGTCTCGGGTCTCTAACTATCAACTAGAGTGGACAACAGAGACGGGTCAAGAGTGAAAGAACGACCAATGGATAGCATCCTGACAAATGGCAGAAGTCCACTCTCACGAAGATGTGGAACAAACTGCTCGTCTAGGTCCCAGTGTAACCTACATCCCCTAACAGTGAAGGTTGGCGGAATGTCCATGCCACTTGCTAGCCAACGCTGGCACCTGTTTAGCTCATCATACCATGGCTACAATAGATCAGGCAACGATGCCATGTCCTGTAAGTACAAAATGACAGATTATTTTAGTTAGAAAGAGAGTAAATGACAGCAGTAGAAGGCAGTATTTTACAAAGACAAAAAGTCCAATATTACAAATTTCGTACAACTTAGACCAAATATTATGAAGAAGAAAACAAGTTACACATAGTTTGAGTGAAATTTATTATTACAACTTCTCCAAAATAGTACACACAAAACACTAACATTAGACACTAGTTACGCGTCGATCTGCTCGGTAGATTTGGGCAATTCCTGCGTTGTTATCCAATTTGGCTATTGTCCATTCTCATTCCTGAAATGAGCTGAATGTCGGTGTCCCTCTTGTGCTGCTTCAAATCTACATTGGGCACCCATTCGACAAGACTAGATCAAACATCCTTGTAACTCATATCTAGACCATAGAGCTAAACTCGCTACTTCATGTCCCCAGAAGATGGTGGATGTCAAAGTATCTACAGACATACTGCTGCGAGGCCTGTTTCATGTGTGCACATGCCTTATACACGTGCAAGCAAGGATAGTGCAGCAACTTCAGCTTGTTGTAGGTGCAGGTACACACAGCAGCATCAAGCTTACATTCATGCTTCCTATCAGCTCTAACATGAGTGTTGACATGCTTCTGCCTTAGCCGAATCTCATACTTCCTCGTCAATCCATCAATAACTAGGACGTCATGGCTCTGAGATTTCTTAATTTTTCTATCAACATACTTCTGCATGAGCATGACTTCAGACCTACTTTCCTTTGTCCATATTTTCCTTAGCCACCTTGGATTTGTTGTAGAAGTAACCAACAGTCATGGTCCAGGTTTCATCAATGATGGCAATAATTGGGAGGTACCAAACACCTTTAAGCATGCCATTGTAAGCTTCTGACATATTTGTTGTCATTATGCCATACCTTCAGCCATCCGTGTTGTGAACTAGCGACCATTTCTCCACCTCTAGAGCATGTCAGGCGATCCACTCAGAAAAAGCCTTACTCTCCTAGTCACTCCCACATTAGGATGTACTGGCTGTTGTCCCTCCTTCTAGGACTAACCACTATACGTTGCTTTTGTGGTTTCAAGTGCTGTCCAAATGGCCTAAAACTTTCTCATCTGGTTTTGCATGCACATCTTAAAATTCTTCATCAACTCCTTACTTTTGAAGCGGGTAATGAAATTGGCTTCCAGATGTCTCATGCCCACCTGCTTTTAAGATCGCTCCACCTATACGAAACTGGAGTTGTGTTTCATTGTGTCAAGTGCATTAAGCAGCCCCACATTACGATCACTAATAATGCACACATTAGGCCTATCACGGACAATGGATGCCTTTAGATTTATAAGGAACCATAGCTAGCTATCTGTGTTCTCACTCTCAACTACTGTGTAAGCAACTGGAGGACTTGATCATTTGCATTTGCTCCCACTGCTACAAATAATGTGTCCTTATACCTCCCCCAGAGGAATGTACCATCCATGTAGAGGACCATTGAATGCCTCTATAGTTTGACTGGATGCCCAAAATACATGATCAAATATTAAATGACTGGGTACTCCATCTAGATGTGGCATGTCAAGCTTATTTATGTAAAAGCCCAGATTTTCTTGTGCTATCTGATGAAGCATTCTTGGGACATAGTTATACCCATCATCATACGTCCCGAACATCTTCTCTATCACCTTCTGTTTAGCTGGTCTGAACTTGTTGTAGCTGACTGGAAACCCAACTGCATCAGCCATGTCTGACATCAGTGCCTTTGGCCCCATTGTTATATCCGCATGTACTAAGTGGTATACTTTCTCGACCACATATGCAGTAGTCACGTTGTGGTGCTATGTCAATGGCTCTGATAGCTCACATGTGTGGTCTACCAACACCGTTATCTCAAAATTCTTCATAATCCCCACACCTTAGGTTGCATGCACTCTTCCTAAACAACTAGGATATATGCATACAACCTTCAAGCTTGTTGGGTTTGACCTCTTTGTCCTACACTCACGACTGATGGCGATGGCATGCCCTGTAATGGCCGTCTATGCGGCATGCTTGCTTGGGAACTGTTTTCCGACCATGAGATCATTGTCATCAAAGCCCCAACATGAGTCATCCTCAGCGAGATGGCTAGGCGTCAGATGCTCAGTTCATCCATTCTTCAGTGTAACGACCCCAAAATTTACCAAATTTTTCAAAAGTTTTAAAATCCGAAATCTCCTCTAGGCCGCATCCTTATCTCTCGCTCAGCCCATCTCCTCTTTCGCGGCCCAGGCAGCCCACCTTCTTCCTCCCCTTCCTCCCGTTCTTCTCCACCCAGTCACGCTGCTCGAGGAAATCGACGCCCGGCGCGCCGGTCGTCCTCGGCGTTGGAGCCGGATGGGACCGCTCTGCTCCGACATCGCGCCCGAGAATCCGGTCCACGCGTCACCAAGCTCCCTCTCCTCTCTGTGCCCCATCGCACTGCTCACCGCCTCGCTTGCCACCTCGCCCGTGCATGCCACGCTGAGCTCCTCTGCTTGACACGCCGCCATCGTCGTCGCCACGCAGCAGCTCCTCCTCGAACTCCACCCCCGAGCAGCACCTCCCGCTCGGCTATAAAAGCCAACAATGCCGAGCTTTCCCTCTTCCTTCCCTATTTTTTCCCCATTAGCTCCCTAGCCCTCCGTCACCTCCCCGCTCCATTCTCTCTTCCTCAGCACGCCCGAGAACTTCTCCGTCCTCATCTCCCTCGCAGAGTCCGGTGACCCACCTTCGCCTCCCTCCAACTCCGGCAAGGTAACTCGGAAGCCCCGCCGTCGCCGACCTCCTCCCCAACCCATCTCCCTCATTCCTGAGCTCCTCTTCCTCGCCCTCGAGCTCCTCTGGCCCTCCCGAGCAGCCGCCCAAGCTCCTCCAACTTCCCCTCATCTCCACGGACCAATTCCCCTCGCTCCCGAGCACCGGCGGGCTCACCGTCATCTCCTCCAACACCAGTGAGCCAACCGAGCCGCACCCCTCCGTCGCTAGCCCGATCCCCCACGGCACCGTCCCATTTTCTTCAAAAAAATGGAATCCTTTGCTCCCTTGGATGCTTCCTGAGTCACCAATTTCATCCGGCGAGCTCTACCAGTGATGAATTTCACCTCGCTGTCGGCGGCCACCGTTCCCCATCCCCCTCCTCCGTTCTCCCTCTACCTGACTGTGAGGATTCGGACTTAACTTCCAAACCCTCCCTGTGTATCTCCTCATCAGTCCAGGATCAAGCTGATGGACACAGGCGAATTGATATCACTGCACACATCACAAAACATTTTAGAAACATAAACAATTGAGTTATAGCAGCGATATGACTAAATAAAGTAACTAGGACTTGTCCCTTACCATTTAGAAACACAGCGGAAAATAAAGCGTAGATGTCTCCATCTCAACCACAGGCAGTCGACGGAGGCCACGTGACCTAAACCTCAGCATTGACGTAGAAGATACCTCATAGTCTTCATCGTCCTCATAGATATCTGAACACGTCCAACAAACAACATGCTCGATGAGTACTTCACGTACTCAGCAAGCCACATGGCGGCAGATGGTCCTATCATACTACATGCAAGGCTCCAAAGGAAGGCTTTATGATTTATTTGCGTAAAGCAATCTCTTAATTCAATTACTTATAATAGATTCGAAGGCAATATTTTGATGTAAATCAATTTTAATATCAGGGGTGTATTCAACAGGTGTGGTCCACGACCAACACACTCGAGCAAGGACTCCCGCCTTAGCTCGACCACATGATTCATCAGCAAAGGGGTAGAGGGAAATAGCAAGGGGGAGAGGACAGGTCCTTTTCATCAAGAATGAGTCATGTGTTGTCCATAATCGTGGACACAGCTAATTGATTAGTTTTAACTCTGCAGAGTGTGTACACTTTACCCACATGACACAATCTCGTCTTGTTGCCACTGGCCGTCGCCAGCATAGTACATACCCATCAGTGTATCGGCAAGGAGATTGTGACGAGGTCTTTTAGCTAGATCCCCCTCTGATGTGACATGCCAACCGGGTCTGGCTCAGAGTTAAGAGTACGTCCCCACCCTCCGATCCCCCCAACTGTGCCGAGGGTCCTCGTAGCTACGTCCACCCCTTCTGCGGTACGGCAACATCAACACCAAAGGCTAACTAACCTACTTGACCAAGCCAGTGCCCATATAGCATGTGGTTGTACTATTGACACAATTCTCCAATTACATGACTTCGGCCTTATGTAGTACGGACGACAAATGGTTCCTTTAAACCGGCCTTCTGTGGGTAGGCAACCATATGCTCCTTCAACACTGATTCAGCTGCTGCCTGCACCATATTAGATGGTAAGTTTCACCCAGAGTAGAATAGGAAGAACAGAGAGAGAGGGAAACATCAGGCATCCGGCCCTAGCTCAGCGAGCTCAACAGGTTCCAACAAGGATTATCGATCCGAGATTCATTCCTCCGTAGAGGCAATTCAAAAAAAACCTAAGGATATATTTTAAGCATGGCTAAGCATTCTCTACTCTATTCAGAATAAAACCTACTAATCTACTCAGGGTATCAAGTAAACATGGTGACAAGTGGAAAGGTAAAGGTGTGTCAATCGACACGCTAGCTACTGGATTAAAACAGCATGCATGTTTATAAACAATAAAATATAATGACTTTGAAAATATAGGATCAACATGATCAAGAAAAGAGGCATGCCTTCGTTGACGAGTTGGTCTTCTTCTGCAGGAACTTGACTTTACCCAACTTTGCTACTTCCTATTCGTCGCAACAGCAATAAAATGCAAGGCAAATAAATATAAATTCAAATTAAATATCAAATGGAAATACCAGAAGAATAGGGCTAGCAGGGTTGGATAGGTGTCAAAGGACAAAGGTGAAGGGATAGGATTGTCGAAAGACAACTTGGGAGGTGTGAGATTATATATCTCAACCAGATAGAGTACATGTACTCGAAAGATAGTCTTCCGGATCAAATCATTCTAGAAAAAGGATAGATTTATGGAGGATAGAATTTGCATGTAAAAGGACTAAAGTTAATCCACATGCGAGATAGGGATAGATATGCGACTGGGAATAATATATGGTCGATGACAACAATAGCACAACCATATGATTAAACATGGAAACCCGACATACTAGCAAAACAAATATGACCCATCGTACTAGTAAACAAGCAAGGTCCTGACACACTAGTCGGCAAGAAATGATAACAAGCGATATGACAATCTATATGGACTATCATGCAATACATAATTAGATATCATGTAACAAATTAGATAGACGGCATGAAATAGAGACTAGTCATGGCATAGCATAAGATAACATATGATCATGCAGTTATAATCTAATAACAATCATTGATAATACAAACGGTGATTAAACTATATGGCCAAATAACAACTAGCATCGATCTGACATGCACCAAACCTACATGCAATCTATGACATAACATTAACTCTACTAATGCTATTGTGTGTATATAATGCAGCAATCAACCTACACATACTACACATAACAATAACATATTTTAGTAAAGAATGATTATTAGCAACGTATATGCATATATTATAATCGATACCTAAATGTTAACCATGTATGTGTGACTATACACAACCTTATGAAAGTGCAACATAAGATATCAAGCTATGCATACTAGTACATACATATTATACATCCATCAACTAACATACGATATGATTAAATAATAATAACTCAGTAAGGGATTATTATTCCAACATGTAGATTGTCAACAATATTAAGTCTAATATATATATATCTCCATATGCAACTACAGCAACATAAATTCATATTGAACATGTGCAACTTAATCGTGTTTAAACAAACAATTAAATTATACACATGAATAAAATAATGTGTCAACCATTGCATGACGGATTATTATCTATAACATGGATTAGCCTATGTATATATGCATAAATATATACACATAGCTGCATATGCTTCTACTGTTATAGGTTATACGCAATATTAGGTTCGGTTATATATTGTATAACACAATATATGTGAACATACATAAGATCATGCAATATGAATCTTATTAAATATGAACAAATTTATCCGCAATATAAACAAGATTGAACTAACATGTTGAACTACCTCATGTCTACTAACTATTAAAACTGAATTATATTGTATACGTGTATGTTATATTCAACTATACAAACATGCAACATGTAGCTATATGGATGAATAAACCTAGTATTGAACTAAACATGATTGATCACATGATGAATTCTAAGCATGAACATTACATAAATAGAATTACTGACTATATAAGAACTAAGCATATAAATATATGAAACTATAGTCTAACATAACATTCAATTTAATTTGGTGATCAAGCAATAATGAAGAACATTATAGATGAACATAGGGTGATGCGAGTGATTTCAAACAAGAATTAATGGTGTAAAATAATGCCATGATTCACCACAAGATTATAGGAGATTAACTATATGGGTGGGGGCGACGTTCGCAACACGAAACGGTTGGAACTGAACATAGATCGGTTCTGGACAGACTGGAGGATTTTGGACGCTGCATGATGCTTGCTCAACGAAATTGCAATCCGCCAATTGGGTTAGAAACTAGACACATAGAGGTACAATCTTACCTAAGGATTTTGGAGAATTCTTGCCGAGTCAACGGGAAAAGATCAGACAATTTAGATGTTCTACAGATTGAATCTGGACATCTGCGGACAGCACGTCGGAGACGGATCAATTCCTGCCAAACGGCTACATGGATCAAGGTGAAAATTTACAGAGGTGCTCATAGATACCTAAGGCACAACTTCACCAAAGGGATTCTTCAAAGACACAACGGATCAATGGGGAAAGAGGTGATAATGCCGCTGTACCGTTTGTGTAATCAAATCTACACACGAACAACAGCACGAAGAAACTTGATTGCTCGGAGATTGGACATTGGATTGTCTTCAAATTTTATGAAGATTATCTTGACAGTATTATCCAGGATCCCACCGAATGGATCTTGAAAAGGAGGTATGAGCTAACGAGGGCGTTATTCCAATCTAGATGCACACGCAGAAAATCTGGGTGCAAATAGCACGTTAGTATTTGGAGATTTCCCGATGATTGCACCGTTGGATCTTCACCAAAGTTTGCAGAGAGGTAGAGGGAAAGAGTAAGAACAACCTCACCGAAGGGATTTGCCAAAAAGATGTTCGAGGCAACGGGAATTGGGAAAACACTGAGGTGATATGTGCTGTTTAGAAACTGCACGGAGGCAAAGAGGGGGGTGGCGGCTGTTTGGGGGGTTTGGGGGCTAGGGTTTCGTGGGAAAAGAGTGTGGGGGATGGGGAAAAGGTGGGAGGAGTATGGGGTATTTATAGGAAGGTTAGGGGAAAGAGATTTAGGTCAAACCCTATTGGAAAAGAGGTGGCGACGCATGCTGCGCTACGCAGCACTCGCCGGGGTGGCTGCTCAAGGGAGGAATGAGATGGCGGGATGCCGGGTGGGGATGAGCCGGGATGGCAGCCATAAAGGAAAGGAGGAAAGAAAAGGAGAAAACCAAAATAAAAATAAAGAACAGTAGAGCGAGATTGAATATCAAACGAACTCTGAAAATTTTGAGAAAAACTCTGGAGACATATTCCAAGTTTGAAAATAACTCAAACTCAAGTTGCATTAACTCAAATTAACTCCGGTCCAATTTGTGAAATTCCAATTAGCTTTAATTAATTAGAGAATAAATAACGAAATTTTCTGGCTCTGATTTTTAAATAAAAGATTTTGAAAAGCTCTGAAAATCAGGGTGTTACACCGACCAGGCCACCGGCTTCCTCTCTCCTCCCCGCAGGCCGCCGCCCCCTCCGTTGGCAGGCCGTCCTGCTCCCTCTTTTGGGCCAAAGCCGAGTGCTAACAGGCTGGTTCGGCCAGCCCATTTTCTCTTTTTATTTTCTTTTTATTTTCTATTATCCCTAATTCTCAAACAGGCTGAAGCCCATTTACCACCCGACAATAGCCCATTACCAATCAGTTTAGGCCCACTCGCATAGTTTGATTTTCTTTCTTCTTTTTATTTTCTGTTAAACCCTAAAACCCTAACCCAAGCCCAAGCTCAGCCCAACCCAAATCCAACCCAATTCTAGCCCAAGTTAAGCCCAACCCGAGGGCCCTAGTGAGCCCAATACCTTTGCGGGCCCAGGTCCGACCCGTCGGGCCCGAAACCCTACAAGCACTATTATATACCGTTTCGATCGTCTCAACGACGCGGTTCTAATTTCCACACCATTCCTCCAAATTCTCTCTTTTCAACACCGACACCCACAAAAACCCTCCACCCCTCATGTTCTGAATCCCCGCCCGAAAACCCTAACTCCAACCCTACCACCTTCTTCAACTTCTCGACGTCCCGGTTCCGATCCCGCACACCTTCTTACCCTATTTTCAATATTATTACATTTTTCTCCCAGCTCACATTCGTCGAGCCCAGACTTATATGTGTGTGTTTGCTTGTTTGGATTTTCTTGCAACTAGGAAACGATAGCAGCGAACCGACGCTAGGATAGGATCCCGACGGCGAAGGACTTCACGAGGACTTCAACCCGACATATTCCGGTGCAGTAGGCAAGTCACATTCCTTTGTTCATGTTGAACCCACATGCCATGTTATTTACTGTACTACTAGTTTAGTTAATATTTTCTGCATGTTAATTTCTTACGTGCTATTTTTGAATGACATGATTGTGTAGTTAATACCTACCACCCCACAGCCCAGTTAACTTTTGTAGGCCATATTCACCTTGATAAACCTTAGGATGAAAATAAGTTATATCAGTGTCCTTCGGCGTTAGAAGTTTAGACTAGATAATAATCAGGGATATTGGTTACCCTAGTTTAAACTCGAAGGATCTGGTTTGATAAAGAGAAATTGCCGACGGTAGGGGACAGAGAAGATGGGGCCCTTCATGTGTTGATCGTGCCACCATACCCCTAGCCGCGGAGTAAGGATAATTGGGTGGATTGCCTTACCCGAGGCAGTTAAGGACAAGACCCTTGTGCTTAGTGATGAACATAGAATAGTGCTTGCTGAGTACGCCGTGTACTCATTACTGCACCAATCATAACAGATGCACAGGACGACAACGAAGGACCATTCGATGAAGAATTCTTCGGTGACAATGAATGCGAGTATTAGGTCTTATCCGCGCTCAAGGCGCCTGTGGTAGAGGCTCATCTTGGTTGTATTATAACTTTGGGCTCAAATGCCCCAGTGTAAGGTAAACTTAACTGCTGCAAAGCTTATTTTGTCGTTCTGTAATAAAGTTTGATGTTTAAGCGCTGTGCTAGTGATGTAACTGCTCTACCCCTGCAATTGAGAAATTCCTGGGCAGTTGTGGGCAATACGTCGCGGCCCCGAGAAATTGGGGGCGTGACATTTAGCAACCACAGTTTGAGACGAACTACTGCCTCCAGCCTGATCCTCGTGCTCTTCGCTATCATCTGATTCTTCATCACCCTCTTCATATGAATCCAACTCGTTCCGCATGCTAGATACTAGTTCATAGTAGTCAACACGAGTGGGCCAAAATGGACCCGTATTTTTTTTGTGAAGAACTGATCTTCAATCGCCATGAGATTGCCCTCTGTCGCTACCACTACTTCAGGTACTCCTTCTATGGTAGAAAGTTGTACCTCTTCAATTGCACTGTAGCCTTCATCACTGATCAACATACACATGTTGTCAAAAAACTTAACATACACCATCAGTCGGCCGTACATCGCGGCTCCAGGAATGGTTACAAGCCGCATGTAATCAACCCATAATGCATTATCGATCACCTTGTGTACCTCCCGAAAGGGGTCAAATAACCCTTCATCCGAACTCCTACATGTCGCTGCCTCAATTACAAGCTTCTTGCACGCTGCCTCTCAATCAAACTCATGGCATATGTACCTCCTCAGGACAACAGGCTAATCTCCTCCTTCTATCCGTGCAACCTTGTATTGGTATTGTGACAGATCCTACCCAAAAGGCCCATCCCATACTGCCACCATATAACACTAACAACTGATTCATCATACGTACGTACACACGAAACCGATTCAGAATAAAACCTTTTCGTACATTTTTAATTCCACTAATTCCTTTCATTTTTTTAAACACATAATAAATTGGTACATATTATCTGCAATTCTTTAGTGCACCTGTATAATGTTTTACGTTTTTCTTCATTTTTAGAAATTTGAACATAGTATGTTAATTTTTCTATAAGTTTATATTTAACTAAATCTTCATTAACATTTTACACGAGACAGATTATTATTAACACATAAAAAATATTTTAGTATTTTTCCTTTTTTAAAATTTAAACATATTTCGTACGTATTTCGCAAATACTTTAAACTATACATTCAATAATATTGTTGCACTTATTTTTTTCATTTATATTGTCTGGACATCTTTCACCATGCCTACATCCCTTTTTTTTTACAGCCTTTTATTTTCAACTAATTCCTTAACTTATTTCGAACACATAATAAATTGGTACATATTATCTACATTTTTTTAGTGCACCGATATAATATTTTACGCTTTTTTTCATTTCAAGAATTTTAACATAATATGTACATTTTTCTGTAAGTTTACATTTAATTAAATCTTCATTAATATTTTACATGACACAGATTATTATTAACATATAAAAATATTTCATTCTTTTCAATAATATTTGCACATATAAAAATTTCCTATATGGTATTTCATTCTTTTTCCCTTTTTTTACAACTTAAACGTATTTTGTATGTATTTCGCTAATACTTTAAACTATACCTTTAGTAAAATTTTCACATTTTTTTCGTACATATGATCCGGACATTTTTCACCGCGTGTGGGTTAATTTTTCTACAACTTTTTTCTTTTCTACTATTTTTGCATTCTATTAATCATTTTAATATCAAGATACATGGCAAATCCACTAATATTATACTAATTAATATCTAAGCAACCTTTAACTAAAGCTGTCCATAGCAATTATACCACATAAAATAACAGTGCCTAAAGTAGAACTAACATGCCTAACATTGTCATTTAGCTAATTTTGAACTAACAAAACAACTAATCATTATTGTGCATGCAAAAAAGGTACTTGATCTACAATTTATTTAACTATTCGAACCATTGAGTTCGCCTAAATATACTGCATTCCTCCTTCACTTCTCCCTATCTTCTCTTCTCCGCTCCTCTTTTCTCTTTCTCTGGACCACAGTAGCAAGAACACCAGCAAGAGGGGGGGAATGGAGTTGAGGGGCTCGGGACAAGAGAGGTTAAAATGCACCCAGCATGCAGGCCGGAATGGGCAGGCGCACCTTTTCTGAAAAAAATGAGACAGCGTGTAGCTTTTTCTCCACGCCGACTAGTCTCCACGTCAAATCACCCCTCCTATTGCTCTTTGCAGCCACGACACCTCCGTGCCATCACATCGCCATGTCCAATCGGCAGCGAAAGCAACACGTGGCGCGTGACCGGCCTGCTACCGCAGCACGCTGTCGTGGTTCGTGGGCGCGATAATAAGCTTCGCAGGCCGCACCACAATAGGCCACACGTGCTGCTTGTCAGGCCTGCACGGCGTCATATTTGGCATTGCGCCGTTCGCGGACCAGATCTGTGATTAGGCCAGCCAGGGGGGGCTAATTGAGTCATTTTAAGCCATTGATAAATCATCTTTAATAAGAGCTAACAATTTTTTTTCTTATCTCTGCTTTTTTTCCGACCATCTTATCTCTAATACTAAGTACTATTTGTACTTCCCAAATTTCTTGATCATGTTTAGTGTTTTCTACCAATACTTTTTTTTGTTATTTTTGAAATGCTCACTTTTCAGAACGAGACAGGTTTTAAGGGCTTGCTCAAACAGAATCGTCCTCAACGTCAAACACCACCTTCCGCAGCTGGGAAACAACAGTAGCTTGCAAAGTCAAATTATGACTTGTGAAAAGCTTATATACAATTGAAAAACGGGCAGTGACCTTTGCATGACATGCTGAAGCATAAAACAATATCCTTCCATATAGTTTTCAGCTTGTCGTTCCACAAATTGGAACAAGTACTTGCATGTACACATCCACTTTCTTCATCAAGAGGACATCATTGCTTGCCGCCATGTGCTTCTCTGCTCCCTCCTGCTTACATCAGTTTGTAGCATATTTTCCCCCTTTATGGAGTTGACTATTTCCCATTTCCGTGGTTTACATCACTTATCTGAAACTAATTAGGCCCCATTTGCAACGGATTTTTTTCCCTTTTTCTTGCGGGAAACAAACTGATTCTGTCAACATGCCCTTAATTTGTTTGTTTTGCTCCATTCTGCATCATGCCTAGGTCAGTGAATTTACTGTTCTGCTGATGTTCTATCGTATGTGATGAAAATGCAATGCACCCATTCTGTCGTTGACGTCAGAGATTCACCATTTCGAAGCTTGCAAGTTTGGTTAAGACAACATGGGGAAGAATCGATATGTTGCCATCAAGAACAGATCTTGTCCCTTGTGATGTGCTATATATATAATCTGCATGTGTTAACATTTTGCTTTCACACATGTTGATTCAAATACGCATGCAACTAAATATCTATCTTGCTGCGTGTATCTCCCACCTAGGTTAGCGAGAACCGGCGGCAGAAGATAAAACCGATAATTGCAACTTTGCGGTAGGATCCGTATGTGTGAGAAATTTTCAACTATTAAGTTGTGATCAACCAAATTGTTAATAATTTTTCTCATGATCCCAGTACTAGGATGACCAAAGCGATCATGGCAAATCTTGAATTTATTTTGTGTGCAACATATGATTCTGATCTAATAGTATAGTCCAAATAATAAAGAAGAAATTTTCTCGAGTCCGTTTATCGGAGAGGAGAGGATTCGTTCGTCTCTTCACGTCCCCTTTTATGGCTTTTGCAGGATTCGTTTATGTATCCGTCCTTGGTGATCCGGTCGACTTTACCCACTAGAAGATTATTGTGGTTGAATGCCCCCACCAATTAAAAAATTTTTGTGGCGTTCTGTCGGTTTTAGTGAATTCATAACATTTCTTGGCCCTTTTCCGCGTCGGCCCTATTGACTCCTACAATCGTTCTAGTGGTAACCCGATCCTCCACCACAAATTTTCTTCATGCCTGGTCGCAGTTTCGCGTCCCCGCCCTTCGATGAATTTTTACATTCCACCCCCCCCGACCAGCCGGCTCAATCCATCGCCACACCATTCTCACACCATGCACTACCCTCATGTGAATGCTGCCTAACATACAACCACACCATGTGCCGTCATTCACAAGACCGTATTCGTCACCTCCCTGCTGGTGTCGGCGATCTGTACACAACCGATGAGCGATGACACGCTGACTGAGTGTGTGGATAACATCGTAGCGACAGTTTGTAAAAACCATTTTCGTATGGGATTCTAGCAAAGAGTCGCATGAGGTGGTATCTACTATGGAGGATCAATGTTGTTCCTTGAGATCCACCTTCGAGATATACAATTCACAAATTGCTGCCGTCATTTTCTCCAATGGCTGAGAATCCTTAGCAATGCTTGGTATGTGGCGTTGGTGCTATGTATTTGTACACCCAACAGTTCCCCGCTACATTGGAGCAGCCCTGCTTGGTCTACGTGTGCTGTTTCATGAGGGATCTCACGGTGGCTGTCTTCTGTAGTCCTTTTTCCCTACTTCAGTCCTCTCGTAAGAGCCATAGATGCCACCCGTGCGGGTGAGATATACACCACGCCTAGGTCAGAGCAATCCAGCAGTTCTAGGATCGAGGCAGCATCTGCGCAACTCCCATAGGTGTCACACACAGCCATGTGTGTCACGCGCGACACAGTTCTCAGTGGCCAGAGCGACACGAGAGACAGCCTATACGGCCTAGCTATTGACACAGAGTCCGCCCCTTAAAGACCACATCACGAGGGACATGCGCACCAACCTGTACACTTCACACACTATTTGTTACGCAGTCCACTCACTCGAAAGCCCAGATCATTAGCCTGACAAGATTTAATCGGCAATGTCCCGTAGAAGGATGGAAAGTGCATAAGGTATTTTGCAATCATCTCTGCATCTATCCACCTGCTGTCTCGTAGATCATCTCATTTGCGTTGATCTTGAATAGCAGACAAACTCGTAAAACGACGTAGTCCACACACTGGACCGTATAGATGAGATGCACATGACAATCAATGACGATGTGGTGACCATCCACTAGCACTTGTATGTACTCCTAGTACAGATCTCACAGCTACTAGAGTTGTTGATCTAGCTTCTCCGTGAGCAGAGGTCCATCGTGGCTAGTGAGTCCTCCTCACATTAAATATAACTCAGTTTAGCAGAGCCAGCAGGGTGAGTGTAGACTGCTATAAAAAAGTGACACACATACTGCATATAAGCTACATATTGTGTAAACATCCAGCTAACCCTGTATAACTACACTAAGTTCATCTCATTAATGACCATGTGCGCTTGCACCCTGACGAGCTAGTCATATACATATAGCAAGCGATAAAAAGCGCAACTCGACCCAGCATCAGGCTAATGTTTGGCACCATTCTGAGGGAATAGTGACACTACAGTCATAGCCGAAAACATAGTCTATGTATTGTTTAATATTGGTTAGGCACGGTGAAGGTAACCACCACAATATGGTGTAGACCTCGCAATAGTGGGCGAAAAATCATTGTTATGAACATAGACTCTATTCTATTGAACGGACAATACTATAATCGCAACCAATGTCATATATTCCACTACCTTGTGCTTTGCCAAAAATAATAGAAGGTAGTCACTAAAAATTTGCAAGCATGTTTCAATAATTTTCTGCGATTTATTTAAGCAAATATGAGACTTAAAAATTACTATGAGTAGATAAATATTATATTACAATTATAATATTAAAGGAAATAATTACAATTATAATATTAAAGGAAATAATTGCAAATGATAAATAAGGATGCGTAATAAAATCTACATTTTTATTGTAGTATTACAGAGGTAATACATAAGATTGGAACAATACACATTTATTTATGCAATTATATAACAATGAGAGGGTTTAATTGTAACTTTTCATGTTATTCAATTGTTACAAAATTTTATTCAAATACCACGAAAATAGAGGGCTAAAATGCAAGAAGCAGGCGGATGCAGGTTTCTCTTTTTTTCTTCTTTCTTTCTCAGTTGGGCTTGAAAAGGCTAGCCCAGGTTGCAGCCACTTGCTAGCCTGTGTGGTGCACCAGCCCGGCCCAGGCCATAGCCCGTTGCCTGGCCTACCAAGCCGTCGGCCAGCCCAGCCTGGCCTACTCGGCCCAGCCCTAATGGCCGGTAATAAAACCGCGCCGCCACTAATGGTGGGGGAGGAGACGTTGCCGCTGGGTGAGATGCTGCCGAGGCGGAAGGCGGACACCAACGAGAGGTTGCCGGGGGGTAATGGAGCCACTGCCTAATGATGACATGGCACCCGGGTATCATCAAGGAGGACGAATCCGGCCCTCGGCCACAGGGCGGGCCGGGGCGACTACTCGGAGTCCGACTTCTACACGGGGGCGCCTCATCAACGTGGAGTACAAGACATGGACTAATATCCGCTCGGCATACCCGGAATCTGTTGTAACTAATTAGGAAACCAATCTGTTAACCGATCCGGACTCTTGTAACCCTATCCCGGTCACCTATATAAGGCCTGGTAGGGGACCTCCGATCGGTAAGCTCCTTAGTCATAGGCAATCTCCATTGTTTCATAGCTCAAGCCACCTCGAGATCGATTCTCCAGGGCTTGCGGCACTCGGGAAGCTATACTAGCCACCAAACACAGGACATAGGGTATTACCTCTCCGCGAGGGCCTGAACCTGTCTAAATCCTGTCTCCCGTGTGCACCCATCCGGATTTGCTATGCTCACACTGTCCCATATTCAGTATTGCCGGAATAATACTCCGACAGTTGGCGCGCCAGGTAGGGGAGGTGCGCATAGATACATCTACACGAATCTGGATGGGTTTCATCGACAACAACAACGTTTTCACCCCGGGAAGTATCATGAGATTCACTTTCATGGACGCTACTCTAGACCCAGGACAGCTTTTCCAATTCGAAAAGTTGAACTTCATCGCCGACAAGGTCGGCAAACTCCACCTCTGCTACTCGGCAGCACGTCGATCAGCAGAGGCTCCATCAGCTTCTTGGCACGGACTCGCCCCTGAATTCGCGCCTTCGGCTCCTCTCCCCAGGGACGAGGTTACGCCGAAGTCAGATCTCCTGTCCGCATACGGGTTCACACCCGTCGAACAAAGATCCCGACTGGTGGGCGCCATCGACTCTCTCCTCCCCGTCCTCGAGTATAACTCGGACGAGTATGAGAGCTCTGACAGTCACCACCCGTCCCGGGAGGTCTTCATGGCCAACCCCGACTCGCAAGACGCTGGTGATGGCCGACCAGTCCCCATCGTGGAACAAACGCCGGCTGAGCTTGAAGCCACTCGACTTCGTCTCCTCTCCAAGGAGGAGGAGTTGATCGAGCAACAGACCAGGCTCGCTCGCCAGCGCGACGAACAGCGGCGCAATGACGACATGAGGGCTCGAGGACGCCAAGTCCATAACGAGTTCCGCATGCGTGAAAGGGACGGAGTCCCAATATTCCCGCTTCCGAGTCACAACATCGTCGCGGCCACGATGGCGGCACGCGCCATTGAAATCCCTGAGGGCACCCCGGGACACGACGAACTTCGGTGACTCCACGTCCTACTAGAGGAAACTGCCCTTCAGCAGGCCGAAGCCTCAGGGGACCGTGCGGGCTCTTCAGCAGGTGCTAGGAGTCGGCGCTCTACCGCTCCGAGAAGTCTGCCCACCATGGGTGGTCACCATGCAAGTTCCGACCGTCGTCAGCCGGCCGGAACGGTTCACAAGCGACTAGGGCCCATCGTGACGCCCGCGGCACCATAGCCGCACAGAGCCGCGCCCGTCAAGACGCGGACAAAAACGCTCGCCGAACCGGGTCGGTCCATAGCCGACTTGGATCGGATCAGGATGCGCGGAACCCCGCAGACATCAGAGGGAGCGCCCATCGAGGTCCCGAGAGGGATGACCGTGGCAAACGCCACGACGACAGCGGCACCACTAGCCGTGGCCGTTCGCCGACCTCCTCTGGCATGGGGTATGCGGGCCCAAAAGCATTCGGCACCGACATCCACAGCGTCATCTTCCCGCCACGATTTCGAGTCACCGGCATCGACAAATACACGGGTGAAACCCGGCCAGACATTTGGCTGGCCGACTATCACACAGCGTGCAGAACCAATGGTGGTAACGACTACGTCGCGATTCATTATCTGCCGCTGTTTTTAGCCGACTCAGCACGAGCCTGGCTCACCAGCTTACCTCCGGGTTGTATCCAGTCATGGAGTGACCTCGAGACCCTCTTCGTGAACAACTTCCAGGGCACTTACAACAGGCCCGGGAATGCGTGGGATCTCCACAGTTGTACCCAAGAGGCGGATGAGACTCTCCGAGAGTACATCCAACATTTCTCCAAGAAGAAGAATTCTCTACCTGAGGTCTGAGAGGGTGACGTCATCACCACCTTCTCCAAGGGAGTTCGAAGCACCGACCTCATCCACAAGATAGCGCGCAAGAACCCCCAGACTACGCGTGAGCTCTTCGATATCGCCAATAACTTTGCCACCGGCGAAGAGGCCGTCCGCAATGCTACCAGAGACGACAAGGGCAGGAGTAAGGGCAAGGCGCCCGAGTCCCCCAGTCGGGACGCTCACCCCGAGTCGTCCAGAAAGAAGCACCGGAAGCGCAAAGGCGGAGATCTCGTTGCTGCAGCTGAGTGCGCCCCTCCGCGCCGTCCTCAGCACACCAACGCGACCTTTGAAGAAATGATGAGTCAGCCGTGTCACTTTCACGGACCCAAGTCCAATCACCTAACACGTGACTGCAATCTCTTGAAGAATTTGAATAAGCCCTACGTCCCCAATCGGGGCAAACAAGAGCCCCCTCAGGACGAAGGTGACGAATTCCCGAAAGAGACCGCTTGTCTGATGATCTTTGGCGGACCCAACGGCTACGAGTCCAAGCATCGCTAGAAGATCACTGATCGAGAGGTCAACGCAGTGGAACCGGCCATGCCCAAGTACCTACGATGGTCCGAGTCCGTGATTTCCTTCAACCGCTCGGATCACCCCGACTACATTCCCCATCCGCGACGATTCCCCTTAGTGGTGGACCCGATCGTTTGCAGTGTCCGCCTCACCAAGGTCCTCATGGATGGCGGGAGTGGTCTTAACATCCTCTACATCAAAACTCTTGACGACATGAAGATCTTTCATTCTGAGATCAAGCCGACTGGTGCCCCCTTCCACGGGGTGGTACCCGGCAAGATGGCGAGTCCACTCAGGCAGGTCAGCCTGCCCGTCACTTTTGGTACTCCCGACAACTTCCGGACCGAGACCCTCACCTTTGAGGTCGTCGACTTCTCAGGATCGTATCACGCCATCTTGGGGCGTCCCTGTTATGCCAAATTCATGGCTGTCCCTAGCTATGTCTATTTGAAGCTCAAGATGCCGGGCCCCCATGGGGTAATAACAGTGTAAAGCAGTTTCCAGCACGCATACACGTGCGACCTGGAAAATTGCAACCTCGCCACGGCTCAAATCACTGAGGCCGAGCTTAGCAACCTCAAGTCGGCTGTGGTTGAGGAAGCACCCCCGGCTAAGAAAGCTTCAGCATCGACATCGTTCCAGTCGGCGCGAGACACCAAGTCGATCCAGCTCGACCTCGAGGACTCCTCCAAGACAACGCAGATCGGGACTGTGCTCAGCGACAAATAGGAAAGCACGCTCGTCAGCTTCCTCCAGGACAACCGAGACATCTTCGCATGGACATCTTCTGACATGCCCGGAGTTCCAAGGGAGGCTGCTGAGCACTCTCTGAACGTTCGGCCGGATGCTAAGCCGGTCAAGCAGCGCTTACGCCACTTCGCTGAGGACAGACGTCAGGCAATAGGAGAAGAAATAGCCAAGCTTCTAGCAGCTGGCTTCATTAAAGAAGTGTATCATCCCGACTGGTTAGCGAACGCAGTCCTTGTTCGCAAAAAAAATTGAAAGTGGAGGATGTGTGTTGATTATACTAGCCTTAACAAGACATGCCCCAAAGATCCTTTCACTCTTCCTCGCATCGACCAAGTGATTGATTCCACGGCCGGATGAGAAATTTTGTGTTTTCTCGATGCTTACTCGGGCTATCACCAGATCAAGATGAAGGAGGACGACGATATCAAGACGTCTTTCATCACTCCATTTGGCGCTTTTTGCTATGTCTCCATGCCCTTCGGCCTCAAGAACACAGGCGCTACGTACCAACGGTGCATCCAGCGTTGCCTTCAGTCGCAGATCGGCCGGAACGTACAAGCCTATGTCGATGATGTGGTGATCAAGTCCCAGAAAAGAGAAGACCTCCTAATTGACTTGGGAGAAACCTTCTCCAACCTTAGGAGATTCAGCATGAAGCTCAACCCCGAAAAATGTGTGTTCGGGGTCCCTTCGGGCAAGCTACTCGGTTTCATCATTTTCGAACGGGGAATCGAGGTCAACCCGGAGAAGATCGATGCCATCATCAAGATGGGTCCTCCAAAGAACCTCAAAGATGTCCAATGGCTGACCGGGTGCATGGCAGCCCTCAGTCGGTTCATTTCCCGACTTGGCGAGAAGGCCATGCTCCTCTACAGACTCATGAAGAAGTCGGAAAGCTTCACTTGGACATCCGAGGCCCAAGATGCCCTCGACGGTTTGAAGAAGTTCTTAACCACCCCCCGGTGCTGGCATCCCCAATGCCCAACGAGCCGCTGCTTCTTTATGTCACAGCAACTACTCAGGTAGTTAGTACCGTCTTGGTTGTGGAACGTTCCGAGCCCGGCCACATCCAGAAGGTGCAGCGCCCCGGTCTACTTCATCAGTGAAGTCCTCTCCAAGTCCAAGGCGCGGTACCCTCAGATCCAGAAAATCATCTATGCGGTGTTCATAACATCACGGAAGCTAGTGCACTACTTCCAAGGACACCCCATTACGGTGGTCAGCTCCTTCCCGATCGCTGACGTCATCAACAATCGCGACGTCACGGGTAGGATTGCCAAGTGGGCGATGGAACTAATGGCCTTCAGCATAGTTTACGCCCCCCGCACGGCCGTCAAGTCTTAGGCTCTCGCCGACTTCATGGCCGAGTGGACAAAAGTCCAGTCTCCACCCTCCGTCATCGACCTTGAACATTGGGTACTCTAATTCGATGGGTCTCTGATGCTTCAGTGCGCGGGGGCTGGTGTCGTGCTCATATCTCCCAAAGGCGAGCGCTTCAAGTACGTATTACAGATCCACTTCCCGGCATCTAACAATGTTGCCGAGTATGAAGCTTTACTTCATGGTCTTCGACTTGCTGCTTCACTCGGGATTCGTCGCCTCCTAGCCCGCGGAGACTCCGAGCTGGTGGTCCGGCAGGTCATGAAGGATTGGTCATGCAGAGACCCCTCCATGGAAGCCTACTGTCAAGAAGTGCACAAGCTCGAAGCCAAGTTTGATAGTCTTGAAATTACCCATGTCTTACACCGAGACAACGAAGCCGCGGATGCACTCGCCAAGCTGGGGTCCAGTCGGGACGTCGTCCCGGCTGGAATTTTCCTCCAGGAGTTGCATACCCCCTCCATCAAGGCGGAGACAACACCCGAGACCGAAGAACAGCAAGTCCAGGAACGTGACACCACTCAGCAGCCCTCGCCAGAGGTCCTGGTCGTCACTCCCGACTGGACAGCTGTCACGGACCCGGGATCCACATATGGTTAGGGGAACGCGAAGTCGCCAAGGACCGAAGGACTCGTTAGCCTGGTGGCACGGTACCTGCGCCGTACGCACCTAGACGGAACGATCCGACACCCGCCACGTGCGAGCCGGCCGGAAGCGACCAATCTTCCCAGAACCACATATAGATCCCTGACCCGGTGAAGGGGTAATACCGCGCGATAAGATTGCGCTCCATGATAGTCATAGGAGGACTAGAGCCTGGGATATGCATCCCCTCAACCCAACCTAGCCACGAGGTGCGACTCTGAGAGGTCCAGCTCTGCTCTGCCGTCAGCGCGAGGCGTGACGGTCGTAGGAGACTTAGCGAGTACGGGACGAATCCCCTGGATTGACTCCACCAGAGCTACACCAGACTAGTGGTTCACTCACCTCTGCCATCACGAAATGCAATCCTAACCCGCAATAAGACCGCTGCACCGTTGCCTACATACTTCATCACATACACGCATTGTACATGGGCAACCCGGATAACAACTCGAATACCACAACGAAGCACTACATTATGGTAATAATATTAGCTGTTCACGAAGTGAACTTAAAGATGCATCAGTCGGTCATAACCGAAGATTTTAGTCAAGCTAGAAATATTTACAACACAGCGGAAAAAGAACAAAAGCCCACAGCGGTGCATCAACCGCTGCCTAAGACCCAAACGTTCCCACGAGTCGAACGCTGACCGAGGAAGCCGGCGAACTAAGCATCATCGTGAAACTCCGCAACGGTTGGCTCACCTGCACAAGTCTAGGAATATCCTAGGTGAGTACAAAAGTACTCGCAAGACTTAATCGTGCTTGATTAAATGTCCTACACATGGATTTACTACTGCAGA
This sequence comes from Stipa capillata, assembly GCA_019208055.1. Taxonomy (NCBI): domain Eukaryota; kingdom Viridiplantae; phylum Streptophyta; class Magnoliopsida; order Poales; family Poaceae; genus Stipa; species Stipa capillata. Next base: position 26,146 of record JAGXJF010004383.1, read on the forward strand.
ATTAAACATGATGCTTCTCAGAGTAACAACATACAAGTAAACATCTAACATCAGGACATAAACATTACAGGTATAACAATCCAAGCAGATTTCCAGTTCGAATCCAATTCCTGAACCCAATCCAACACAATAACCAACTCACACTCGAATCCAATTAACCGAGTCCAGCCAATACGATAGCTCATGATTCAAATCCAATTGATCCAAACAGGGAAGGAGCACGATGAAGTCGCCTCAGGTTGGTATAACCATGAAACTCCAACTTTATTCATCGTGCCTGATGAAGTCACCTCAGGTTTGCATCGCGAAATACCAACTTTATTCATCGTGAACCTCCCTCGATTCTCAGGTAACACGGTGAAGTCGCCTCAGGTCGGTATTGCGGCGAAACACCAACTTTATTCATCGTGCCCGATGAAGTCCCCTCAGGTTGGCGTCGCGAAATACCGACTTTATTCACCGTACACCTCTCTTCGACCCTCAGGTAACACGGTGAAGTCTCCTCAGGTTGGTATTGCGACGAAACACCAACTTTATTCATCGTGCCCGATGAAGTCCCCTCAGGTTGGCGTCGTGAAATACCAACTTTATTCACCGCGAACCCCTCAGTTTTCACATCTCACTCGAACAAATTTAGGTGATTGGGACAACTCTTAAGACTCTCGACAGAGCGACCCTTCCTACGCATGCTAGTTTGTGAATTCCAAACAGCGAGTTAAACAAGCATTTCATCACACGCATACGTAATAAGATGAGTCATGGGAACAACGACAAGAAAGAAATGCAACAAGCTCTGCTTGCCTTCATCGTAGGGTTCGGAGACTTGGGTGAGCTCAACGATTTGCGGATCTTCCTCTTCGGGCTCTGTCGCAAACAACACGAGCCATCGGAAAGGAAACGATAAAATAAAATAAGTTCCAGCATGTATGCATGATGAACTAAATTAGGGATGCAACCTAAACATGCGCCATGACTACTAGGGTTCTATGGTTACGAGGTGTTTCGCAATTTCAAGTGCATGAACATTAATTAGTTGTCCTAGCAATTGCATGCATAGCTTATTTAAGTTAAACCTTAGTTAGGGCTAACATTGACATGCAATACGAACAGGGATTATACCTAAGGTAAGGTTTTGGAGAAAATGAACTAAGAAACAATTACTAAAGTAGGAGTTAGGCATTTTGACTTACATAACATGAGACATAAGTTTGAACATTAGTATGGATAGAGAACTATCTTTATACAATAAGATGTTGGTTACATGGTGCATTTGTCAAATGGACACTATGGTTGAACTAATTAGATAGGAAACTCTACAAAGATTTGAAAATGCAAATTTGCTTGAAGTTAAACTATATACCTATTTAGAAATTCACCCAAGGATCGAAGGAACTCAATAGATAACCCTGCTCCAACTCTACTGGCTAACTCCACCCACCCTCTACTTCACTTGCTCTGGCTTCTTCTTCACCAGGAGGGGAGAGAACAGCCCGGAGAAGCTCCGGGTGGACTGCAGCTGAGTTCTTTGGCTTGGAGCTGAGCAAGAAAAGAGAAGAGAAGGAGTGAGGGGAGGGGAAGGGGAATGCAGGGAGGAGAAAGAGAGGGGAGGAAGCGGCTCACCGGAGAGGAGCGGCGCTGGCTCGCCGGAGTAGGCGCCGGAGTTGAAGAAGAAGGCGCCAGGCTGGGGAGCTGCGCACGGGAGAGAGAGGAAAACGAGGGAGGATTTGGTCGGGAGAAGAGAAAAAAGGAAGGGGGGTTTTCCCGGCCCTTTTATATGGGGGCCGGCGAGTTCATCGGCGTGGCGCCACCGCCCATCGCCCCCAACCCACGGCCGCGACGTGGCGGCCGAGTTCTGACGCTCGGAGCTCACCCGGAAAATGACCCGGAGCATGACCCGGAATCCGGGCAGCCCGGACGTACCACCCGGAGGTTCCGGATGGGACCTCCGGCCTTCATAAAACCGCGGCCAAACCCTACTGGACCCTCCCGGAAACCCACTCGGAACCCAGCCGGATTCCGGGCTCACCCGGAGGTTCATCCCGGAGGCTCCGGATGGGACCTCCGGTCGCACCGGAATCGCTCACTCGCTCTCTGGACTCACCCGGAATTCCACCCGGAATCCGGGTGACCCGGAATCCACCCGGAGGTTCCGGACTGCACTCCGGCAGCAACCCGACCAAACTTTTTCTTCTCTGGACTCACTCGGAAAATGGCTTGGAGACCATCCGGAACTTCCGGACAACCCGGAGGTCGAACCCGGAGGCTCCGGAGTATACCTCCGACTGGCCGACTCACCCAACACCCGTACTGGACTCACCCGGAATTTGATTCGGAACCCACCCGGAACTTTCCGGGTCACCCGGAGGTTGCACCCGGAGGTTCCGGACCAACTTCCGGGTCAACACAGAGAAGGAAGATTCTCCCCAAATCCACTTTGAGGTATTGGCATTATGAGCTATAGGAACATATTAGCTTTAATTGCTATGACTTGCCCAAATAAGTTGATTGGGGTTGATTTGTTGGAAATTGGTTACCTAAGATGAGATATGCACATATTCTATAAAACATAACTTCTTAATATTCTAGTTTTATGCAAGAGTTGTGAGCGAATGATGCCATGTATGCATGGGGCAAAAAGGGAAACTTATTTATATATTAAAATGGGTGTTACAACAACACCTTTCCTCGATCACCTCCTACGGGATGTCCTCCCGCCGAACCAGACCGAGGCGCGCCGCATCGCGCGATGCGCCAAGGCCTTCGTCATCATCGATGGCGAACTTTACAAAAAGAGCACCTCCGGGATCCTCCAGCGGTGCATATCCCAAGATCAAGGAAAGCAACTGCTATACGATATCCACTCGGGAGTGTGCGGACACCATGCGGCGCCCAAGTCGCTAGTCGGGAAAGCCTTCCGACAAGGTTTCTACTGGCCAACCGTCGTATTAGATGCCGAACACATCGTCCGCACCTGCGAGGGATGCCAGTACTTCGCCCGGCAGACACACTTGCCAGCTCAGGCCCTCCAAACTATTCCGATCACCTGGCCCTTCGCGGTCTGGGGTCTGGACATGGTTGGTCCCCTCAAGAAGGCTTCCGGGGGCCATACACACCTTTTCATCGCAGTCGACAAGTTCACCAAATGGATTGAAGCCAAGCCGGCGGCCACGATAACTGCAGAAAAAGCCGTCGAATTTTTTGGGACATCATCTTCTGTTTCAGCGTGCCCAACAGCATTATCACAGATAACGGCACCCAGTTCATTGGGCGAGATTTTCTCCAATTCTGCGATGACTACAACATCAGTCTTGACTTTGCCGCCGTGGCACACCCGCGCACCAATGGGCAAGTCGAGCGGTCCAATGGCCTGATCATGCAAGGCCTCAAGCCTCGGATCTTCCAGCGTCTGAATAAATTCGCAGGCAAATGGTCAGCCGAGTTACCATCAGTACTTTGGAGCCTACGGACTACGTCCAACCGATCAACCGGTTATACACCCTTCTTCATGGTCTACGGAGCCGAGGCCGTCCTCCCGACTGACATGGAAGACGGCTCCCCACGCGTCCGCACCTTCAACAAGGCCGAGTCAGAAGAAGCAAGACAAGACGCTCTCGACCAACTCGAAGAAACACGCGAAGTTGCGCTCCTCCGGTCGGCTAAGTACCAACAGGGCCTACGACGCTACCACAGCTGGCACGTATGTGGCCGCTCGTTCAATGTTGGCGACCTGGTTCTACGCCGAGTCCAGTCAAGCAAAGAGCAGCACAAACTCTCACCGCCATGGGAGGGTCCATACATAGTCGCTGAGGTGCTACGCCCGGGGGCTTACCGGTTGAAAGACAGCGATAGCAACGTCTTCACCAACGCATGGAACATCGAATAGCTACGTCGTTCCTACGCTTAAACCCTTTTTCTGATATCTCGGAAACATGAATAAAAAGACTTCTTTCGCTCCACTTGAAACAAGTTCCTTTTCCCGACTGACCCACTACGCCTGTTCGTAGCGGGCAATCGGCAACTACACGGTTTTCCCCGTACTCGTGAACTATTTTAGTACTATGTATATAATCTGATGTTAACTCTTTGACTCCAATCACCGGTTTACGCCGCAACCTTATGCTACACGGGACACACGCCCACGGCTAATCCCTATGCAAAGGAGGCTACGACGGGTTGGTGAAGAGCAAAAACGAACGAACAAACATACACACGAACAAAGTTTATTCATGACTAAAATAACATTACTTGCATATTGCAGTAGTCAGTACAAAAATCACTCGGCATCCCCGAGTGCATGCAAAAATCACTCGGCATACCCGAGTCCTTACAAAAATTACTCGGCATCCCCGAGCAGTTCACAACTACTACTATTTCCTACAGGCCCACGCGATCCATGAGGGAGTCCGCTGTAGACTCAACGATACTCATCATCCCCGGAACATCTTTGTCTGGGACGTCAGCAGCGTATCCCTCCCCGATTGCCTGTATGTCCAGCAGCGGATAGTGGGACCGCGCCACCGCCAGAGCTATGGTGGCCCCCGTCCGCGCAGCTTCCGACTCCAGCTTCTTCAACTGGTCAGGCGCTTCTACGGAGTCCGGGGCAAGTTCCTCTTCCCAATAGCGCCGCACGCTACCCGTCCCGCCGTCAGCAACGACTCGGTCATCTCACGGGCCTTCCTGAGGTGCGCTTTAAACTCTACAATGACAAAACACAACTGTGAGCAAAAAAGACCAACGGGCCCTGACAAGCTCCAAGCCCGAGTCAAAAAACTCACCAGCCTCGGCGTCTGCGGCTCCCCTCTTCGCCACTTTAGCAGCCACCGTCAAGTCGGCGGCCCTCTTGGTCATCGACTCGGCCGTCTTCAGAGCATTACGCAAACTGCCATCCAGCATGTTCGCCCTGCTCTTGAGATTCTCCGCGCGGGCTTTCTGAGCCGAGAGCATCTCCTGGAGCTTGCCGGCATGGTCCTTCGCGGTGTTGAGCTCCTGGACGCGGGCCTTCACCGCCTCGAGCTCCGCCCTAAGCTTCGCGGCCTCATCTTCGGCGGCTGCAAAAGACAGCGCATCAGTATGACAAAAGGCGAAAAGGGGCGACAAGTGCCAGTCGGATTCCTCACCTTTGGTTCAGGCGATCTCCTGGAAAAGGCCCGCCGGCAGAGCGGTAATTTCCGCCCCGCGCTTGAGGGCCATGTCCTCCGCCGCCTGCCGACTCGCAGCCAGTTTATCCCACTCGGCCTTCCGTAGGTCGAGTCGGTCGAGGACTGACAGCCGGTCCTGGAGGAAGGCGATCTTGTCTTGCGACCGTCGATTCAGTGCCTGCAAAACAGCCGCACAAGTTAGGCCAGCCGGGAAAATTAGCAAAGACCCTCCGCTCGGTCCCACGGACCCAGCGGAGGCTCGGGGACTACACCCTTCGGGTGCACTGTTCGTGCACTCAGGGTCAAAACTACAAGAAAAGCAAAGAACCCTCCGCCCGACTATCCTAGTCGAACGCAGGCTCGGGGGCTACACCCTCTGGGTGCACTATCACCCAGAGTGAAAACTACAAAAAAAATGCTAAGGGCCCTTCGCTCGACTACCTTAGCCGGGCAGAGGCCCGGCGGCTACTCCCTACGGACACACTCCTCGATGGCAGAAGTGACTCACCTACATCAACGGGCACAACCTGCCGTTGAACAGGTTGGCTCCCTCCTTCACCGTCTTCAGCAAAGCCGGGAGCATCTCGCCAAGTTGAGTCGCGACGTCCGTCGCGTCATTCCATTCCTCCTCCTCCCGGACGTCATCGATCTCCCGGATGGTCATAGTCGGCCGTGCCGGGTCCAATTGCCGGACCCGGAGCGGCTGGAGCGCCAGCTCGGAGGACGGCTGGGGAGGCGGAGTAGCGCTAAAATCCTCGATCGATAGGGGCAAGTTGAGATTGCCCCTATGGTCCTGCGGGGCGGCCCCAGCCGACTCCGGACCTGCTCCCCCCGCCATCTCCGAGCCCCAGCCGGCGTCCGCAACCGCGCCCTGAGCCGACACTCCGGCTGAGGGCTCCTCCCCCCGAGGAGTGATAGGCGAGGCGGGTTGCGTGCTAGGTCGCTCAGGAGACGGCCGGGGAGGCGAGGACGAGGCCACATGCGGAGGCGACGAGGGCCAGGTGTCCGACCACGGCAGATCCCCACTTCGGCTGGACCCCGGGGCGCTCAATGGAGCCTTTGGAATGTCTCCCGCCCTCTGCGCCCTGCAAAAAGAAAGGTGGACCTGTCAACATTCGAAAAACACAAATAAACAAGCAGTCGCCGAGACACTTACTTGGCCAACCAGGGGACGGGGACGCGCTTCTTAGGCTTTGAGGCTCGCCGCCCGGGCGCGGCAGCAGTCGGGGCCGCCGAGGTTCCCTTTCCATCTTGAGCCCCGAAGGCGGTGTCGGCATCTCTCTTCTCCCCCCGACCGTGGGGAACGTCATCTTCGGCCGCCTGAGGAGTTTCACTCGGGGTGGCAGCCAGTGCTACTGGGTCGGGGCCAGCGGAGAAGCCGTCCTGTCCCTCTGGGGCAGTCCCCGTGGCGGGCGGAGCTGCCGAGTCAGGCTGGGTGGGGGAACCACCCTACCCCGACGAAGCGGTGCCCGCCGCGGGGGGCGTCGGACCGGCGGCGGAGCCGTCCTGTCCCTCCGGGGTAGAACCCACCGGCGGCCTTCGTCTCTTAACGTGGAGGGGGCATCTTTGTCATCCTCGTCCTCCTCTGGGGCCGGCGCGCTCGGCGGGGGAGGACGGGGAGCCACGGGGGCCGGCGCCTTCCCCTTAGAAGGTTCGGCGCCTTTCGAGAAGCCGACGCCCTTTGAAGAGCCTTTCGAGAAGCCGACGCCCTTTGAAGAGCCGGCGCCGGAAGAAGACGCCCCTTGCGGTGGTGGCCCAACGCTCGGGACGTCAGCGTACCGCGGCTGGTTCCATATCTCGTCCTCCGGGAGGGGAGCGTTGGAATAGAAGCTGAACAAAACCTGCGAAGATAAACCCCGAGTGAGACTCGGCGAAGAACTAAGAGAAAAAGGTCGGGGCATCAATTACTCACCTGACTCGGCGGGTTCGCCCGGCTGAAGGGCGGCGGCCGCCCGGAGAAGTCCAGACTCATCCCCTGAGCCAAGAGCTTCTTGAGCCGGCTCTGGACTTCTCCCTCCGTGAGCCCTTCGGTGGACTCCTGAGTCGCGTCGTCTTCGCCGGTGTACTCGAACATGGGGTGCGCCCGAAGCTTCACAGGCTGCACCCGCCACCGGACGAAGGTCGCAACGACGACCGTCCCGGTGACTCCAGACTGCATTGCCTCGGCGAGCTGCGCCATCAAGACAACAATGCTGTCCTATTCCCTGTCGAGCGGTGGTTCCGACCAACTCGGCTTGACCTCCGGCGGTTGGCCCGAGAAGGCCGGAAGCGACAGGTCGGGGTTGGCGCAGTAGAACTAGTTGGCATGCCAGCCCTTGTTCGAGGACTGCATCGGTGGGGCCGGGTAGCTCTTCGCCGCCCCGGACCTTAGCTGGAACCCGGCACCTCCCACCACGGCCGGGTTGTCTCTGCTCGGCTACGGCTTCACCATGAATAGGTGCTTTCACAGGACGAAGTGCGGCCAGATGCCGAGGTAGCACTCGCACAGTGTGATGAAGCACGCGACGTGGAGCATACTGTTGGGGTTGAGGTTGTGGAGCTCCAGCCCGTAGAAGTATAGCAGGCCCCGCAGAAATGGGTGGACGACCAGCTCGCTGGTGTTCGGAGTAGGGACGGTCTCCCCCGCGGCGGCGCGCCACTCAACCAGCTCCTTGGACGGCAGCATTCCCAGCCGCATGAGGGTTTCCAACCGCACCTCCGTCGCTGTCGACTTCATCCACGGAGCCATCAGGTCAGTGGGAGAATCTCCTTCGCTCAGCAGCTTCCACACCAAAGCGTCTTCTTCGGCTTCAGTCGGATCAGCTTCCCAATGCGGGGCTTGCATCCGAAGTGGCCGAAGTGGGATTTAGGGTTTTGGGTGGAGCGGCGCGCACGAGTCAATTCGGGCGAAAGGAAGACGAATGGTTCGGGCGCAAAGGGAATGAGCATGCGTGTGAAGGCGTGGATCGGTCCCGCGACCTCTTCGTAATATAAAGGGGAACGGATTGAGCGGTTCGGCTTCCCCACGTCTGCACGCACCCGGATTCTCCGCGCCCACGATGCGCCCCTTCAGATTCCGCCACGCGCCTCGGACGGGCCACGTCGCGTTTCTTCCGCGCCCACGACTTAACGGCGCCACGATTCATGCAGATTAATTGAAAGGGGATCGGACACTTGGCCTTCCGGGGCTTAATAGTCATTCGGAATATACCCCCGCAAACAGCAATTGCAACGCGTTTCCCGCAAACCACTAGCCGGTCATCGGCAGAATCGGGACCGGGCGTTATGGTTGTGAAGGGTTTCAGTGGTTGGCCTCAAGCAGGAACGCAATCACCTGAATACACCCAAGTGAAGGGCAGTAATGGCGTGCCTTCCGTGGGCCACAAGTCAGATGCCGAGCAACTCGGAGCTACCGGATTCTCCACCTGGACCTACCGAGAACGTGAATTCCGGAGGCTCCGGGATCCAGAATTTCCGGATTCAGTGGAATGACTCGGTGTAAGGTTTCGTCACTCGGGCACCTATGCGCCATGGCTTGTTTCTCTGGTTCTGACGTGAATTTCGGAGGCATTCCTTCAGGGGACACTAGCTGGCCTTAATCCACTCGGGAAGGCTGGGTGCTACTCGAAAATTCAGTCGGGATTCATGGTACGCCCCATGCTGGGCTATTAGCCGGTCTGTCCATCAGGATGGATCGGGTACCACCAGAGCTTACCCGCTTTTAGCTCACCCGCCATAATATTCCTACCTTACAGGTGAATATTACTCGGCTTTTTACTGTCTTTTTCACAGGAGTTCTATCAGTCCTTCGCAATCTCCCTGCAAGCAGAAGTCACTCGGGAAGCTTGACCAGAAGTGAAGACCGATAGCAGTAAGATCGTGAAGGACTCGGGGGCTACTGATGATGACATGGCACCCGGGTATCATCAAGAAGGACGAATCCGGCCCTCTGGCCATAGGGCGGGCCGGGCTGACTACTCGGAGTCCGACTTCTACACGGGGGTGCCTCATCAACGTGGAGTACAAGACATGGACTAATATCCGCTCGGCATACCCGGAATCTATTGTAACTAATTAGGAAACCAATCTGTTAACCGATCCGGACTCTTGTAACCCTATCCCGGTCACCTGTATAAGGCCTGGTAGGGGACCTCCGATCGGTAAGCTCCTTAGTCATAGGCAATCTCCATTGTTTCATAGCTCAAGCCACCTCGAGATCGATTCTCCAGGGCTTGCGGCACTCGGGATTCAAGCTATACTAGCCACCAAACACAGGACATAGGGTATTACCTCTCCGCGAGGGCCTGAACCTGTCTAAATCCTGTCTCCCGTGTGCACCCATCCGGATTTGCTGTGCTCACACCGCCCTATATTCAGTATTGCCGGAATAATACTCCGACACTGCCTCCTCGGTTGAGTGCGCTGGATCGGTAGCGCCGCTGTGCCACGCTGAGGAGGGGTCACGCGCCGGAGGAAATTGTCATTGCTGAGTAGAGGAGACGGCAGGGCACTTCCACCTGCGCCACCATTTTTGGAGGATGGAGGGAGCCTGAGGTCACGGGGTTGGCGGCCTGACGGCAATGACTGCGGTGTCCACAGTGATGATGACAATGATGGCAAGGCCATGGAGGAAGAAGCCAAAGGATTGCGGCTTCAATCGTCGCCAACATGGTAAGAATGTCATGAATTACTTCTTCGGACATGGTTCTTACCTTCTCAGTGATTGTTGGAAATGGCTGGAGTGCTCTGTTGTGGACAATAAAATGCTTGAAATTGTGTTAGAGTAGAATGTGACAATAGATTGAGACAAAAGGAATGAATACTTTGTATTCACTTCTGTGTAGTTATTTATATACATATATATAAGATGAAGGGATGGAAGTTGTCATTTGGCGAGACACCTCTCCTCAATAGACACCTCTTGCCTATTAGTGTCTCTCCCTAATAGGCACCCCTACAGAATTGATGACATGTTGTTTGTTTTATAACATGACGGATGGCAAGGTTCACAAAAGATACTGTTTGCATGTAAAAGAGTAAGTTACTTAAATTCATCATTTTTCATCTTCCACATGATCTAGATCTAAATGTAATTGGGGGAAATGGCTAAATGAATGCACAAAAATTCGATTGGATGGATGGTATTTGCATAGCAATCTACTGGTTTTGCACAGCGCTGTTATGACTATGTGTGAATTTGACAAATCACACCACAACTATTAACATAGAAGAGCCAAGTGTATTGATTAAAAAAAAAGAGACAGGTGTACAGCGGGTTCTCTAACTTTTTCTTTACCATGCAAACAAGAACTTTGCTGATCCATTCATAGATTAAAAAAATAGTTATCCAATTAATCAGGAAAAACCTGGCCAAAACCACAATTACAATGAGCTCGTCACCTAGTCAAACTAGACTAAGAGCACTGTCGGCCCAACCCCCATGGCAGCACAAACAAGCCTATATTCGATCCACGCTGTCAATAGCCCTACACAAAGAAGTCATCCATAACGTCATCATTATCATCCCTCACGTCCACGATCCAATGACTCCAACTCCGTCACGAGAAGCAACCGATGCACCAAACACCACAACAGCCGCGCCAGGCCCACGCCAGCCAGGCCATCAGCCAGGCACCGTGACGATGATATGACAGCTCCAATTTCGGCCAAAAGCATCATGCTAGACTCTGCTCATCACCAATCGTCATCGCCACACAAAGCTCTGCCCCAAAAACCATGCCCGTCCACCCATCGGTCCTCTAGCCGACACTAGCCGACCGGCTCGGCGAAAGGGCTCTGAGATGATGCCTCTAAGGAGGGAAACGATGCAATAGTGCCACCATCGTCCGATCTGGGAAAACCCAGATCTGAGATTTCCCTCCGGAGAAGTGCAGGCACCGAGAGGGTTGAGGTGCCGTAGCTCCCAAACGATGCCTCCACGGAGGTGAACAATGCATGTGGGCGTCACCATAGCCGGTTCCGGCCCAAGAACCTAACAGAGCTTTCACCTAGAGCGTATTACCCTACCACTGTTCGCACCCACATCACCCATCGACACCACGAAGCCGTCGCTGCTGCCACCCCACACCACCTCCGCCCACACCATCAAACCCCTCCTTGGGCCGGCAAACTAGAGCGTGTGGCATCACTAGATTGCCGAAGGAGCTGTGCCGGCGGGAGCCCACATGTCTGCCTAAGGCCACCTGCACCGCCGCCACGCCAGATCGGGGGCAAGCAAGCGCAGGCCAACCGGATCCTCGCGAGGCCGAACAAGAGGAGCCCTGGCGCCCATCAGCCAGGGCTAGATGCAACCTCAGGCCGCAACCGCAAGCCGTCGGCCAAGTCAACTGCCATGCCGAGCTGCCCAACTGCCACCCACACCAACGCCCGGCACTGCTCCCGCAGTAGCATCAACTTCACCTACGTCAGTAGCCACCATCAACATCTCCCGCGCCGCTGATACACGTGTTCACCGCGGGCTCTTCATTGCCACCTTTAGGAGCAGGGGGGCCACCACCACCGCGGCAAAAGATAGCGGCAGTGCAGCAAGGGGACGGAGACAAGGTGCGACCTAGCGGCACGCGGTAGAGTTTCACCCCCGATTCGCCCGAGCAGACGACGTGGTTGGAGTTGGTCTCCTGCTTCCTACTTCATATTCGATCGACAGGATATAAAAATGGTTTAGATTTTCCATCCGATAAATAAGTTTCCACTGATCGCGCACACATGAGAGCCGCACAAAGTTTGCTCACGTGATCAATGAAGTTCACCATCTTCTCAATGGATGATGAGAGATATTGCTCAAGAAAATTTACCGTAATCAGAACAGAGTTGTAATGTTTTAGCTAACTATGCTAGAGCCGGAGGTAATACAAATGCTATGGTAAACACCTTGCCGGCAATTTGCTCACACCTTGTCTTGGCTGATTGTAACCTAATTCGTGAGTAATAAAATCTGTTGTTTCCTCGCAAAATAAATAAGTTTCCACTATTTGAATTTGAAACAAACAAAATATGGATGCCAATATGGTGTAGATTTTCCCATGTGAATGCCAATTGTATCTGATAATATTTCTGTTCGGTTTGAATTCGATAAAGAGATATAACATTTTTTGCAGTGTGTCTCACAAGTTGATACTTTCTAATTTAATCTGAATGCACGTTCCTGTTTGAGAAATCGTTAAATTATAGTGATTAATTATGTTCCATTGCATGAACTACGTGGTTATCTGAATTGACCCAAGTGGAGTATGCATTCAGTTCAAAGTCATATTTTATGACATTCAAGTCGTATCTATGGGCGCAAATTTTAGTGGGCGCGGTAACACTATATTGGTTTATATGATTATCTCGAAATGATATTATTTTTGACAAAAAAATCCTTTTATCATCCAAACCAGGTAATCTACAGGTGTGGCAATTTATTACACTCTTGGACGTCCTTGCAAAAGCCGGAGTTCAGTAAACCGATTTATTTTCTGCAAGTAGCTGGCATGCTAGCGGGTGTTTGAATGCTTCTACAGTTATCTAAGGATGTTTCTTTTTTCATTGCTTTTGGTTAGGACTGTTTTCCTTGAGCATCAGACTGTTTCGGGTGTTAGCCCGTGTGATAATGTTTTTTTGAACTTAATGATGACTGATTTTAGGCTATAAATATTCACTAGACACAGAGATCGGAAGCAGTAAAAACTTCTTTTTAAGGAAAAAGTTGTATTTGTATCACTAGTACAGAATCGTTTATACGAGGCGCCTTATCCGAGGCGGTTAAGTAGAAGCGCCACGAATAAGATACGTCGGAAGCGGTTAGTACGAAAAAAACCGCCTCAGATAACGAGTCCGGGAACAACCGTCACGGATAACGACCACATCCGAGGCGGTTAGAAATAAGTAACCGGCTCCAATGTTATCCGAGACGGTTACTTATTTATAACCGCCTCGGATAATGGACATATCCGAGGCGGTTATATATCGTCAACCGCCTCGGATATGTTATTACATATCAGAGGCGGTTTCTGATATATAACCGCCTCCAATATGATTCACAGTATTAATTGTGCTGCGCGAGCAGACAGACGACCAGTGGTAGATATGTCTTGAATGTGGCGATTTGCTGGCAATTTTTTGAGCTGTTTTCTGGCGATTTTTCGGTGGAGAAGTTACATTTGAAAGAGTATAGTTGGAGATAATACTTCTTTGTTGGTTACCAAAGGTTACTGCATAGTTTTTGATTCAATTCATCCAATAATTTGGTGATTTTGCTTTGTTTATTGGACATTGAGAATATACAATTATATGATCATAATTAGATCGATGGAGATGTTTGAATTATCGTATGGTTCAATGCATTGCAAGATGTGTTAAGGTATTGAGATTTTTAAGGAATTTTGTGGGTAAAAAGAAAAATAATTAATGATGGATTTATTTTTGTGGCTTATTTAATTTTCATATGCAAGAAGTGCTAATTTGGTTAGTTATACGTTAGTAATTGAAGAGATTCGACGCATATAGCTTAGTTATATTAGTCAATTAGTACGGTTAGTTATTTATATTAGTTAGTTAAGCGGGTTAGTAATTAATTTGATAATTCAGTTAGGTTAGTAATTGAAGTAATGATAAACTAATGTCACGAAGTTGATGCACTTCATATTTTGAACTAAAATTTCAACTTTCCACATGCACGGCTTAGATGGATCGATCGTGGATGTATGGAGCTCGCAACACAGAGGCGTATAGAGATGGAGTGAGAGCATTTATGGCAGCTGCCAAGGCGGACATATTGAAAGAGGGCAGAGCTGACACGTATTGTCCATGCGTAGACTGTGGTAATGTAAGAACTTTCGAGCTCCATCATATTGAGTACCACATCTTCAAGAGAGGTTTTATGGAAGGGTATTCAACTTGGACCAAGCATGGTGAAGATGAAGCCGTAGTATCAGATGATGATATCTGTGCCGATGAAGAAGCAACCGATATGTCATTTGATATCGGTTGTGATTCAAACCATGAGATGTCCGATGATCCCGACTCGATGCGTGAGCTGGATCAGATGTTGCGTGATTTCGAAGGGCACGAAACTGACAGAGAGTACCAACAATTCCTAGGCTTGATGGGGGCCTCGGAGAAACTGCTATTCGCAGGATGCAAGGCTAAGTTCACTTTGTTATATGCCGTGCTTGAACTATTGAAGCTGAAGGCGAGCAACAGCAGGTCCGACAAGAGTTTCAACGAGTTGTTGGGCCTCCTAGGTGACATGCTTCCGGAGGAGAATGAGTTACCCATAAAACACATACAGAGCCAAGAAGGTGCTTTGTCCGTTGGGACTGGAAGTTGAAAAGATACATGCATGTCAGAACGACTGTATCCTATACCGAAAAGAGTTTGCGAAGCTACATTCATGCCCTGTGTGCAAGACTTCTCGGTACAAGGGTAAGATTGGAGTAGAAGGAGCTGACGAATTCGTCGAGGCGACGAAGGGGACTCCTGCGAAGGTTGCTTGGTACCTGCCTGTAATCCCGTGCCTGAAGCGTTTGTTTGCAAACCCGAAGGAAGCAAAACTGTTTCGCTGGCATGAGGAGAAGCGGAAGACGTCCGATGGAAAGCTCAGACACCCTGCCGATGCTATCCAGTGGAGAAACATCGATAGGAAGTATCCCTGATTCGCTGCGGAAAGTAGGAACGTAAGGTTTGCGCTGAGTACGGATGGAATGAATCCATTTGGCAACATGAGCAGCCGACATAGCACCTGGCCCGTACTTCTCAGTATGTACAACCTACCTCCCTAGCTTTGTATGAAACGGAAGTATATTATGATGTCCGTACTTATCGAAGGGCCTAAGAAACCTGGTAATGACATCGACGTGTATTTCCAACCGTTGATGGATGATCTAGAAACACTATGGAACATAGGAGTGCAGGTATGGGATGCGGACAAAAGAGAATACTTCACTCTGCGGGCCATGCTGTTCTGCACAATCCAAGACTTTCCCGCTCTCGGCAACACCTCCGGTCAGACGGTGAAAGGACACAAAGGTTGTGTCATATGCATGGAGAATACCGTGAGCCTAAGTCTCAAGAATTACGGGAAAGTCGTGTACATGGGTCACCGGCGGTTCCTGCCTGTAAAGCACCGTTACCGGAGGTGGAAGTCACAGTTCAACGGGAGAACGGGGAACGGTGCGAAACCAAGGCCAATAAGCGGTGCAGAGGTTTTTGAGAAGGTTAATGATGTCAACGTAGTGCTGGGAAAGGGTCAGAAAAAGAAGGCCGCAGATGAGTTCGCGTACTGGAAGAAGTGATCGATGTTTTGGGACCTACCGTACTGGAAGGATCTAGACGTCCGGCACTGCATCGATGTGATGCACATAGAGAAGAATGTCTGTGACAGCGCGCTGGGTCTACTGCTAAACATAAAGGACAAGACGAAGGATGGCGTCAAGGCCCGATTTGACATGGTTGACATGGGAATCAGGCCAGAGCTGGCGCCTGTACTACCGCCTAACGGGAAGACATACATCCCCCTGCATGTTACACTTTATCCAAGGCCGAGAGAACCGAGTTTTGCAACTTCTTACATGGCATGAACGTTCCGTCGGGCTACTCCGCCAACATCAAGAGGCTCGTCTTGATGCAGGACTTAAAACTAATCGGCATGAAGTCTCATGACTGCCATGTCATGATGACACAGATGCTCCCAATTGCAATCAGGAATATTCTGCCACCTAACGTCCGAGAATCAATCACCAACCTCTGCTTCTTCTTCAACAAGATCTCACAGAAGGTGATGGACGTGTTCGAACTAGATGATCTGGAGTTAGCGGCGGCGGAGACTATTTGTCAGCTAGAGATGTATCCCCCCCCCCTCTTTCTTTGATATAATGGTGCCCGCCGCAGTAGCTGCGCCTCGGGTGCGGAGGATTGTTATCCCGTCGACCAGATTGGGGGTCCAACGCGGTGCAAGATGCAGATACAGTTCGCTATGACGAACTTCTCGATGGATGCCGCGTACGGTCAGGTCTGGCCATCTGCTCCTGGAACGGTGATACATGGTGTCCCGTTAATGCCAGGCTTCGCGCGAGTGCAGGTCGAGTCAATCAACCAGACCTTCGCTAACTGTCCCTTGCTGAACGCGCAAGAATCTGATGAGATGCAGTTGCTAAGTGACGCGGTTGGGTCGTTCGTCCAGTGGCCGAAGAAGGACATAGTCCTCGAATCAGCACCGAGCGCACTGTCCGTTCCTCCATGCTCGCCGAATCAAGGGATGCTCAAGTTTTCACCGGTGGTTGCTCGATCTCCGCCGGAGGTTTCGAGGCAGCTCGTCCTTCCTCAGCCTATGCCGAGCCTGCCACATGTCGAGCTTCCACGTTGTTCGCTACCCCCTCAACTCTTGGCACTACCACCAGTGGAGAGCTCACGGCCAAGCCGTGTTCCAACGAAGAGTCAAGGGGCCACATCCAAGCTGAAAATATACGAAGCCAAGAAGTCTGCTTCAAAACAGGCGGCTGATGTTGAGTATCCTTTAGCGGAGCTAGCTCGCCAGCACGTGGCGGGAGAACCTATGGTTGATGCTGACATGAACCTGGGCGTAGCCTGCCGAACGCTTCATGACCATTATCTCGATATGTCGAACAGGCCATTCCCAGATACAAGAGTCGGCGTCATAGTCTGCTTCAAGGAGGAGCATTTCAAGCATTGCCAAGGGTATATGTTTCCCGTGGATTTCTTAGACATCTTCAACATGATGCACTTCCGTGAGCTGGACGCCAGTCTCATGAGATGCTTTACGCTGTAAGTCCTTACAACACAGCACCTATTTGTTTTATCACCGCTAAGTGCCTGCAATATAAGTTGTTCTTCTCCTATACTCAGATACATGATTGATCTTAGCGAAAGAAGAAAGATTAAGAACTCTGTGGGGTTCGACGACCCACATTTGATCTCGGCCCAATGCATCGTGTCAAATAAGAACATGGTGTGGGATTACGTCGTGTATTTACTCCATGAGTACTCCGCACGAGATTACATCCAGGTTGCCTATAACATCGGGTAAGCCACATCCTTTGCAAATTCTCATGGTTCGATGGCTAAACATGTAATAACTTCGTATCGTATAACCAGGGGTGAAAGGACCGAGATGCCGACTAGAGGGGGGTGAATAGTTGGCTTATAAAATTTTCTTCTTTTAATCTTTTGTTTGAAATTGTCAGATTAACTTCACAAGTTAATAGTGGACAGCTGTGACACAGGTGAGTGACACAGGTGGAAACTATGTGTAAATTAACACACAGCTGTCACACAGGTGGAAGACACCGGTGAAGAGTTAACCTAACATAGGTGCTCTACTTAGACTGCCTGTGACACAGGTGCTGACACAGGTGAATACAAGTGAATGAAGCAACTGTGTAACAGATGATCACACACAGGTATAAAGGTAATCTAGCACAGGTGAAAAGGTAAACTTAGCAGATCAAGTCTAAGAGACACAAGCAAGCAAAGATAAACAGATATGCATGCAATACAGGAAGTAAAGGAGACTCAGGGGTTTTTCACTGAAGTTCCCAACTCTTTGCAGAGAAGGTACGTCTCTAGTTGGAGAGACCACTCCTAAGAGCTGGCCAGCACTAAAACGTGCTTCTTCTCCGAGTACCTGACCCTTCAGGACTCTTCCTTTGCTTGTGGAGATCCTTTTGCCTTGCAGCAGGTAGACCTCAGAACACCTTCACAAACTACTGGTTCAGCCCACACAAGCTTGGGTGATACCAGCAACTCCTACACCCGTCTAGGAGTAGACAAACTCCAAGAGTAACAGATGATGCAGCAGCAATCTCTTGGAGGAACCTTTGCTCGTGCTCTAGCTCACAAACTCACTCGAACTAACCCTTAGGCTCTTGGCTCTTGTGGAGTGGTTGGAGGCTTTGCAACGGTCATATGTGAATCACTGATTTGAGCAAGGTTGAGGACAGAGTCCTCCCCTGGTCCCCTATATATAGGGTCCTCAGGCACCTGACCGTTACCCTGTTGCCACGTAGGATTAAGTGAGCCACCGGTGTCAACCACCGGTGACACAGCTACACACTACGCCCAACTGTACCCGGCTCAAGCAGACCGACACCTGTGTCACCGGCGCGCACACAGGTGAACCCTTAGCTGATAGCCACACTACTCGGCCCGGTCCTGGCACATGACATGCCCTCAGCATACTTCAAATTCTAATACCTATAAGGAGAGAACCTCCGACAGACTTCTGACACATCAGACCGCCTATCGCAGTGCAGGTACCTTAGCATTTACAAGCTCTCCCTGGTACAGAGATGTACCTGAGTCATAGAGCGGAAGACCACCTGTGACACAGCTGTGTCACACAGGTGCCTAAAGCTCTATGGGTTTTCACTTTTTAGCAGGCACTACACAAAACCTCATCTTTGTGCAAAGCTATTGACACAGGGCAATTGGCCTCAAAGCACCAATCCCCTTGACCAACACTCTGAGCAATGAGCAAGGTTCCGTTAGACAACTGCTACTGTTTCATCTCTCTTGATAGTACGGGTGATTTCTATGGACTCAAAGAAACTAGCAAATCTAGGCTTCACCTGCCACCAACTGAAGTCACGGCCCTTGACGCATCAAGCCACCATCACCTTGCTTGCATCTCCCTGCACAGCACCGGCTTCTTCTCAGCTGTGACACAGCTCTAGCACAGCCATCTCTTTGTCCTTGAACCACCTTGTACCCTTTTTGGTGGCCATCCTTCTCTGGATAACCTTACTTCATGGAACCTGTAAACTCTGCTTACACTCAATGTAAACATTAGATTCCAGTTTAGGTTGCCATTAACCATCAAAACCATATTAGGGGCCTAGATGACCTTTCAACATGCCAATTCGTAGGTAGATCATTAGTTTCGTGGGCCTCCAAGAAACAAAATTCCATAGCCCTATCCACGGCCGAAGCCGAATACATATCCGCCGGTAGTTGTTGCGCTCAATTGTTGTGGATGAGGCAAATATTGAGGATTATGGAATTAATTACGATAAAGTGCCTCTTTTATGTGATAATGAAAGCGCAATAAAAATTGCCAACAACCCATCCAACATTCCCGAACCAAGCATATAGACATCCGTCATCATTTTCTTAGGGATCATGTTGCAAAGGGAGATATAGAGATAAGTCATGTAAGGACCGAAAAACAATTAGCGGATATCTTCACCAAACCCCTAGATGAGAATAGATTTTGTGAGTTAAGGAATGAACTTAATATCATTGATTCGAGAAACTTGGCTTGACCTCTTGCACTTACATATATGCAATGCTTTGATGAATTCATGCTCTAGATGTAATTTCACATATAGGGAGAGTGTCAAAATTGTTGATATATTGATACAATCCTATAGATGTGAATAAATCAATAGTTTGTAATTATATCGTGTTTATATTGATCAAATTACAAAAATTGAGTCTTTGCATATTAGAGTCCTATTCTCAAACTTTTCTTTGGTTCCTATTCTCAAATTGAGTCTTTGAATAAGTGACTTTAGTGCTAAGATTGACTCATACATGGTGGAAACACCACAAACTTTTCTTGGTTCCTATTCGATGTGTTTCTCAATCCAAAGAAAAACTAGACTCTCATAGAATTATATGCCTATTTTCTCTTGATTTTACTTAAATCACATCCAAATGTTGTTTCATTTGATTTGATGTTGCCCATTGGATGTGGTAAGAGTATATAAGGCCATCCCTAGTGCTATCTATCTAAACATCTCATCCTATCTCATTCAAATTCTATGCACAAGTGTTTTTGAAACTCTTTGAAAATCTGGTTCTGGGAAGGTCGGATAGTCCAGTTCTTAGCCGAAGTGTCCGGATATGTCCCGGAGTGTCCGGATAGCCGGACTGTCCGGGCAGAATCCGGACGGTCCGGGTGTGGTCCAGTGGGCATATAACCCTAGGTCGGGGGTTTTTTTTTCTTTTCAAACCCCCCACTTCGACCCATCTCCAAAAGGTCGCCCCTGAGCTGCCGCCGCCTTCCGGACCCTCCGGGGAGCTCTCCGACTCACCAGAGCCTCCGGATCTTCTTCGGATTGAAGATCTCGCCTTCATCTTCATCTCCATCCACGAGTTTCTCAAGTTCTCCTCTTCGATTTGAAGCCACCTCCAGAAATCAACCCCACCGGAGTTGCCTTAGCCCATCCTCACTGAGTTAGGGCAAGATGGGACCATCCTCGGGTAATGCCTTGGCTTGTCATCTCTCTCTCCCCCTCAAAATCCCATGAAATCTACAAGTTATTCCTAGCCAATCCATGGATTTCATGAAAATAGGGTTAGAATAGATGATGTCTATCCATATGACTCTAGTTGCTACAAAACAAAGGTTTTAAATTGATTGCACTCTACCCATTCACTCGGATTGGGCGTGCCTGCTCTGGAGTGCCCGAACAGTCCGGGTTCAACCCGGAGTGTCCGGCTGCCCAGATAGTCCGGTCCCAGTCCGGAGGGTCCGGGTAGGCTGCAATTAGGAAATCTTCCAAACGCAACAATTGATCCTTGGCTTCCTTCGCAAACATTGTTCACTTATCTTGTGCTCTTACCTATCATTTTCACAGGTGCTAACATTGGGAGCTCTACTGAGGAACGTGAGTTAGCCCGTCAAGCTATGAGGGGCAAGAAACTGGGCAGCTCTCAAGAACCCAGGAGGAATGTCCCTAGGCAAGTTCAGAGGAAGACTACTGACGTCGAAGGCACTTCTTCCCAGCCCAAGAAAAACACAAAGAGGCCGGCAAGAAGAGAAAGGCCAATTGATTATAGGAAGATGAACAAGACAAAATATCAGAAATTGAGATGGGAGGTTAATCCTTACAGTGGACCAAGGGACTCTCAAAACCCTATTG
>JAGXJF010004384.1:0-212089 GCA_019208055.1 Stipa capillata
CTGGGCCTACCTGGATGGGTTCCCCTCGTCAACCATGAAGACGAAGCTCCACCACCATAACCACTGAGTGGGCCTCCAAGGGGAAGGTTGAAGTGGGTGGCAGTGGCTACACAACAACTGCGGCGACTAAAGCCGGCCTCCCACCAGTGCATGGATTCTTCAGTCATAGCATCTCCAGTCAGAGAAGAAACCAATGCCAACAAGTGAATGGTGAACATTTGCATCGGCTTCAATCCGACTCATTTCAGCCACAAGGAAAGCACAGTTGAAGCTTCAGAAAAGAATTGCCGGCAAATTGAAAAGAGGATATGCATATCCAGCTATCCAACTGAAGAACTAAACCCGAAACACCAGAAAGAAACTTCGAGAATCACTAGAACCAGTGGTTCAAAAGAGGAAACCAAGCAGGGAGTTTTATTTGGATCTAGGGAAAGCAAGAAAAAGAAGAACCGAAAAGCACTGGATCCGGACGAATCGAAGCTCTAGCATGGGTTCCAAAGCATAAAACTGGCATAAACACTACCCTTATCTCCTCCTTCAGCATCTCCGCGCCTCGGCATCGACATGATCCAAGGGTAGAGTGTGAGAAAGAGGAGCAAGGATGAACTCGGATCTGAGCTTTGTGTTATTCACGAAAGGGAAAATGGCAGATCACCAAACACCTAAGGCACAAGACTGCAACCTAGGTGGGTTTACAGAGCAAGGGCGAGGACCGAGCCCCTCTCCCCCTCTCCTCTGGCTAGTGGAGCCAGTGAAGGAGGGGAGAGAGCGTTGGGGAAGACGAAGAGGGCGAGAGCACCTAAGGAAAGGAAGAGAGAGAAAGAGAGAGAAAATGAGAGCCTCTTACTTGTTTCATGGTGATATATCACAATGGGGAATGACTAACACATGCACCCATTAGAAACCTCCATAGTGGACACCATTAGCCTGCCACATCCCTTGGTTGAAAAGGTTCTATTGTAACTAGTTCAAAGTTTGAAACATTGAAGTACTACTTTCAAACATGACTATGAATTCGAATCTTTTGGCTAGGATGATTTTGAACTTTCGGTTTGAAGATTCGATTTTTAATCTTTGAACTTGAAGCATGCTTTCAAATCAAAATGATTAGGACTTCCATCACGAGAATTCAAACTTTCAACTGAAACTTAGAACAAATCAAATACATAATGCAACTTCTAAGTCAAGAATCATATTAAAATAGTGTCCCTGAACTTGTCTTGAGAAAAATCTTTTGCAATATATATTTTTTATTATTTTTCCTAGCATACTATGACATGAAAAACTACATTTATATATGGAGGAATACAACAAAAGCATTGGAAATATGGTAGTGTGTCTAACGTCCAATACCATATTTTCTTTTTAAACGACAAAAGGTCAAGAGCTAATGGATTTCATTCACATTCATCCATAGGCAGGGGTTGAGAGGCTAGAGTAAATCAATAGTACCCATGGATATGCACTTCAGCTATCTATGTAGACACTTAAACATTCGATTAAAACAATGTCAATTTTTCATAGTGATATATTAAGCATGTCGGCGATAGCACCATGCTACAACCTACCTCATGAGAATCCTAACTCGCCATATCATATCTAAGGGCTCATTTAGAACATCCTTAAAACATAGAAATTTCACATGATACAAATGTAATTCTTGCATGAGATGATTGTCGCATTATAGATAGGAGCTTAGTGGTGTGTGTGTTTGTACATATGTGCTAACATTTAGTTGGATGTTTTTCAATTGCCAACACTCAAGCTTTGTCTTACCAGATCATCTTCTTCCTCCCTACTCCTTCCATCTACTTTTTCTTCCTATCTGACATCGCGGTGAACTTGTTGGAGTTCGAGGTAGAGCCGCTATCGACGTGCTGTGATGGTGGGTAAGCAGAGAACGGCATGAGGCGGCCGCCTCAACACGGACTAGAGATGAAGGCAAAGTAGAGCAAAGACTACCTCACTAGAGTGGTTAGGGTTTCAGGATGGAGCTTGCCAGCACGAAAGATGAACTAGTGCTTCCTGGGCTTAGAGAGATGATTAGCGGTGGTGGCAGAGACTAGCTTGAATGGAGTGGCGAGACGACACGGTAGCGCCACTAGCCATAGGCAAGGCAGGATGGATGGTGAGACGGTGCCAGAGGGTGGGTCGACGAGCTGGGAGCGGCGTTGGTGAGGCAAGAGTGGCGGCATCACCGGGAGGAAGGAGAGAGTGGTCGAGATGGAAGAGCTGTGAGAAATAGCGAGGAAAGGAAGGAAGATCTAGATTGTTAGATCTTGATTCAATGGTTCGTAAATTCGACCCATGATAAATTAAATAAATAACTGATTACTTTTATTTTTTAGTGAAACCGACGGTTAAATAGATAGTTCCAAAGAGTAGGAGCTGTACGTGCTTCTCACTTGCCCAGCTCAGCCTCGTTGGGCTTGGGCGCAAGGCCTAATCAAGCCATAGTTTAGGCTTCAGGTCAAGTTAAGGCCCTGTTTGGTTGGGCTTTTCAGCAACTTTTCAGTAACTTTTTCATAGGAAAAAGTTGTAGCTCAACCAAACGGCCAGTTTTTCAGCAGCTTTTGCAAATGGTAGCTCTGAGCTTTGTAGTGCAAATTCAGGTGTTTAGAAAAACTGTCTTCCCCAGCTTTTTGCAATGTGCTGAAATTTCGGTACTCATTTTTCAAAGTATTGTAGATGGTTTGGATTAACTCAAAGCCATATGTTCACTTTTCGACAGTCATAGCAGTTTTTCCAGATAGCCAGCCAATAACAGCTTTGTTAATATTTACAGTCTAACCAAACAGACCTAAGGCTTGGGGAGAATTCAAGAGGACCAATCTTCTTTTATTTGGCTCACTTTTCCCAAGGAAATTAACATTTTTCTCAGCCCGTCCCAAAGGACGATGTATTTGAAAGTCAGAAATACTACTTCATTTATGTCATTAGTAGTAGGACTACCAGTAACTATTATTTAGAAAATCCGTAGTTGTTACGACGTGAATTAGTTTAGCCAGAGATAAAACTGTAGAAAGAATTAAGCAAATGATGTTACGTCTAATCTCTGCTCTCCAGCACAATTAGCAATACTAGTGGTATCCACTGGCCATCGGGGGGCCAGTCCCTGCCCGCCCCACTATTGGCCCCGCCACTGACCACTGAGTTCTACGGGAAAATGGCAAATTTGGCCCCCTGCCGAGTTGCAAACGCAACTTTGGCCCCCCGCCGCGCGCAAGTGCAAATGTGTCCCCGCGATGCGCTGCGCAGCCGACGCGTGTCAAAATCGCGGACCCGACCCGCGAGCCCGAAAAATCGCGCGCCAAACCCGCGAAGCCGCCTCGCCGTGCGCCCGGCCCGCGAGCACGGCAACCTCGCGGCCTCGGCCCGCGACGCCCGCTCCCCTCGCGGCCTCGGCCCGCGACGCCGTGCCTCGCGGCCTCGGCCCGCGACGCCGCGCCTCTCGCGGCCTCGGCCCGCGACGCCGCGCCTCGCGGCCTCCGCCCGCGACGCCGCGCCCCTCGCGGCCTCGGCCCGCGACCCCGCCCGCGACGCCGCCCGCTGTTTGCTCGCGTGAGCGCTGGCGATTTTTGGGAAAATGGCAAATTTAGCCCCCCTCCGAGTTGCAAATGGAGGTTTAGCCCCCCGCCGCGCGCAACCGCAGATCTGTCACCGCGATGCGCCGCGCAGCCGACGCGTGTCAAAATCGCGTGCGGGACCCGCGAGCCCGAAAATTCGCGCGCCTAACCCGCGAAGCCCCCTCGTCGTGCGCCCGGCCCGCGAGCATGCGCGCGTCGCGCCCTCCGCCCGCGGTCGCGGCTGGGCCTCGCGAGCGAGCTGTGATCGCGCCCTAGGCCCGCGAGACCACGCGCGTCGCGCCCTCGGCCCGCGGTCACGGCTGGTCGCGGGCCTCGCCCGCGGTCGCGGCTAGTCGCGCCCGAGGCCCGCGAGAGCATGCGCGGCCTCGCGAGCAAGCTTTGGTCGCGCCCGGGGCCCGCGGCTGCTACGTGCGAGCCAAACGCCACATTCACTGGCGTTTGCCCTTGAGAGGCACACGCCCGCTGTTTTTCCAAAACAGAACGACTGAGAAAGATGGTTCTGGTCTGTCAAATAACGTGGCGTTTCCTAACTGAACCAAACGCCAGAGTCACCGGCGTTTGTGCTGTTTTGGAAAGAATCAGCTCGTTCTCTTTGCTTGGTTGGTTGAAGATTTCATGTTGGATTAAGTAAAGAAAACAAACCCATCAATTTGGGCACATGTTTAGGGTTAACCATATCATCTTATTGGATCAATGTTTATTGTTTAATTTCCCTCTCGATCTGTCCAGCTCTATATTCCGTTCCATTCGAGCGATCTTGTGGGTTAGCTACTTGTGATGGTTTACTTGGTTAAAAATTTCATCTTGTGGGTATTATATTGTTTGGTGGACTACCTAAGCTTCTATGTATATCGCGAAATAAGTGAGAAAATGAAGTACTGCATACGGCAAAGTACCTAAGCTTCTATGTGCTTATTTGTTAGCTAGAATTTGTTATGGAGGGATTAGCTTGATACTGCTGCGATTAGTTCTTTCCGAGCACCATCTCACCACATTCAAGATACTTATAGAATTTTAGAGGGCATGATGCCAATAAATAATTCTTACTGCAGTGCACCAGTTATGCTTCAGTTCTTGTTTTAGCATATGATTAAATGTTTTATGGCATGAGCCCTGTCTGTTCGATCTATTTACTTGTTCTCCCTTCCAGAACATACCATGCCTTTGTTCAGAACTTGCTCAACTTCAAGGCACATATATTTCGCAAGGTTTGCACAAAGCATTTCTATTTATTTTTTTGCTGTTTGTGTAAGATTTTGTCTTTTTTTATTAACATTCTTCTAAACAATCAATATTTAGGGGATTATGATTAAAAGTCATGCGCCAGGAATAGTTACAATATTCTCTAATTAAGTTATACATAAATTTTTATAATCTATTATCTCACTCAGGCACTCTACTGGGCCTTTTTATGTGAAACCTTCATAGTTAATTATAGCATCAAAATTCACACATAGCGCAATTAGAGAACACTATATTTGAAATAGTGAATGTACTTTGTAAATGAATATGAGATAACAAATATGTTATCCATAAAACATATTAGCAACTGAAATCTAAAATCTTGATTTTAATTAACAGCAATACGTATAAAGTATTCAAACATAAATATAATGTATACCTCAAGGTGTAAGATTTCGCCACACAGAAGAGATTAGCTCTTGAGAGCAGAGAGCTCGCAGAGGTAGAGAGTGAAGAACACCGCGCAGAGCAACGAGCAGAAAGCAGAGTAGAGAGAATGAGAGAGCAAACGGAGAAGAGCAGAGAGCTCGAGCGAGAGAGCAAATGGAGAAGACGACTGCGGTGAGAAATGAGCTGCATGCCAAACCAAAACGAGGCTATCAATTCACTCTCTCTCTCTGTCCGTCGGTCGGTCACGCGCAGCAGCGGAACAGTAAAAAAAAAGCAAACAGTACAAAGCAAAAGCGGAACAGTAAAAAAAAAGGAAACAGTAAAAAGCAAAAGCAAAAAATCGCCAGCGCTCACGCGAGCAAACAGCGCGCGGCGTCGCGGGCGGGGTCGCGGGCCGAGGCCGCGAGGGGCGCGGCGTCGCGGGCGGAGGCCGCGAGGCGCGGCGTCGCGGGCCGAGGCCGCGAGAGGCGCGGCGTCGCGGGCCGAGGCCGCGAGGCGCGGCGTCGCGGGCCGAGGCCGCGAGGGGAGCGGGCGTCGCGGGCCGAGGCCGCGAGGTTGCCGTGCTCGCGGGCCGGGCGCACGGCGAGGCGGCTTCGCGGGTTTGGCGCGCGATTTTTCGGGCTCGCGGGTCGGGTCCGCGATTTTGACACGCGTCGGCTGCGCGGCGCATCGCGGGGACACATTTGCACTTGCGCGCGGCGGGGGGCCAAAGTTGCGTTTGCAACTCGGCAGGGGGCCAAATTTGCCATTTTCCCTGAGTTCTACAACCGTCCAGGCGTGATATCTACATATAAGTTTCAGCGCAGTTCCGCTTCAACAGCGACGCTTTGGCCGAGTGGTTAAGGCGTGTGCCTGCTAAGTACATGGGGTCTCCCCGCGAGAGTTCGAATCTCTCAGGCGTCGTTTATTTTTTCCTTTTCTTTTCGCAGAATTGCTGAAGCTGTGTTACAAATTCAGGGGCATTCCCCGTATAAACAAATCTCCCTAGCCTCTTTTATCACAACTTTGTGTACAAAAGGTGCAATACACAGAGCAAGATTGATATATGGAAAATAAATTGATGCTTTAACAAATGGTTTGTTTACCTAATTAATATGGAGTAAATTATAATTTGGACCAGGTTTTGTGTTAGTAGCTGTGAGTTAGACCATATATTGAAATGATGCATATGGCACTGTGGGTGTTTCGGCTGATGTGGAGAGGCGCCACCTTGTCCGCCCGTGTCTTGCACATGTGGCAGCTTACTGGTGGGGACAAGAAGGATGAATCAATTGGGTTTTTTTTTCTAAGTCGAGCTTATTTGGTGCAAAGAGTTAAGAGCCTGTTTGGTTGGGTTGTGGCTGTTGACAAAGCTACTGTTGGCTGGCTGTCTGGAAAAGCTGCTTTTAATTGATCCAAACTATTTATAGCATTTTACAAAGAGAGCACAGAAGTTTTAGCACATTACAAAAAGCTGGCAGAAGGCAGCTTTTCTAAATAGCTGAATTTGCACTGCAAAGCCCATAGCTATCGTTGGCAAAAACTGCTGAAAAGCTGGCCGTTTGGTTGGGCTGCAACTTTTTTCAGTGGAAAGCTGCTAAAAAGCCCAACCAAACACCCTCTAAAAAAGAGAGTTATTTGGAAATGAGTCATTTTTTCTAGCCATTAAATCTAGAACCGGTGAGTAAGATTTTGCTCTGTCGGCTCTATCTGCAATATAAATTTAACTCCTGCACATTTTAATCTCACCTCCCACATCCATTTAGCCATTGTCACACCACCTTCGCAACATCTAAATAGCCACTCATGACTATTTTGTTGTCCACTACGTCACTGCATTCCCTTATGGAATATCAATTGAGGGTTTGTCACACCATACAAATGTAAAGCTTTGCAAATGTTTCACCAATACGTGGCATATGTTCTGCATCTTTGCAAATCTTTTATCATTGTGTAGGATATGTTGTTCACATAGTGAAACCGACATCTATAAAGAACAAAACTCATTTACCGTGTAGATTAGGCATCTCCTTGTCTCTCTCCCCTCTCCTTTTTCCATCACCCTGAATAGAAAAAACACTTGTTAAAATGTGGTGGCTTCATGAGTTATATAGGAAATAAAACCACATAAATTGCTTAAAAGATGTGTTTGGATGATACATAGGAAAATTTAAGATTATACATTATACTTGCTTGGAGAGGACGGAGAAAGATAAAAAATGCATTTAACCTCTAAAAATATAGGAACTTTGGATTGCACTTCACAGTTTTTCCTCTACAAATTTGGACTTTTAAGGTGTTTTTGAATTTTCCTATTTACATTTAAGATTTCAAATATCTCCAGAAGAAGTCAAAAATTGAAGAGCAGCCCATCTCCTTTCGGTAGAAGTTCTTTGGAAGCCCTCTCCTTCCCCTGGACTTCCAGACTATTCCAATCCACGACCGAAGCGTCCAGAAGCAGCCGCCGCCCCAATTCTAAAAGCTCCCCATCTCCGCTCCTCCACCCCCCACACCACGCTGCAGATCCGAAGGAGAAAAACAAATCGAGCCCGACCAAACCCTAAGCCTCTCAACCCCCATGGCGAAGTATGGCGAGGGCGACGCGCGGTGGATCGTGCAGGAGCGCCCTGACGGCGCGAACGTCCACAACTGGCACTGGGCGGAGCGCGACTGCCTCGAGTGGTCCCGCGCGCGGCTCTCCGCCCTCCTCGCCGGCCTCCCCGTCCTCTCCGGCGAGGGCGGCCTCACCCTCCGCACCACCACTCTCGACAAGCTCGACGGCGAGGCCTACGTCAACATCCGCAAGGGCAAGGTCATCCCGGGATACGAGCTCTCCCTCACGCTCTCCTGGGAGGCCGAGGCCACGTCGGAGTCGGGCGTTGCCAAGGTCTCAGGCGCCGCCGAGGTCCCATATCTCGCCGATGAGAATGCCGACGAGGACCCCGAGCTCCGTATCACCGTCCGCGGCGATGACAGTCCCCTCGCGCGCCGCGCCAAGGATGCCTTCATCGCCCGCGGCAAGCCCCTTGTCCTTGAGAAGATCCGGGAGTACGTCGCCACCATGGCGAAGGGCGGCCCCGCGAAGGACGAGCTAGATTCTAAGAAGATTCCCACCAAGGCGGCCGCAGCGGCTGGTGGCACCGTTACCGCCCCTGCTCCGGCATCGAAGGAGGCGGCGGCACCAGCGCCAGTGCCGGCAGCTAAGGAGAAGGCGAAGGGGAAGGACAAGGAAGGATTCAAGACTATTGAGATGACAGAGAAGTTCTATTGCCGCTCGAAGGACATTTTTGAGATCTTGATGGATGAGAACAGATGGAAGGGGTTCACCCAGAGCAACGCGAGGATCAGCAGGGAGGTTGGTGGGCAGTTTAGCCTCTTTGATGGGTCCATCACCGGCGTCAATGAGGAGCTGCAGGAAGGGAAGCTGATCGTGCAGAAATGGCGATTTGGGAGCTGGCCTGATGACGTGCATTCTACAGTAAGATCTTAATACTATTGATGTCCAATTTACTAACGCTCCAAATGATCATTTTGGTATTGCGCTTGGTTGTGTTCCATAATTACACCGCTCCACTATGCTGTGTTAGATAGGAAATTTTGAATCTTTGATGCTAGAGATTCGCACACACTGAAAACACGATAAGCTTAAGCTTATCTAACTAAAATAACCAACATATTTGGATTTTTTATATGCCTTACTTCGATAAAGTTATGCACAGTGGTAAGAAGGGGCTGTTTGGTTCCATCTGGAAATTCAAATAAGCATGGAAGTGGTTCCCACCATGGTGCCATCCTTACCTTTGGTTGTGAATTTGTGGATGTTTTCCTTTAATTCCACTTGGATTCCCAAAATCTAACAGAGCTGTAGGATTCCCGACATCCTTACTTCATTACCTCCAGCCAAATACTACTACCATTTAAGCTGAGCAATATGTCTGAGGAAACGTGTCATCTCTAATTAATGTCGTTGGAATTGCTATGGTGAATATGCAAAACTTCCGGGCAGCGAGTTACATTTGTGGAAACATTTAATTTTGAATCAGCAATATCTTGTTCTAGGGTGATAACAGAGATTTTCATGCGGTACCAATTACCATGGACTGATCTTCTCAGTTCTAGGTTGCCTTTCAAAAAGAAAGGGCCGAATGCTAGGCTTTATGTAGGGAATGGCAGCCCTCCTGATGTGGCCATATAGGGTGTGCTTGGTTCATAGCCAAAATTTGGGGTGTGCTTGGTTCATAGCCAAAATTTGGTAAGCCAATATGTTAGTAAGTCCCAAAAGTCAGTTGGTTTGCTTCCAAAAGATTGGCTACTTGCCAAAATTTGGCACTACCATAGTGTGTGTTTGGCAATTAGCATTAAACCAATCAATACTTTTTTGTCAATACTTGGCAAGTGTAGGCATTGCCAAAATGTGGGCATGCCAACATGTTGGCTTGCCAAATTTAGGCCATGAACCAAGCAGGCTCATAATCAGCCAGTAAGGACAGCATGATCAGTTAGTTCACGGTACAACAATTACTGTTTGAGGCCTATTGACTAATGAGTGCAGGTTACCAGATTCAGAACACGAGTTCTTTCTAGAACAGCGTTTTTTTCATAATGGGTTCCTGATATATTAGCTTATTGTTGTTGATATTCCCTTCGTCCTAAAATGTAAGGCGTATTTTGGTTGGTTAAGACAAGACTTGATTATCAATTATTTATGTGGTTTAAATGATACAAAGTCATAATCATAAGTAAATATTTTAAATATGAATCTAATGATATCATTTCTATGTCACATAAACTACATATTAATGAAGTAATTGTTGGTTAAAGTTTTATCTTAACCAATTAGAACCTTACATTATGGGACAGAGGAAGAAGAATTTAGGTGGTGTAGAAGTCATATGCACGGTCGTTTCCATGCTAGAATATGCCTATGGCGTGTTGACATGCTCAATGTCTCTTTCCTGGCTGTCTGCCCAATATGCTTGTCTAGGATATTTTCATCTTGTTAGTAAGGTTCCGTAGGCATATGAGAGACAGATGTGCTTATGTGAAGCTCCTGTCTGTAATGGTGATTTTCTATGTGGACAGTCTTGGTATCACATTTCTCCTCTTAAGAAACAAACATCATCTCATTGCGCTGTGTGAAACTTGAAACGCAGGTCAGGTTGGTGTTTGATGAGCCTGAGTCAGGAGTTACAATCATAAAGCTCAAACAAACAAATGTACCACAGGAAGACAAGTACGTTCCCCTGTTTGTCATGTCATTTATGTGCTTCAAACTTTGATACTGGTAAAATTGCTACTTCCTGGCCCGCGTATCTGAAACTATTTCGGGCTGTCTCGTATTCTTCAGGTACGGTAACTCAACTGTGGTGGAGAACACGGAGAGAGGGTGGAGAGAGCTCATCTTCCAGAGGATACGTGCAGTGTTCGGTTTCGGGATCTAAAGGAGCACTTTGAACTCTGATCTGGATTTCTAATTTTTTAGGAAGTCAAGCCTTGCCATGTCATACTTATCCCTGTTTTGCTGCCTCACTTGATCGATGCTGATAGACACAAAAACCTCGCATGAGGTTAAAATGCATCTGTTACTTGTATCCATCACGCATGGTTGTGCTTGCGATGTTTTATCTCTCGACTCAGATGTTGACGCTGGTGAAAGTGTTAATCAGCTGATGGTGGTTGAATGACTGTTATTTTCGTGTTTGTTGCATGGGTATGACCTGATTAGACGAACCCGAGAAGAAGAAGCTGGTTGGGGTTGGGGCTGAAGGCTAGTTCTCTTTTCTCTAAAGGCAAAAGGCCCTTTAGGGGTTAACATTTCATCATTGATTGGATTCACAAGTGATGTGCAGATGGCATAGGGAGCATAGAAGATACGATTTATGCTCACTGTTGCAACAGACTAGCTTAGCTAGTGTATCAGCACATCATCTTGGTTTCACTCTCTCTAGTTCTAGCATACCTAGCTAGTTTATCAGCATCCTGGTTCCTTCTCTACTGATGTTGTGATATTTGGCATCCATACCCTGCGCTTCTCTTTTTTATCTGTAGGCTGTGTTTGCCACTGAATTTGAGCTTGTAATGCCTCGAGAGCTAAGTGCCTGAATAACAGAGCAGTTGTCTGACAGAAAAGAGGCTGGTTTGAGGGCTGTAGTTTTGAGTGTTGGTATGACCTTAACCGTCGTCCTCCAGTGGGCAAACGACTAGTAGAAACAGTGCATTTCTACCCAAACGACTAGCTAGTGTATCAGCACATCATCATGATACCCGTCCGGTGCGAGCACTCAGCAGCAAACAAGCCCTAGTATCAAACGAGCAACGGGAGATGAATATGAGCTCAGCTACTGGGCGAGTGCTGGTTCGATCTAAAACAAGTTCAACGAGGTCAATCCAGGCAGGTGCGAGGAAATTCATTCGAAGAATAATATCAAAATAAAAGTTTCTCTTCAAAAGAATATTTTGTTGCATGCAATGGGATATTGAGATCTTAAGTCACTAATTCTGCTACTCTTTGGTATTCTCCTTATTGCGATGTTACACCACGTTTTGAGATGGAATTCTCCTCAGACCGGCATGAAACAACCTTGAGAAGAGTATGCAAAATAACTTAAATTCAGCTTAGGACGAAGACTATCGGACACGAAATTTCTGTACCAAATTTAAAGCAAAATGAGCTACGTTTAAGACAGAATGCAACAGATAACCTATCAAAAAGAGAAATGATCAAAAAAAAATTGAAACAGAAGGAATGATCAAACTTTAACAAAACCCACGAAACAAACTCAATGTTATGAAATTGGAAGGGCCGCAGGAACACGTACCCTTCTACCACAAATTACAATATCTACTCTCTCACTCGCGGAGATAACAGACCAACACACTCATCAAATGCAATATGAGCCATTGGTCTAGGCCACGAGCCTTATTGGTCGCCCGTCGGCCCCGTCCAGGTAATTACGTTGCAGCGATGCCCCAAACGCCTCTCATGTAGCCTGTCTCCCAGCCATGATCTCCTCAAAATGGTGGCACCAAACAAAAACAAAGATCGTCCAGGTGCAGCCCCGAGTTGTGCATCAATCGTGGGGACACCAGTAATTAGCGATGCACCGACATGTTTTCTATTGTTGTCTGAATCAAACTTTCAACTTGAAAATCAAAAAGCTTTCAACTAAAATTCATTAAGCTTCCAACTCCTTTATACCTCAGCTTTCTACAAAAACAAAATAAGCTTTCTACTAACCAAATCAAGCTTTCAACTTGTTAGATTTTCACATGTCAGAATTAACCGTTGCCACGGTCAACTGCCATTTTCGCAATCGTTGGCCTATTTCTGCTGGAACTATGACCAAAAGTGATAAAATGGGCTTAGATATCGGCCTTCTGGGCCTGAGCACACTACCATCTCGTCCTCCACAGCCCACACGCAGAAGGGAACTAGGGTTAGAGGCCACCACTATATAAACCGCCCAATACCATCTCCTTCCAGCACCACCAGCCGCCGCCATGGCCGCCACATCCAGAGAGCGAGGTGAGATCGTGAGATGACATGTCTTCCCTTCTGCGTTTTTCTTCCACGAGTTCTCTCTCTCTCTCTCTCTCTCTCTCTCTCTCTCTCTCTCTCTCTCTCTCTCTCTCTTTGGGGCCTGTGATGTGAACAATTTGTCCGTACCATCTGATTCTTCTGATGATCCACATTTGCTAATGTATCTCTGAGGCCTCTCGAATTGATTTTCCGTTTGGCTAGATTTTTTGCCTTCTTCTCATCGCCGTGGACTGTAATCGACTTTCTTGTTTCTCTCGCACGAAGGCAACAAATTAGAGTCTCTGATGCGCTCATTCCCCGTAGCGACTTCAGTGCTGTACGTTGCCGAGAGCGAGACCGGAGATAGTTATCATGCATGCGCCGTCTCCCGTGTGGCCTGTGCATCCCTATCTCCTACACCATATTCTCCCGTAAAAATCCACCAAAATTCATCTAGATTTTTGTTATGGACGTGTAGATTCTGTATCTCTTTTGGGATGGGTAGGAGGCAACAAATTAGAGTCTCTGATGCGCTAAATCCCGTAGCGTCTTCGGTGCTGTACGTCGCCGAGAGCGAGTCCGGAGCAAAGTTATCATGCGTGCGCCCTCTCCCGTATGGCCTGCGCATCCCTTTGTCCGACACTTCGTCAAATTCATCTCTACATGTTAATTCTGTAGTTTTTTCACATGCACTACCTTCAAATTCATCTCTTACTCGAACGATCAAATTTTTTGTTATGCACGTGTAGAATCTGTAGCTTTTTTGAGTTATAAATGGAGTGGGCACGGTGAGTTTGGCGACTGCCTCTGCATTGAGCCATTGACGACCACATAGATATCGAACATCTGCATGTCTGATAGATCCTCTTAGAACCCAATTAACAATCAAACTTTTGATGATGAATTAATACTATCTCAAAACTGTACATCGTAATGTAGTATTTCATTTCATATACTAATAAGCCGAAAATGTTGCAATCATAAATATTGGTACAATCTCTTGTAATGGCTTCTAAAGAAGGCTTTAATCTTGTAATGTTGCACAAAATGTTACCTAAAGACGTATCTCATATCATGACGCCTACTCAAAACGAAAAGCCTCGCTGAAGAGTTCTATTCTTGCGGCTGTGAAGAACTGGAGATTCATACTGCAGATTTGTTTGAAGAGACGATCTGTAATTCTGGCCATGGAGAAGTTAAGATGCAATCTACGAGTTGGGCAATATCTTGCCGTTGTACATCTTGTCGAGCAACTTCTTGGCGTCTGGTCGACGAAGAAGCCCCTTGTTGTTCGGCAGACCAGTTCCAAGACAAACAGGGCAGACTAGCTTCCCCCGGCCTACATGACAATATACCATAGATCAGACACTTGTAATTAACAAACAGCTTAGGCCTTCTAACCCTGAAGAACTAATTAAAAATGAGGTCAGTTTCAAAAGAAGAACCGAATTCCAAGGGAAATAAACGAAACATATTGTCCAATCGTTGTGTCAAATGAGAAAAAAATGACAAATTTGGTGATGCTTCAGGTATCCACGCAATATTGGTTAACACTTGATAAGTGAATGAAGAAGACTACAATTGCTCTATGTAACAGAATCAACGGATCTAAAATCATAGTACATTAGTACGAAGAGCAGAGCATACCATAGCAATTCGGGCATTCTGTGAATTCATAAACATCTTTGGCTCTCTTTCGGTTGAGGGCCTTCCATTTTCCTGTGCCACCACACATGTCACCTAAATCCAGCTGAAAAATGAATTATCGTTCGAAGGGTAACGGTTTGCCAATTTTTAGTTTGCTGGGTAATGATGTTCACGACAGAAGCAGCACCCAGAAAATTGGACAGGTATGCCCAATTGGTCACTACAGCTCTAAGAATTACCACTACTGCATACGGACTGCTAGCTTCTCTGACTACAGGCAAACAGTCAATGCGGATGCGGTTATAAGAAGTGACAAAAATGGAAATTACAAGAAATGCAGAACATTACTAAATTGCTAGCAGAAGTCTTAAGATCCCTATGGGCAAATGACTCCTTTGGTTTGTCCGAATTTGTAAAAAGAATAAAATTGGCTACCAACTCAGCATGTTTGCATTTACTGAATGTAGTTCTGAATGACATGATGCAAGTTATTAGTCATTCCAATCAACGAAAATTGTGCTTCAAACCCTTTGTTAATAACATAATGCTGAATGTGGGAGCTTTATCAGTAAGACTGATGAAAGCATGTAGCATAATGGCACAGAAAGGGATCAAAGTGATGCAAAACTCTTACATATTACAGCACCGCCACCGCCACAATTCCGGCATACAGCCTTTTGCATGCCGGGCTGGTTCGTCACATCTGCGGCAAGTCCATTTGGTGTACAAATTGTTGGGCCTGACGCACTGATTAATGTTACAGCACATAGGCAAGCAAGACACTTTCGTCTAGAAGGAATCATTTCTTCTACCTATAAGAGAAAAAAGGGTAATCAGACTTCTAAGCAAATGGTAGCTGTAAGAGGTTGCTGGTAAGTGATAAGGAGTAGCAAATACAGGAACACAAAATTGCAAGTTATCCATGCACCTGTTTGGTTCTTTTAGACATTGCTTCACTATTAGGGTAACATAAAATGACTTTCTGATTAGAAACATTTCACTCAAACTACAAGGCATGGTTATTTTTTGCCACTTGCGACAAGTCACAGATCAAAAGTATTGATAATTGACGCCTAGATTCAGGGCAGTCTAGTTCTATGCCTTCAGTCCATGAATAGTTCTTGAGGGTTGTTAGTTAAATAATCTGCAGCCCTATATCTTACAGATTTCACCTCTTCCATTATTACTTATCTAGAACCTTGATTCCCAAATATATTCTAAAATATGTTATAACCATGTAAGACAGTAAGGCTCTAACTGACTGCTACCATGCATAACCTCACTATGATATCACGGTCTCTTGCCTTATCCACCCCTTTTGCTACTCGAATTATACAGTTAGAACTGAGACAACTTGAACATTAGTAATGCTAGAATGGCTAACGCAACTGAATAGTACAAGTTCAGTGAAGGCTGAAAAGTAACTGGAGTCGGAAAGAGAAGGCAACACGCCGCACAACCTTGCCACTGCTGGGCGACTTGCTTGTTGCCCATTCCTCTGAACCGTCAGGTTTCGAGCAGCAACTGATTTGGTGTCGCACTGAAACATAGCCATACGTCAAGCACATACGAATATTAGTTTCATCACCAAATTCAGCAGAGATATATTTCTCCAAGAAAAACCCATTTCCCCTCAAACAACCAACAAATTAAGCATGTATATCTGGATAAGAACATGGCATGATAACAACGCTGAAGCTTGCAAATTCGCTATCCCAGAGGGAGCCCTCCAATTATGCTCCTACAAGAAAGGAACTTAACATTTTACCCGGCCGGGCGGAACGGTGACGGGGGTACAGCGGCAGCGGCGACGCCGGCGCCGGCGAGAGGAGGGAGTGGCAGCCGATGCCCGCCATTGCCGCCTCCTCTTCCACTCACTTCTCCTCCGCAACTTCTCTCACTTCAGCTGGGCACTTGGCGTTGTGAGGACCAGAAGAGGAGTGTGAGCGAGCGGCGCCGCGCTTGGAGATTGGGGAAGCCAGCCAAATATCTGGTCTGGCTCCGTCGGGTTCGGGCCCGACCCGACCATGTTTGTTTGAGTCCGGCTCGGACCCAACCCGTGTGTATTCAGCGGCCGAACCGGAGCGGGGAGCTCGCATCGGCGGCGCCGTCGGTTCGCCATGTCGGCCGGGAGCGAGCGCGGCGGCTCCGCCTTCGCGACGCCGTCTGGGGTCTGCGGGGACTTCTCGCACGGATCCGCCGCGTCCTCGTCCACGTCCGCGTCCGCATCGGGCAGCGTCGCCGGTAGAGACAGGAGCCCGGCGGAGGCGGCTGAGGGGAAGAAGAAAAGGAAGCCGCCGTTCCGGCCTGCGCCGGACGATACCAAGCCCGTCCTCCGCGACCCGGTTCGTCCTCCATCTCCGAACACACGCAGATTTCTTGCTTGTGGAATCCTACTAGCGTGTTGAGGGTTTGGGCCTGGCTGGCTGATTTGGTGTGCAGATCTCGCGGTCGGACCCCGTCGAGACCGAGCAGGCCGTGCTGCGGCTGCCGCCCTTCCCCTGACGCCGAACCGCGTCGTGACGGTACACTTCTCTGCCCCTCTCGTGGATTACTACAGGCATCTTGTGCTTTTCCCCTGTGCCGCATTCTTTACCGGCTCCGTATCTTGGGAATTTAGAATGGTAACCATCGCTACTGCTTACTGTGGAGAAGTGAGGGCTTAGTTAGTCTCTGGATCATGCTTGGTATAGGCAATTAGACATGGTTTGATGTATGTCTCTGCAATATGATGTTTTTGCAGGAACTATAGGTAGTCTATGTGGAGTTTCTACTCTGCAACTGCAAGGTTTATCCA
Source organism: Stipa capillata (assembly GCA_019208055.1). Taxonomy (NCBI): domain Eukaryota; kingdom Viridiplantae; phylum Streptophyta; class Magnoliopsida; order Poales; family Poaceae; genus Stipa; species Stipa capillata. The sequence goes on from JAGXJF010004384.1 coordinate 17,162, forward strand.
ACACATTATTCAGCTTTTTGGTCAGGCATGTCAACTAAGAAATAGCATGTTGTGGTTCTGCCTGGTGATTTAGTGCAGACTACAGTGTGTCCCAATATTGTGTTGATGTAAGCTGTGCTTCCTGCAGTGCTGAATTATTCGCTTGACTTGCTTACCTTTGATGCAATTGATGGCTCAAGTTAGAAAGGGACGTTACATCACGATGTCTGTAATAGATCAAACCAACAGCAGAAGTACTATAGTTGTAACTAACATTTGTTAGGATTGGAAAACTCGTCCCTTGTTTCTACTGCTGATAAATGTTGTTGGCTTGTTGGTTATCACAGCATACATTTTTAGCGACTGGAGGCTGTAACCACCCCTAAGTTTCCGTTAAGATAGAAATTGTTTGCATAGGACTGGCAGGGTTGCAGTTATATAGCTAGATGTCACTACAACAGAACAAGGATCTAGAACTGGCGGTTGATCTGTTTGAATTTTGCACATGCATGTGGTGAACAAAATTTATTTCAGGGATATGAGCTTCAGAGATAATCTGGAGGTTAGCTTGTTGTATTAACCTGTTTTGCTCACACAAGCTAAGATTATGGATATTTTAAACAAGGAAATATGTACTTTTTTGTAGATTCATTTGGTCTAAGATATCCGAACTAGTTTCACAGAGCTTGAATAATATAAATTTTCCTTTACTATATCTTTCTAAAGGTGTGTATCTTTGTGAGAAAATAATATCCTGTACCAGGTTGTTCTCTTTATCTGTGGATACATCCATGACATATCACTTCAACAGTAGAAAGAGAATTGTTTGGCATACGCACCTGATAATGATTGTATTTAAATCTTTGTAAAAGAAGGCTAAATAATTTCTTCCTTTTGCTATTTTCTCGTGTTAACCTGAGCCAAACTGAAAGCGATGGTAATACATTTTATACGGTTTTACTACTTATCTTATTTATGTCTTAATTATGATATTGTGATGTTAGTTCATCCCTTGCTAAATATTCAAACTGAGTAATTTTCATTTGAATTTCTTTTATCAGATTCCATGGTGCGGACTGTTCTCATTTAGTCATTGAGATAAGGTTTCTTCTTGGCAGATGCTTCCACTGGTGGAGAACAGATCTCCTTGTTGGAAGATTGGGGCTATAGCTTGCTCCTTCCGCAATCCTAGCATCTTCTTGTTTTCGTCTTGTTCCACATTGTGATCTAGGATATGAAGTTATTTGAATTGCAGTTTCAGCGCTGCTGCGTTTTGTAAAAAATAAAGAACCTGCTAAGCTCTTGGGTATCATCTCCGTATCGTTATGCAAACTTTGTTCAGGTCGTTGACAACATAATATTATCTTTTTTTTTGAGCAAACGACATAATATTATCGTTGTGTAAACTTAAATATTTTACACGCTACGTCGCTACCTAGCTATTTCGGTTTACTTAACGCCTGAACCTTACAGTAGAGATGCATGGGACCAAATCCATCTACGGCTAGTCCATCTCTAGCTACAAATTAACTAATTAATCATCCATATGTCTATGTACGTGTACATGCACTAATCAAGCATGCACACTATGACGCCTTCAAGAAAAGAAAAAACATGCACACTATATGACAACACGTACTAACGCTGAAATCTGATGTAAATTTAAGTCAAGCGCATGCATAACCTGCAGAGCTCATCGATCTGCTCTGCCTGCTACGCTTGCATGCAGGCAGCAGCAGTGCAGTATACTGTGGCGGCAGGCTACTGGCGGTCCAGGCATGTGGTATAGGCGTAGATCGATGCCAGTGCACATACATATGTTCAGCTAGTAGTAGCGGAGTAGTATCATTGAACGGTGTGCTGCCGTCTCTGTCCAGGCTATACAATACTTTGTACAGTACTAGCAGCCATGCACATATATATGCTGCAGAGTGCATATGTTTCATCAATTTTGGCGGTTTGCATGGGCAGAGCTGGCTCCATGTTTGGCCATCCTTAATGTTTAATATGTCTAGCTAGGTCTTGGGCATAGAAGAGAGATCTATACATAGTACTTCTGTTTGGTTTGGTTACTTTGGTACCACACTTTGGTAAAAAAGAAATGATCAAAGTTTTACCAAACTGTGGCATGGGTCTAATTCAATTACATATAACTTGGCCTAAATATATCTGAGGAATATAATTGACATGATTGGAAAAAAAAACAACGTTGTTTATGCAGGGTGAAGTAGGTGGTGTCTGCCGGGTATTGGGCCGGTAATTCGAATGTGCATCCAGATGCGTCCGCAACTCTGCATCTTATATAGGCTACATGTATATGTGAATGTAGGCAGGGTACTTGGGACTTGGGAGATGGCAGTGCAACACAGCCAGGTGCTAGGCATAGACTTAACTTAGACACAGAAATTAGATAACTGAGTTGCATTTAAATCAGATTGTTGGCTATATGTAGATGGGCCTTGCATGACATTGCAGGTCCACCTATTCGTCAGAAATGTGGACCTTTTGCATATTATAGGATATGCTTAGTGCATGCAGGTATGCATGCATGCTTAAAATAATTATTTCTGAATATTGTGATGAATGTTTGTGAGATATATATATTTGTGTGTGTGTGTGTGTGTAATTACTTCTAATTTCTGTCTGGTGTGCATATGTTCAAATGCAAGTTCAATAGCAATCAATAGCGTACTTAAGAAATTTCACGGGGGAGCTGTTGGTAATAATAGTTACTACTATTCATATTTACTATAGCAAAAAATTCTCAACGTAAATAAGACACGAACTGTCGTTTGCTCTATGTTAAGCATACATTAGAATTTGCCCAGTACATAACGCATCTCAACATATATTTCTCCAAACACAAAACGAAATGATATAGGAGTATACTAGTAGCTGTGAGGTCGAAACCGTTCTGAGTGGTCGTATTAAATAGTACGAGCAGCATGCAATGCAAGGCCATCCTGTCTGGGCTACAACACAACGTTCAAATGAAATCGTAGTCTATATTTGTGCTGGTTGGCTAAGGGATCAATAAAATCTTTCTTTAAAAAAAAATTAGAGTCGTTAAACTGATTTCTTTGGCAGATCAGATACACTAGTAGTATGTTGTACTAACGCTTTATGATTTCAAACACTTTAAAGTTGTTTCTCTAAACCTTTTATAATGATGGATGATATGATTATTCTACTGCCGCTACGCTCTTTTTAAGGAATACGCAATTATTGAAGAACTTAACAGCTTTCCAGCCTTTTCCTCCTAACAGTCAGATTGCAGTTTTCGTTGGGACGCATAAGCATGTTTATATAAATTTTCCATTCATAAAGTTGCTTCATTTGATGTCTATATATATGGGAAAAACCAATGTTCTAAATATCTAGCGATACTTGCGCTAAAGTTGTCTTCGACCCCAACCTCTAGGTTTAAGAGCCAATGTTCCACTATATTAGCGACGAGCGCTGTAGCTCCAAACAGCTCCACTATTTTCCTTAGCGCATAGCTAGCGATAGCTCTGCTATATATCCCATACATGTACCATTGGGCTAAAACAGCACACTTAATTAGCTTGATATTCAACTCTGTTAGAAGGCCGAAATGCTTCTATTATAAGCTTGAACCATGAGAAAACCTATCAAAAGACCTCATCTTTCTCTTTTTCAATATTCCAATATTCATATCTCGAAGTGATTAAGTACTTGCTATGAAGAGAGTTGTGCTATGGTTACCATGTTATGGCCATTTGGACATGTATTAACTTCTTTTGTTAATGCCAGACTTGCCTTATGTTACATATTTCGTGTGTGTATTTATTATTTTCTATTTTCAGTATAAGGACGCGACAAGGAATAGCTTCCACGATAGCTGCACTAGCAGTTAAAAAGACCTCGCCGTGAAGCCGCAATTCAAAACCTTGGAAAAAAGAAACTTTCAACAGTTTCCATAAAAGAGATATAGAAGTGAAGACGCGAACAAGTAAACTAACACGTACCTGAACTCCTGAAGAGATTTAATGAGAAGGAAGATCGAGAGTAGAGTGCAAAGAAACAGTTAAGAAGTGTAGCTAGCAAAATTCAGATATCAGCATATATTTCTACATGTACAATTTCATCAGTGGTCCCATCTTTCTACAGCCAGAAGACTGAGGTCCTTTTTATTGTGAAAAGAGGAGTGTATAGTGTTCAATCATTAAGCAATGCTATATTTTCTAGTCTTGTATAGATACAATTTGTTCATCACAAAAAATATAGATATAATTAGTTAAAATAATGCTTTGATCAATCGCAAGGGTCTGTTCCTAACTTACGAACCACATAGATTTTACAGGACACTGTTCAATTTAAAAGGGACGATCATGCAGCGGGTTCTCATCATAATGGTTAAAATATCCAGCTTATATATGACATAGGACTACAGGAATGATCCAAAAAGGCCTGGCATTCACATGTGCGTGTACATTCTGCATAAATGCTATTTGAGATGTGTTAAATATAATAGGACATGCTCCGAAGAGACTGAACGACAGTTATTTCTCTAGAATGAACCATGCATATTGGCCTTGTGTATGATCAGAGACAAATCCCGCGATGAAGAAAGCAATATGATTTTCAATTCGAAATAGTGGGATTGAAGAAAACAAATAACATTGTAATGGCAGAATATGTAATGGCGTCAATTAATGGGCCCAAGATTTTTTCTTCCATAAATCACAATAATAGGCCCAGTTTCTTCAAATATGTTGTGCTTGAAAATTATAAATCTTTCAAGAAGGAATGATGCATGTATGCATGTAGATGTTCTTCAATACTGGTGGAGGCATGCAAGAACTTAGCGTTAAATAGGCAAACAAATTGCATAATTCTCGGAAATCTGGCAAGTGCCAATTAGACAAACAGAACCAAGGCCAAAAAAATTCAAGAAGCAGAACCGCCAATACTGCAAATAGAAAAAGGAGGAATGAGATAGCACACATGAAATTTCCTTTTAGGCAAAGCTTGTACTAATAATTACAAAAGTAGACCGTCTTGCCAGATAAAAGGAGCAATTTAGCCGCAAGTTGCTACTTTGCAAATGAAAAGAAGGTAAAGATTAAGCAATATTATTGGGGAAGACACAAAACTATTTAGAATAACCAAGAGCTAAAATTGTAAAACTAAACAACGACTTCGTTTACCAATTCTTGTCCTAATTGTTCGAGTTGCAATTTACAAGTGCAGATTTTCCAGTAATATAACTCGAACAATTCAGAAGTGCGCAGAAATTGGGGGGGGAGAGAGAGAGAGAGAGAGAGAGAGAGAGAGAGAGAGACAGAGAGAGAGAGACACAGAGAGAGAGAGAGAGAGAGAGAGAGAGAGAGAGAGAGACAGAGAGAGAGAGACACAGAGAGAGAGAGAGAGAGAGAGAGAGAGAGAGAGAGAGAGACAGAGAGAGAGAGACAGAGAGACAGAGATGCTATCATGTTATATGAGCACCTGATCGAGCACCATGATTGGAATTAGCCTCTAATCTAAGCTTAACAAATCCAAACAAGAGAGGAAAAACATTTGCTTTTGTTTTGTAAGAAACAATCATGATGAGGCTGACACCGACCATCATTTCTCAACAGCTACAATCTCAGATCCAAACTCACATTCTCTTTATGCTCCGGCGGCGGGACGCGGCGCTCATGCGGCGAAGCGGACGACGAGGACGAGGACGTCGACGGCGAGAACAACGCCAAGCCATGTTCTCCCACCACCACTGGCTCCTCGCCTCCCGCCAACGGCACAGGATGCGCCGGCCGTTCTTGGCGTCGCGCGGCCAGCGGCATCCCCACGCCGACGCCCGCCACGGGGACCCGCCACAGCCCTGGGCCTGGAGTCACCGGGCTGCCGTTGATCGGCTGCGAGATGGACCCGGGCCCGCTGTAGTACCTGGCGCCTGCCCACGAGGGGTAGTGCGGCGGCGGCGGCGGCGGCGGCACGGTGGAGAAGCGGTGGTGGTGGGGGTACGCGGAGTAGGAGGCCGAGTAGACGTAGGCGGGATCCGAGAGCGGGTAGTACTGGCCGTGGTGATGCATGGCTATGGCCGTCTGGTACTGCGCGCGCTTGGCGTGCTGCCGCTCCCGCTTGTGCGCGTTCTGGTGGCCGCCCAACGCCTGTGACGTCGGGAAGTTCCGGCAGCAGTAGTGGCACTCAAACTTCCGGGTCCCGCCCCCGCCACCGCTTGCACCAGCTGCACCTGCCGCCTGGGAATTCGCATCGGCAGCAGCAACGGTGGTGGTGGCGGCGCTGTCCATGTTAGCTGCTTGCACGTCGGTGGGGGCGTCCGGCGGCACGTCGAACCCGAACAGACGCATGGGCGCGGGGCTGGAGCTGGACGGCGGCGGCTTCTCGCGGGCCGGACGGATGAACGGCAGCTGCGAGAACGAGTCGATGCTCCCGGCGGCGTGGTCGACGGGCTTATCGTGCGCATCTCTCTCGGTGCTCATCGTCTCGTTGGAGATCTAGAGAGGGAGTAGGGTTAGGGTTTGATTGAGGGAGAGGAGAAGCTGCTGCTGCTGCTAGCGTTGGAGATTTTTGTTCATGGGTTTGTGATGGTGGTAACTGGGAAAGATTAGAATGGGATATGGGGCAAATGCAATGTGATGTATTGGAGTTAAGAGGGGTGTTTCACTTTGGTTGTGGGGACGTCTAATTGGGAGTTGGGACCAGCTGTTTTTGGGATGTACAATTAGGGCTGGACATAAAACTCGAGGCTCGTGGCTTAGCTCGGGCTTGCTAAGTCTTGGCCCGGGCTCAGCTCGGCTCGGTGGTCGAACGAGCCGAGCCCGAGCCGCCTCCTCAGCTCGCAAAGCTCGGCGAGCTAACTCGCGAGCCGCTCATAGGCTCATCGAGGAGGCTGCAGGTAGGGTCCGACGTGACGGATGTGGAGGCGGTGGAGACGAGCAGGGAGGTGGAGGCGGCCGGGTAGGGGAGGTGGAGGTAGATCCCTGGCGGCCGGCGGGAGTAAGGTCCGGAGGATTCGACGAGGCGGAGGTAGTTGCATTGCACTAGCGGGTGCCGGCGCAGCGCTACCGGGGCTGCGGTCTCCACGCACATAGGCCCGCGACCCCTTGCTGGGTTGCGCTCCTGATCCATGAGTGGCGACAGAGGAGGTGGCGGTGAACGGCGGCTGTGCCCGGCAAAGGAGCAGCAGGAGGCGGCGGCGTAGCAGTTAGCAGCAGGAGCTAAAGCGGAGGAGGTGGCAGAGGGGAGGAGGTGGCGGAGGAGGTGGCAGAGGGGCTGGTGGAGGATGCGGCAGAGGATATGGCGGCAGACCGGTGGCTATGCCCGGTGGAGGAGGGGTGGGAGGTGGCGGCATCCTAACCCTAGGTCACGTCACCGTTGCGGCCCGCAGGAGACAGAGAGAGAGGGAAGGGAACGCAGCAAGATCTGAGAGGTTGAATCAGACGGGAGCAGCTTAAGCTGTGCTAGGCCAACTCACGAGCCATTACGAGCCGGCTCGGACTTGGTGAAAGCTCAAGCCGAGCCTCTTTCCTGACTCGTGGAATCTGGTGAGCCGGCTTGGGCTCGGCTCGTATTTTCCCGAGCCAGGGCGAGCCGAGCCGCAAGCCGGCTCGGCTCGGCTCGTTTCCAGCCCTATGTGGGGTTGACAAAGGGAGTTGTTTGTTTCCTGATCCTATTTCCTGCATCAGTCTCGGTGTTGGCCATATGTACTTGCGCGTATTAAAGTAGGATGGAATGATGGGTTAATTTGCACAATTCCAAAGTGCAACCGGTTGAAAATACACCACCAATTTAATAATTGTGGAGAAAAAACATAGGTTATAACATGTTATAACAGTGGATTACAGTACTTCTTGACCATTGTGAATAGCAAAAGAACAAATTATATACACATATAGTTGCTACACTAGTCCATCAGTTGTCTTTTTTTCTAGTACCTATCGTGTTCGATTTTGTAATTCTTTTGCAAATATATACATTATAACATGTTTACATCAGTGAATCTTTTTTTCCACTTTTGCAATTACGCAAACACATGTTCTCAAAATCAGTTGCACATAATAGACATGAGATCATTGATACCACTACTACATAATACGTTATTCCAAACAGTTCAAAACCGTCATCAAAGGCGGGTTTCTGGACCGTTTGTGAGCTTCTGTCTGAGATAAGAAAGTGGTATTACAGACCGCACTTAAGAACCATCTCTGATGATAAATTCTGGAAAAAAGGTTGTCGACCGTCAGTGTTGCCACCGGACCACCAGCTCCGATGCTGCCTCGTCGACCACCAGCTCTGATGCCGCCATACTCCCAAGCTTCTACTCGGCGTGAGGCCAGGCGGAGGAGACCGCGACCACGTATATCTAGCGGCCAAGATGGTGGCTCAGTTCTCCACTGATTCGTAGGCCGGACCCCTCCTCCAATGGCGCCCTCGCCAACATGCAGTCCTCCACTGGCCTCAGATCCATCTCGCTCTCCCCCGATCGGCTAGCCAGGCTGCTTGACCTCCCTAGCCCGAAGCTGTTGCTGCCAACGAGCTGTCCTTGGCTGCTGTCGCTATCGCTATCACAATCAGGTGAGGGAAGGGGAAACCCCTCGCTGTTGTCGCCGTAGCACTGGAGCGCGAGGTGATAGATCGCGCATATGTTGGCGACAGCGGGATGGCCGAGCTCCACGGTGGATCTGAGGCCAGAGGCAGCGAATCTGAGGCTCATAGTGGTAGATTGGAAGGAGGGGATGAGAGGGGATGAGAAGATGGCCGGGTAGTAGGAGATCGAGAGGAGGGGGAGGAGAACTTGCGCGGCTGGATAGAGAAGGGAATGGAATGGGTGGCTGGCTCCGTGGCCGGGTGGAGGGGGGGCATGATGCTAGGGTTAGGTTTAGTTGATATAGGTGATCTGTGGCGGGATGTACAAGCCATGGGCTGCATGGGCCATAGGCACCATAGACTGTTTGGGTTGAAAAATTGTCTGTAATGATCTTTATATTATAGAGGAATTTTATAAAATATTCGTCTGTGATATGTTACTCGACATCATAGACAGATGATTTTATAAAACCTAACCATTTTATAAAACCGTCTATGATGTGTATTATATAAAAAAAATCATTTGTGATGATATTTGTCACAAGAAATTTTTTTGATCCATCTAGAATGAGCCGTCTGTGATAAGCCAGTCTGCAGTAGTGAACTAATCTATGTATGATTAAAATGACTCCTCCAAACCCGATACAACAACCGAATCATCCATCATTTATTTTGCACACCCTTGTTCTACTAGAGTGTATATGGTGTGGTATTCTTTGAGAGCCACAGGGAGAGACAAAGGGGCTTGGAGGCAACCCACCTTATGGAGGCACCCTCTTGTCCAAGGCTAAGGTAGAGGCAGAAACTTCACATGTCACCAACGCCATGCCCCACTGTTATCAAGCTTAGTATACTCAGATGCCTCCATCATTGAATACGTGGATCTACCAAGTTCTATACTTGGAGTTGCGCCTGTCACTTTGGCCACATACATGACTTTCTCCCCCTTCTTCATTCCTGTTGATTGGCAGGATCTAGATATGAGTCTTCATGATAAGACTGTTTGAAGGTCTTTGCAGTTGCCACTCGCCTCTCCAACCGTTGCCACGAGGAAGTTGGAGGTTTGCGACTTGACTTTACTGGAGTTAGGGAAGTCAATTTCGTTTGATCTCCATCTTTGAGATCAATCATCGATAACTGCCGGTGAGTGCTACACGCCTACAACATAGCTAGAGAAGGAGTAAGATGGAAATCGAGGAGTTATTTGGTGGCATGAGGAATGCTTTTATCCTTTAACTTATTGTTGTGGAATCCAACTTAGGCACGATATTAACCTCTACATACATGAAAAAAGAAAGCGTATTTGGTGCACCCACTCTTGTGGTGCATCTGGGTGCACCCAGTGCATCTGAATCTAGAAATTCGTACTAAAAGTCATCAAAAAATATGGAGAGTTTTGATGACACAAACACAATATATATCTATCATGTCACAATTTCAAATTCAAATCCAATCCATTACTCATGAGAAAAAAGACAAATCTAGCTGTGATAGTGTTAATGGACCGAACACACACCTCAAATTGAATTAGTTACTATTCATGGCACGTTTTGTCTCTTTTGTTTCTCGGACCGTATAGGAAATTTAGATTTAAAATTTTGTGCCAGGGTATATGCATAATGTGTCTATATTGTCATAGTTTTTCAAAATTTTAATAATTTTTTGAGTGTTTTCTTGAATCTCTAATTTTATTGAGTGTTTACAGACTTGAGAGCATCGGGTACACCAAGCAAGATAGGCAGACTCCTCAGACAATTGTGCTATGTCGTATCTCCATGCATGGCCCTCAACTCGGAGCCTCTCGCTGCCGCAAACATTGGGGATACCTGACACGATCCATTCCATTGACAAGCTGAAAGAAACACGACCTACAGTATTGTAGTTGCTGCACCCAACACTCAACTGTAGTGAAGACCCGTCACCCATCACTTGAAGTGGCAAAAGGGATCGGAAGGCGAGCGAGCGACAGGTCGCTGCCCGAGGCCGTGTAGTACCTAAAAGTAGGCTGGTTCGCACAAAACAGCAACGTCTTTTCCTCGGTTTCTCTCGCACAGCAGGGGCTCTCGACGCCTCGTCGGCGTTCTCCATCCGACGCAGAGCCGTGCGCGCTGCCATCACGCCGAGCCAGCTAGCTAGCCGAGGCGCGGCCGCGTCGCCTTCCACCGTGCCCACCCGCGGCGGCCGACTCGTCGGGCCTCCTTTCCGTTCAGCCCTCACACGGTCACAGCGCGGGAGCTTTGATGCGTCGCGCGATCAGACGGGTGGAAACGGGCGTTCGAGGCCCGGCAGCGGCCGCGTCACGGCTGGATTAGCGCGCCGCGCGGCTTAACCCCCTACGGCTACACGGCGCGCGGGGCTGAGTTGACGATAAGAACGAAGGGAAGGCGATCCATCATGCTCGCGGCGGGGGTAGGGAAGGGACAGGACGGGGGATGTTGCTGTCCGAAAGCGTCAGGTCAGAAGGAAGAAGAAATAGAGGCGCACACGAGGTATTCTGCTGCGGACGGTGGGTGGTCAATTGTGTACGTACGGCCCAACGGATGGTATCATGGGGTTGGGTGCCACTGATGGCGGCATTTGCGCCGTGTTATAGTGTGTACATGACTGACCTGTCTACCGTATACGTATAGACAATACTACCTGTATGGACAATACTACTCGCGACCCCGCTAGTCTGATGAAGATTACCAGCGTGCTTGGCTTGCAGCCCAAACTGCCAATACCAATGTTTTGGAAATCTAATTTTTGGTAATACTAAAACTTACCAATATTTGACTACTTTGACTAGTTAATTAGTTGGCAGTGTCATGCTAAATTTTGGCGAATCAGTTTTGGCAACCAATGGTTGGCTGTTAATTTCCATACCAAGTTAATTTCCATACCAATTTTTGACAAAGCAACTTCGGCTTTCAATTGGTTTGCTACCAAAGAGCTATAAAACATATCTTGTCCATGATAACAATGGTCTCATTTAGGATCATGACACACAATAATATGTGGACATCTTGACAAGTTTACACTGATGATTAACCACGACACAATAGTCCATCACATCAAAATAATCAAATAGAGTCCATTACATAATATTACTTAATACAGAGAGAACCATTACATAAAAATAGTCCATTTCATAATCACAAGCTATATCATAATGTGGCACTCTGCTAGGTCATACTGCATACATATAACAAAGAGATCAAACCGCACCACAATTCAAGTACTTTCTTATGATTAGCTAGCTTAGATTATATTACAATTATACATTACAAAAGACCATCCAAACACTCTCAAGCGCAATAAAGTTCTTTTAGATGTGTCTTGTAGAAGAAAAGCATGAAAAGTTAGATTTGCATAGAATAATTTACAGATAAATAATTATAGAAACACGAAGTGTATATTCCCATCTTAAGATAACACTTATCCAGGGTGCCTAGCCTTGGCGATAGGGGGCAACCAAAGGGGGGGCAGCCAATGAGTTGGCCGCTATCCAATCAGTAGCAAATTTAGATGGCTTAACCCAGATATTGGCTGAGGCACTTGTGGCTTCAAACCAAGCAGACTCTACATCCTCTTTCCGATGCCTCTCTCTTCTTGAGACCTTCCTCATACTCTTCCTCCACAAACCCAGCCTCTTTATTCACCGTCCCTGGCCAGCAATGAGTCGTGCCACACTGCAGCCTCGCCCCTTCCACCACCCATGCTAACCCCAGGGGCCACTGTAGCCACCCCCTCCCTCCCCACCGATAGATCAGGCTCCACCACCCCATCTCCTAACTCCAATGCCTTCTCGTCGTTTCTCGACTTTTCCGTGTCGACTCACCCTTCTACACCGCCTTTTCCCACCCGCGGCCAATGGCGCTGCCGAATTGTGTGCTACACCGTTCTCACACACCACCTCCATTGCTACCCCACAAAGGCCTCTTCTAAACTCAAAGAGCATGAGTTCTTCTCTGGCACAATGACCACCTCCTTCTCCCCTCCCCCTCTTTCCCATGCCCTAACCTCCTAACCTCGCCGGCTAGGTTAGGACCGTTCCGCATCCACTTGCACTCGGCTCCGACATTGACTCATGGGTCAACAAATATCCTCGTTATGCTGCTCTCCCTTTTTCTTCCTCCTCTCGTTATTGGCCGGTGTAATGTGTTCAACGTTTGAAATAGATTTATCTATCTTTTTCAATTAACGTGAAAATCTCCGTAGTCAATATAAGTAAAGTTTTTCTTTATAGAAGGGTACGGAAACAATACTCTCAACTAAAGTCACGACACACATTGCTCATTTTCATCAGATGTTCCAGAAGTCCTACGCTCCAACTGCTGCATGCTCCGTTCTTCTTCACCTTCCCCTTAATTTCTCTGCTTTCGCTTTCGCATATCCCGACGACCTCCGGCAAGCTTAACCTTTTCACCGTTCGACAACACCTTTTCTGGCTGCCATTTTTGGAGCAGCGAGAAGTCGTTACAGTTAGCTAGCTAGCGCGCGGCAGTGCCGTGTGAGCGCGTGCGAGGAATTTTCTGAGTGGATGTTGGGGCGTCGTAGTACTCGAGACTCATCAATAGCGTTGTTAGTTTCCTTCGGCTTTTTCTTTACTTTTCCACCGGGACACAAGCATGCATGGATCGAATTCGTTCAACTGCCGCGGCTCCCTGTCCTGTCCTTGATGCTTCTGGGTCTTCCCTGCCTGGGACCAACGTTAATGATTAGCACTGATACAAGTTTAGGCTTCTAAAAGTATGTGAACGTTTAATTAGTAATCCAACGCTAATCATGTAGTACTGCTTGTCTTTTATAACAGTCTTCTTGGATAGTACTATAACAGGGAGCTAAGAAATTTTTTTGTTTTGACGTTCTTATAGTATTATTTTCGTCCACTAGGTACAGTCAGATGTGGAGAACACATTCCAAAGTGCCACAGTACAGTACAAATATATGTGACGAGACTGAAGAAGCCGTCCCACTATGCAATAGTTTGACGTGTGTAGTACTCCCTCCGTCTCAAATTATAAGGCACGCACGTATCCCAATAAACACAATTAGGTCTATACTATTTTGATTATATGATACAAAAATAATATTGTTGGATTCGTTTTTAAAAGTATTTTCTAATTATATCATTTTTGTATCATATAACTAACATATTATAACCCTAATTGCGTTTATTGGAATGTGTGCGCGTCTTATAATTTAGGACGAAGGGAGTATATAATATTACTCCTTCTATATATCCTACGTGACCATTGCATTGGTTTCTTTTTTTTGAGCGCATGACTTTAAGCTTTGGGTAGCATAGGAAGGTGCCAAATCAAGAGACCATTTGATTTGCTGCAGGAGCTGCTGCAAACTCAAGGATGATGTGCCTGCTCTCTCTCTCTCTCTCTCTCTCTCTCATCAATTATGCGCAGACATACGGGCCCGGTTGTATTTGTGTACGTACGTATGCGTATGTGGTGGCAAGCGAGCCATCAAAGCGCCCAACAAAGCCGCGATTAGAACGGTACAGCTTGTCAGGTGTCACTCCCGTCAGAGCAGAGACAACCATATATCAATCCATCTAGTCGCAGCATGCCATAATAAACCAGGTTGTCACTCACACAGCGACGTAAATTGTGGGCGCAGCTGCTGTCTCTGCATCTGCTTCAGTTAGAGATCGAGCTCTTTCAACTTGCCTTAATTTGAGATGTGTGTTTGATCTCCAAGGACAGGAGTCGATGGACGACGTACGATATAGATGGCGATGTGTCACTGCGGCGAGGATCGATTCGAAGATCTAGAGCCGTCAGGAAATTAAGGTGATCAGTAGGTCATTGGGAAGGAGGGTTTCGGACGGTTACAGGTCAGGCTCTGGAAAAATGCTCTCGGGTTTTAATCATGTTTTGGCCATCGTGTGGCGGTTTACTGCTTTTTGCGAGGAATTTTCTACACATAAACTAAAACCCCTAATTAATCAACAACTTGGCAGTTCCTCTCAGCCAGCCAACGTATCTTGCCTCCCTATCCCTTTTCTAATCTGGACCTGGGTCTAGGATTGCTTTGCTCGCAGTTGGATCTTCGGCGTCCCCGGCTCCGTCCACAATCTCCATCGCCTTCAGCCGGCCTTCACCATAGACCTCCTCATACTCCGTTAGAAAGAGCAATGGAGGCCTCATCTTTCCGCATGTTGCCAAGCGTCACCAGTTCATACTTCATTGGTCGTAGACGTAGGCAGTAGGCACCACCGTGTGATTAATGCAATAATTACGATGATTTTTCATTAATTACTCCCTCTGTATAGGAATGTAAGGATCATTTTGATTGGTTGAGACAAGATTTTGACTAATAATTACTTTATTAATATATGATTTATGTGATATAAAATCATAATCATAAGTAAGTTCTTTTAAATATGAACCTAATGATATCAATTTGATGTCACACATATCACATATTGGTGAAATAAGTGTTATTCGGAATTTTATTTTAACCAATCAAAATATGTCTTACATTTTTAAATGGAGAAAGTATCGTAGAAGTACTTGATTTAAAACTGTTTGGAAGCAGAAGCAGGAGAGAAGTAAAGCTTCTTCCCTACTATCTAAAAAGTTAATCACTGTGGAAATTTCCAACCTTTCAGCGAAGCCACCGGTTGTCGGGGAACAAGGACACAAAGCCGGGGGTGCCTTGAACGGCCGAGTGTGATGACTATGAGGCGGCCATTTAGGCTCGGGCATGACCCACGCCCGCCGACGGAACTGAGGATGAAATCGAGCGACTGATTAAATGGTTTGGTCGGTTACAGGACATTATGGTTGTAGTTGGAGGCTTAGTGGTAGGAAATACAATCTGACATATCAAATCTGGACCTCTCTTCAATGATCCAAGGGCTGACAATAGAAGCGATGATATGGCTTCACCACATAGCAGGAAAATTGAGTTAGCGTGAACTAGCTGTTTAGTTATATATATTGGATTTATATAGCTATGTAGGATCAATCAGACTAATTAACAACCTGATAAGTAGTGCTTAATCACATGGTCCACAGGTCAGATTGAAACGAACTGGTTAGTCCTAAACTGAGTAGCGATACGGTAGTGAGCATCACTATACAGCTGCAGAACTAGTGATTGAAAGGTCATGATGCCGCATGCTTATCTTAACAATAAACCGACTATAATTAATGATTTCTGATTGTGGGCACAGCAGAGCCAGCTTTAGCAGCTTTAATTTAAGTCCTTTTTCATGTAAGCAAATCCCGTATTGGAACATGTTCATTTGTGTACTATATATAGTGATATTTACCTGCAAAACATTTACCAATATAGTGATATTTCTTGGTGAATTGAAGTGTTGCTGATGAATCCAGCGCGTATATAAAGAAAAACTGAAATGATGTGGCACTGACCGGAACTACATTCACGGTGTTTATCTCACTGAGTTAGGGCTTGTTTGGATACATGGATTACAGTCAATCCCTTTAGATGAGTGGGAATTTGAACTGAAATTCCTTCCAATATAAATAGGATTGGGCCTAATTTCTCCCATCTGAAAAAGCCTCGACGAAGGAATACACCCGGTGGAATCCGATCTCATCTATTTTGTTTCCAGCCCACGGTTTAAAAGTTCTGCAGTTAGGAGCTTGGACTTTGGAGTAGAATTTTTCTTACTTCCTGGAGTCAAATTCAAAGTGTTATATCAGGATGAAATTGAGATAGTAGAAAATCGATGAACTCAACCAGGAACTAATTAACTCATGTAGACTGAGACTGCATTTGGCTCTACGACAGATTATGATAATCTCGTTTGGTTGAACAATTCTTTTTGTATTTTACCGTTTGATTACCTGCTTTTGTATAATTGCCAGAAAAAACCATTAAAAATCATGTTTTGGCGAAGAGAAAAAGTAGTAAAGATATACCTAACTATGTGGTAAATGCAGAATTTTTAGTTTGGTGTATTTGAGAGAGAGTTAGATTATAATCTGGTTTGCCAATCAGAACGCTAACTTTTTCACAACTACTTTTCTGCAACAACTTATAAATAAGTTCAGCATGGTACAGTTCAGCAACCACAAACTGAGCAAGTCTACTTGGCTTGAGGCCAAATTTTGCCAATACAAATATTGGGCAAGCCAATACGAGGCCTTACCAAAGTTAGACCATGCCAACATTTGTCAAGGTCATTGCTTGGTTTGCTACCAACAAGACACATTTATTGCCAAATCCTTGTGGGCGCTACCAAATTTTGACACGAAGCTCAGTATTTTGTGGCTTGCCCCAATATTGGCATTGGCGAGAATTGGCTTCAAACAAGCAAGCTTTATGTCCCCTAAATTCATCACCCAAATGGAAGCATGCATGCATGCACGTACATACCCATGAGCCGTATGAGCATGTGGTTACGGAGGTTACGAACAATGGATACTCAGTAAGGTGTAGCGCGCATATGCACGAGCAACCTGCTTGTTTCACTCATGCACGAGAGTATGCGACTTGATCAGTGCAAAAAATCAGAACTTAATCTGGGGACAACGACGAAACGACACGTCAGTTTTTACCATTCATGCATGCATGACTGAAACAACACAGCAGTAAATTTGTCCTGTGCATGCAGCTAGCCTATATATGTACCTGTCGTACTCTTGCTGTTTTAGATCTACTGGTTACGTACAGTGTACTGATTTTACGATAAATCAGTGCACACCGTTCGATATACGTACGTTAACGGGCAGTATTATGTTTTCTTGCTGTGGACCACGGCGTCAGTACGTAGGTACGTAGCTGTGTCAGTTAACCGGCAGCAGGAGTGCAGGACAGGCGATGGCTGAATTCAATACGAATATGGCGATCCGTCAGATGTTTCCAAAAATCCGAGGAACCGAGAGGACATGCCTCCGCCCCACCCCTCGGCCCCGATCGAACTTTGTCGTGCTGCAGGCTCGTTAGGATACGGTAAAAACGAGTAGATTCTTCGTACGCTTTGTACTGTTCATGGAGCACTCGTCACGTACCCAGCGCTAGCTCTAGCCATATAGCTACGTACCTCCGTACGCTGTTAGGTGAGCATGTTAGGTAGGATTCACATGAACAGTGCAGCTGCTATAACTCCTCCCCGGCCTTTCCCTGTTGTGGATGCATGCATGGTCCCGTACGTCGTCCTGCTAGGCATGCAGATGCATGCAGTGCAGTGACTCCCCGATCGATGACGACGCATTCATGGCCAAAAGTCCTTGGAACAGTCGGGCATGGCCAAGAAGTTGTAGTGACCGAATAGTACGTAGCACTACTCCGGGTTTGTGCCGATGTTAACTCGTAACAGCGCTCAGAGAGGAAATTTGGATACATGCAATTTGTGTTGCTGTTGGTCGCTTTGATCTTTACCTCTCATCAGTTAATCTTCCTGATCAGTCGGTTTACCAGCAGCTAGCCCTACTCCTGTGCGTCGATCGATCATGTTTAACGCCTTCGATCGCCATCAAACTTCTTCGATCGGTGCACGTACAGAAGGTAGCTTGTCTTATTAATGTTTAAGGACATATGTATAGCGCAAACACCACCTAGATGAACTGATGAAGTACTAAACCCCTGTATATTTGCACCAGTGTACCGCACGTCGCCATTTGTAGCAAGTCTATTCTTCTGTCCGGAAGAACAGAGCTAGCAATATTGCACACTGCCTTTAAAGTGATGGCTCCTCGGCACCAGTACGTGGAACAACAACGGATCTGGGAAACCGGTAGCGGTGGTAGCCAATCGATCGATGCCCATGTCATGATCCCTGGCGACGCTCCTGGCCTCCGGGTGCACAGTTGCACAGACACATCATGACTTGTACGTACGTGTGTGCTCCTCACCCTGCTCCTCGAAGAAACCAAAACAATCTCCTCTCCCTTAATTTTTCCTTCACTGCGCGCTAGCTCGGGGTCCTGAAACTTGGCCAATGGGCGAGCCTGTCCTCAAATGAAGCCACTGAACAAGGAAAGTGATCGATCGATGGGCACAATCGCGCAACGCAATGCACTGCAACAACGGGGATGAGTTCACGTACTAACCTTTCTAAAAGAGAACTGGACCCTGTGCGGCTGTGCCGATTGGCCAGGTCTTTATACGTGCACTGCCATTATGTTCCTCAAAAAATTTATGTGGCACGACCAATGTCGTTTTTGCCGGATACTGCAGGAGGTAGGTGTGGCGAGGATGGTCAAAAGAACAGCGAGGTCTCTTTTGGATGGTTCAGGCGCAGCTGCATCAGTTAATGGGGCGCTCGGGTGTTTCGTCAGTGTAGGAGCATATCGCCGTCGATCGGATTGCCCCGAAACAGGGTGTTCATGGCAGATACGGATTTCCGTGCGCATCCCTGCGTGAAACTAGGGCTGGACGACGACTGATTGGCGCGGCTGGATGGATGGTGCCGAGATGTGGCGCAGGAAGTGGACAAGTGGTTCGTGTGGAACAAAGGCCCCCTTCTAGAGGGCTTATGGAGGAGTTTATGGCCCCAGGAAGCCATAAGCCCTCTAGAAGGGCTTATTGCAATGGAGCTGTAGGAATAAGCACCTCAAAAATCATGTGTATTGCTAGAAGTTGCTAAACACCAGCTTCCCGAGCTTCTACTTAAACCTATTACGAGTTTGCCCCTGGTTTTCGGAAAATTTACAAGCAAAATGCCCTTACCGGTTCACCGCTCGGGCGCTCCTTCTCTCCCTCATCTCCCTCGCGCACGCTGCTCCCGCCGCCGCCTCCTCCCGTGCCCTCCTCCACCCCCCACCCGGGCGGCCGCCCCCTCCCGTCCTCCTCCACACCGGCGCGGGCCGCCGCCGCCTTCCCCTCCTCCACCCCCGTCCCGCGCCGCCTCCTCCGCCCCGGCCGGCGCCGCCCTCCTCCTCCCCACGGCCGCCGGCGCCCTCCTCCCCTCCCCGTGCCCCCACCTTCCCACCGGCAGAAGCACCGCCTCCCCGCCGGCCCGAGGCCCTCCCTCTCCACTGCCCACCTCCGGCCGCCTCCTCCGCGTCCGGCCGCCACCCGGCTCCTTCCCCATCTCCCTCGCTTCCAGATCCAGCACCCCCGCCGCCTCCCTCCCCCGAGCCGCCTCCCTCAACATCCGGCCGGTCCCGAGGTCCGCCGCCGCCGCCTCCCTCAACCACCTGCCGTGCCCTTCTCCTCCCCGTGCCATCCTCCTCCTCAAGAACTCGCCCCGCCGCCGGCCAAGGTTGCATTTTTTTCCATTTTTTTTTACTACAGCTGTGGGAAAAATTGTTTGTTCATTGATTGATTGCCCGATAGCATTGTTCAGATCCATTGATTGTTCATGAGGGATTGTAAAAATTGGTTGTAAGAATTACATAATGTGCATGTACTATTAGTGTTATCATTATCCCATCAGGAGAGGTATGCCACACTGATTATTTGTTCCTTTAAGAATTGTTGATGTTGAATTGTTCAGCCCAAGTGGTTCTGATCAACAATGCTCTGTTTATTATTTTGAAGCAAGAGGTAACTGACCTGGTTTCATGTGCATTACTTGGTCAGTAACTATTGAAACTTTTGTTCCTCAACCATTACATGGTTAATGTTTGCTACGATAGTAACTGTTGATCTTGATCCACATGGTCCACGCTGTCTATTTTTTCTTCGAACTATAGGAAAATACTATCTTGTTGACTCCGGATATCCAAACCGAATTGGCTATTTAGCACCATACAAGGGACAAAGATACCATGTGCCTGAATTTCAACAGGCGGCTCCTGTTGGGATGAGGGAGATCTTCAACCATCGCCATTCATCACTAAGGAACGTAATCGAAAGATCATTCGGGGTTCTCAAGATGAAATGGCGTATTCTCGGAGGAATACCAAGCTATCCAGTTGAGAAGCAGAAGATGATAATTTCCGCTTGCATTTGTTTGCATAATTTTATTCGCGATAGTGCTCTACGTGATGAGCATTTCGAGAGGATTGAGCGAGAGGAGTATGTTCTACAAGATGGGCCACCTCCAAATAGTGTGGAAAATGCTGCACCCGTAGATGATGGCACTATGGGGCAAATACGCGATGTAATTGCTGCGGGCTTGTAAGACGGTCTGGTTATGTGTGGTTTTTTTGTGGTAGCTGGCTATTTTTCCTCCATGTGTTTACTTTTTTCGTAACTCATTTGGAATTTGTATGTGTAATAATTTGGTTCTATGAGAGCTTAACAATTATTATCCATTATTTTTCTATTTTTATATCTCATTTATGTGGTAAACTACGTCTAAACCAGATGAAAATAGTGTTGTTATCATTCAAATAACAAATAAATAAGGTACAAGGATAGTACAGACTTTTCACGTTGACCTCAGCTCATAAGCTCTAACTTCAGAAGCTGTTTAGAAGGGAAGAGAAGCTTATCAGGGCTTCTGCACACTGGAGCTTCTGGGGGCCATTAAGCTCATCAGGGCTTCTGCACAAGCCCCAGCCCTCTAGAAGGGGGCCAAATTAGCAGTTCGTTTCTGCTGGATGGCCCGCCGGGTTGGTATTTGATGCGTGATGGAGCAAGTTGAGCCTTAGCCTTGATTGGTGGAAAAGTGAAGCTACATGGTGTCGCTGGGTCCTCTAATCTGGGATAGCTTTTAAATTCGGTGTCTATTGCACTTCCTCCGCTTCAAAATAGATTTTCTTTTAGTCTCTCAAACTTTTCTCAAAATAATTATCCTCTTCTCCTCGTGCGCATCTTATACCAGATCAATCCGCCCCTTGCTCTCTCCTCCCATGCATCAGATCTATGTTGCCCCTGCTCTCCAAGGCCCCCTCCAGAAGGGCCACGCCG
This sequence comes from Stipa capillata, assembly GCA_019208055.1. Classification (NCBI taxonomy): domain Eukaryota; kingdom Viridiplantae; phylum Streptophyta; class Magnoliopsida; order Poales; family Poaceae; genus Stipa; species Stipa capillata. The sequence continues at coordinate 38,489 of JAGXJF010004384.1, forward strand.
GTGTCTCCATATAGCTCGTTGAGCACCACGCCTCCATAGGACAGCTCTGCAAGGCACCCGATGGCATATCGGCACGAGAGCACCTCATGGAGGCATTTGTGAGCATCAACCTCGTCAACATGGCGCCGCCTAAGCTGGAGCTTCCGCGTCTGAACCCGGTCATCCTTGCCGCCTATCGAAGCACGGCCTCGTTGCCCGCTGACGGCTCCCACCGCCCATCTTCCTCGCTGCTTGCCAGAGCTCGGTCTCATTGTCCACCGACGTCAATTGTTGCCTCTCCTTGGCCTGTAGGGTCGTGTCACCCTGGATTAGGGCTTGACCCTGCACGTCGCCATCGAATCCCATGTGTGCTGCCCGCCCCCCTGGCACCACCAGAACCGTGCCCCCCTACGCACAACCTTCGGATCAAGGCTCCCCTTTCACACGTTGCCACCACCATCTCGTGGCGCCACCTATTTGCACGACCACATACAACGTGGAGCAGCAGCGAAGTAGGTGGCGTCGTCAAGAAGAACCACAGGGAGGCAAGTTGGAGTAAGGTTAGGGACGGCTAGCCAGCCACCGATGGTTTTCTATTTTTGCAATTGAAAATCCTCATCAGAGACAGAGTCTAAACCAGAACTGTCTGTGATACTTGCCTCATCACGAACATTTTTTGAACCGTCTATGATGAGACCTTGTCATCACAAACGAATTTATTTAGAAAGTTTTGAAACCCGTGTATGATGAGTGTTTTTAATCGTCTCTCCTATGTGCCTTTGTAGTAGTGAATTGAGTGCACTCCTTCATACATGGCTTCTCCCATGTCCTTTGGCTAGAAAAATTGAAATACCACTTCAATTTAATTTCTACCTGTAAAATTCGAGCTTCCAACTCATTCTATTGCAATTTTTCACCCCTCTGGATTGAAGCTTTCCACCACAAAAGAATCAACTTCCAATCACAAAAAAAAAGATAAAGACCACTGGATCTGAACCCACCCCCTCCCCACCTCGTGACGGTGGCGGTAGTGTGACGGTGCCAAAAATGGAGAAGAAGTAGAAGACGAAGTGAGGCCGCGTCCGTCAAGACCATGGAGGCGAACCCTAGCTCGCATTAGAGCACGGCCATGCCTCCCGAGGAACATTGTGGCGAGGACAGCAGCCCCATCCTGAGGCAATGGTCTAGTTGGGAGACGTGGGAGAGACGGCAATGAAAGTTCGAAGGGGCACACTGCATGGTGCCCTCGCTGTCTTGCATGCCGTGCAGTGGAGAATCAGAATGGGAAATGCGGCTAAGAAAAAAAAGAAAGGGGAGAGGATAAGAAGGGGAGAGAGAGAGCAGGTGGATAGGTAGAGGTGGGCGCACTATACATCTCGTAAACTAGTCTTATTCGTGACTCCAAATATCGTCCTCGAGTTCACAATCTATCTCACACATATAGTGAAGTAATCTACTTAGCTGAACAATACTAGAAGTGGTAAACTCTACCTGTGCCGTGGACGAATAGATACGATCAGGCGGCCACTGCCTGCACGTCCAGCACTGCCCCCAATATAAAGGCCCCGCTTAGCTCACGGACCAGCTCGATCCATCATCTGTAGTTGATGCCACTTCAACGCTTCAACGCTTCACTTGAAGAGGCCGTGACGAAGTGACAGGGCGTTCCGCTCGTTTCTGGTTAACCTTGGCCGGTACCCCTGCGTGCGCATCCTCCCTTCGCCCGTGGTCGTTAGCAGGCTTCGCACGGCTGGTCTCCGAGGGGACCAGACCAGCGGCCGTGGGTGCATGCAGGAGTGAAGAGAGCGTTGCCCCTTGCCGGGCTTGGGCAGTTTTGCTGTGAAACATATCAACGGATAATCCATATTATTTAGTATTCATATAAAAAATATATAGACATGATAAATAAAGACACCATCTAAATCAAAAAATAGTTGAATTATTTTTGTGGATACAAATAGGAATATGGTACTGCAGATTATGTCGAAAACGGATATAGACACAGATACGGATAATGTCTCGATTCTGAGTGGAATTCTTTTAGAACCTGTAACTTTACCATCCGACCTCCGATTTGGGCAAAATATATATTTGTTTCGATTATCTGGACGAGGTAGACATCAAGTTAACCTCTAATTTTTCATTTGATGAAGCTCGTTTTGGCATATTTTTTAAAAAATTTATGGGATATTCATATCCAATAGAATATAGTGCACATCCGATTCGTATTCGAGTAACATCCATTCGTATTCGTATTTGACAACATCCATATTCGTATTCATACTCACTTTAAAAGTATAGAAAATAAAGTGGGAAATAGTACTATCTGATTCGAACTACATCCATATCTACCTTTAATTCTGGTGCATTTTCTTGCTTGAGTTTTATTATTCGTTTCTTTTTTTTTATGGAACCTGCTTGATTTTTCTTTGTGTCATGCCATCTGCCGTGGGTTGAGTTCGGAGGGATGGCACGGATGGCGGTGTTCAAGGGCTAGCATGCACGCGGGTTGCTAGGTTACTGGTTATTTGGGGGACTTGGGTATCAAGGACTTGGTCGCTGAAATTGTTCGTGCTAGGGACATGGATATGGCATAGAATGTGGCTGGAAGATTGTGTCACTAATCTCCTTAAGACTTTGGGAGATGTAAATTTGCCATTGTGAAAAAGCAGTTGTGTCTCTAGCTAGCATTTTCTTGATTAAGTCGAATTGAGCTCGTCTAGAGGGTGTACTTATTTATTTATTTCTTTTTGAAAGAGGAGATGGTGTTTTTCTTCTTGTTCTGAATTGGACTTGGCATTTTTCTTTCTGCCGCTTTAAGTGGGAGTTAAGGAACCACCGCTCATGACATAGAAAGTAGGCTGGCCTGGTCCACTTATCTGTTTGAATTTCATTTCTAAAAATTATATGACAAGAAAAAATAGTTTTATAATAATATTTTAAAAGTATGTATAAGAGAATATATTCGCAACATCCAATAGCATAGGATACAAAAAATGTTCCATCAGTTTTTTAGATTTATTCCTCCAGTTCAAGAGATTTGTTCGATCGTCTATGAAATGTTCATGTATATTAAATAAAATATTCGTACAACTTGTGAAAATTGTTTCGATATATCGCACAAATATTCCTTATGTAAAAGCATTTTATAAAATATGATCCACCGACTAAAGAAGATATCACAAATCTTAACAAAATGTTCACCTAACTTGTAAAAATTATTCCATATTCCAAAAATGCATATGATAGACTTACTTGTATTAATCTTTTCTTTTCGTGTCGAAACAATGGAAGATCACACTATTCGATCAAGTCATATCTGTTGATGGAAAAAACTACTTACCGAACAATTTTACAAAAAATGACGCCAAGAGATATCTATTGATGAAACATATAACAGACTACAATATAATGAAAAGAATAAAAATGAAAACGAAAAAGAAAACCAGAACAAGAACAAGAGAGAAACGTACGAAAAAAGAAAATAAAGGCAGAAAAAGAGATAAAACTGAAAAAGAAGTAAAAAATAAAAACAAAAACCCACGCCTATGCGGCGGTTCTTTATCTCAGGCATTGAGCGAAATACAGGAAATCCGCTTTTCATTCCTCACGTCCTCAGATAAACTGGAATTGGGCCGATGAAAGTTTAATTGTAGTCCTATTTGTTCCATGGGCTCACGTCCGGGAGTGAGAACTTTCTTGAGAGTGTAAATGCACCAACCTCTCAGATCATATGGGCCAAATCTGATGCAAAACTCTCAAACTCCTATATATCCAACCCATCCCAGACACGGACCCATTTTAATCCTAACCCAACACCAGCCTGATTGGTCAATTTATCCGCAATATTTCAATATTTTTGGCGCATGACACCAAAAACATACTCCAAAAGGATGTTGAAAATCTTTCTCTTTTTCTGCAAAACTGGCACGCTACGATTTTCCTTTAGCGGACAAATCGTCCACTCCAACTGTGGGCGTATGGCATATTAATGAACTTATGGTCAGTCAAGTTATGATGACATTCTTAAATCCGTACGTGGCACTTTCTAAATGAAATGAATGGTCGAATTAGCGACACATGTACCTAACTTTTGTAAAGCAAGATGACTTGCCCACAGGACGAAACAAAAATTTCAGTGGAACCCAAGAATCTTTTTTGAAGTAGACCATACCCTTGTTTCTACTATTTCAGAGAAACGTTAATTATTTCGATGACTGGTCTGCATTTCCCTGAAATGGGATCGAACGAAGCCAGCACTACTATTGACTAGAGCCGTACGTAGTGCGTGGTAGCTCTCGATCCACCCTGCGAAATTAGGTCCAAGCACTGACGATAATTAGAAGCCATAGCTATACGTGAACTGTGTCTTTTACCAAATCCTGCAAGACAAATCCTGCAAGATAAGACATAAGTCGTGTGTGCATGCATAGATTATATAGCTTGATTACGAACAGCTCGAACCCTCTCGTTGCTACAGGAGAAAGGGGCGAAAAAGAGGGCGTCGGGGTTTTCGCCTCCTCCCTCCGGCGAGCTCGCCGGTCCGCCTCGCCTCCGGTGACCTGCTTGGTCCCGTGAGGCGGGCCGGACCCTCGGCTTGCTGGGGGGTGGCTTGTCTTGCTTGTCTTGCTTTTGTGCAGGTTTAGGTTTCCGTTCGGCGGCGACGAGGCGATGGCGGCGCCATCGGCTAGGAATAAGGTCTCCCCGCCTCGTCCTTGCTCCGGCGATGCTTCGTATCGGCGGGAGGCGAGTGGAGCTTGTGTGTTGTGCTTCGTTCTTTTGTTTTCCTTTCTGCAGGTGGTTTCCGTCGGCGGTGGCGAGGCGATGGTGACGCCGCCGAGTTGGAATAATGTCTCCCCGCCTCGTCCTCGCTCCGGAGGTGCGCCGCGCCATCGGGAGGCGAGTGGAGTTTTAGGTTCGTTGTTAGGGTTCCTCGTCCGGCGTCTTCGCCGGCGAGCTTTGGTGCTTGGATCTGCATTGGAGTTCAGCGGTTCGACGGCGGCGGCTTCGTCTCCAGGGCGCCGGTTCTTCGGAGCACGTGACCGGGAACTTCCCGGATGTCTGCGTCCGCAAAAAGGTTTGGACGGCTCCGGTAGGGGAGTGGCAGCTCCGGCGTTTCGCCCTCGGCTCGCTCTGGCGGCGGTGGTCGCCGGTTGGTCCAGGGGCCTCTTTGTAATTTTTTTTATTTTTGGGGTCCTTGTACTTCTGATGAATTGCTGAATGAATCCAGGTCCTTTCCGTAAAAAAAAAGTGAAGTGGTCAAAGCACTGATGGACGTGTTGATACTCTCGTCGGTCTCACTGTCCACTTCCGTGGAGGATCCTGCCCCTCTTTTCAGTAGCAGATCAAAACAGGGAGAGCAAAGAGATGCAGACGCAACTAGCTCGTTAGTTATGGGTGGAAGGACAGCAAATTCATTTTATTTGGGGCTAGAAATTCTAACAATAGTAAAAAAATATCAAGAAATTATCTCATCAGCTATTCTTCGAGCCAACAACTAGGAAATAAAACTAAAATTTTATTTTGGTTTGTATGAATGCCTAAAGATCACTTTTGGTCATTTTTAGTCTCAAACTCTAATACCGATTACAACTATTTCTCCAACTATCACACGCTCAAAAAAGTGCAAATCACGCCCCTCCGATCAAAGCCACCTGGTTTTGGGCGGAGGGATGCGATTTACACGGGTTTGGTAGTTGGTGGATAATTCAAACGATGTTAGAGTTTTAGACCCAATATTAAACATGAAGCACTCAGGGATTTAGCGTGGATATTTTCTATTCCATACATGCTCTGAAACATGCCGTGCAAGTTTAAATAACTAGCCACCAGCAATGATGAACGAACCAACGACAAAAAAAGACACCCACCATGTTTGCTCGTATTTATATATACGTGAATCACTACACCATGGACCAATTATGGGGGCAAAAAACTGCTGGGAAAAGTTGACTCAAGAGGGCAATTTAACTGCCGATACAAGTTAACTACCAGGAAATAATTAGGGAGGTATGTTATCTGCCGGTAAAGATTTTTATAAGCTGGCAATTTACTGCCGGCAAAACTCTGTACATACCGAGGCAAATAAACTGCCGGCACAAGTGCCTAGCGGCAATTATCTGCCGGCACATAAGGTTGGAGGGAGAGGCGAAATATTTGGCGGTAACTAGAAAACATGAGCGGGAGATATATAAGCGGTGTGGCCCAATATTTTGACGGTACCCCAATTGTTCCAATCCCTAACCTTACTCCAATCGATCCCCACTGCCGCGCACCCGTGAAGAAGCAGCGCCGCCGCGCGCGCCACACCCACCCCCACCGCTGCACCCCCACAGGACTCAGCAGGGCGCCTAGCTCCGCTGCCGCCGGCTGGCCGGACTTCATCGTCGCTCCGGTGTTCTGATCGGCCTCGCCTTATTCGTCGTCGCCCCGGTGTTCTGCTCGGCCTCGCCTTCTTCGTCGTCGCTGCTGCACCCCCACCGGACTCAGCAGGGCGCCTAGCCACGCATTCTTTCCTTCTTGGAGGCATACCAAGGCTGCTGCTGCACGTAGCTTCAGTTGGTAGGTAATTAGAACTCCTCTTGGGTATGCATGTTTAATTTGTCCATGTGATGCATGATTGTGAATGTTGTGAGCTGTGTGAATGGTGATATTTCCTGCTTATGTTCTATTTATGTTGCATGTGTCTTAGGGCTATCGTAGCATAACTGATACAAAATGGACAAGAGGTGGATGGATGAAGATAGGCACACAGAACTGTATACTGATGGGGTAGCTAGATTTATTCAGTTTGCTTTTACACATTCAGCAAGAGGGAACACAATATTATGTCCTTGCAGGAATTGTTTGAATTGTTCTTGGCTTGAAGCTGATGTTGTCCGTGAGCATTTGGTATGTGATGGGTTTGTAAATGGATATATAAGATGGGAGTTTCATGGGGAGGCAACTCTTCCACGAAATGTCGATCATGTTGATGTTGGTGAAGAAGACGCGATAGAGGAGGGGGATGACTTAGAAGAGTATGATGAGATGGCTGGATTGATTAGAGACATGAGACATGCCGAAGGGGATATTAGTGATGATGATGAGGATCCTACTGACACCGATGACGAAAGTGAAGCTATTAAAAAGTTAGTAGAACATAATACAGAGGAGCTTTATCCAGGGAGCTTTGGTTTCTCAAAGTTACGCTTTATGGTTGGATTACTCCACATCAGATCCCTGGGTGGTTGGAGTGATAAAAGTTTTGACATGTTGCTAGAATTGCTAAAAGAGGCCTTTCCTAAAGGCTCAAAACTGCCTAAAAACTGCCATGAAGCTAACTACATCATCAAAAGGGATGCTATGCTATCTCGTCCGATTGGGAATGTAACTACCATGGGACAAGCTCAAGGGCGATCTATTGCCTGGCCCTACAAACATGTAGGTTTATTTTCTGAATATGTGCATATAGAGGTTAAATTTTGTGTAATGTTTCCAGCCTTTGTATATGCAGATGGAGGTGGATCCGAAGTTCACGGCTAAGCCTACCTCATGGCCAAATGAAGGCTGAATCACCTTCATGGCAGATGTTTGAGAACAGGTACACTTGCTGTCTTGTTTCGCCACAAGACCGAAACAGTCACTTATTACTCTACAATTGATCAGTCCTCTAGAGACTTCCAAAATTGTTTTTCTGTTTGAGACTTCCAAAATTGTATTGTGTTTGATGCTGAGATTAGTCAAATTGCTGACCTTTATCTAAATGATCAAAGAAGTGCCTCCTGCTTATAGTTTTGCTGTTTGAGACTTTAAATTGTTTTGTCTTACATGCTGAGAACATATTTGTCATGTTCATGTATTAATGCTACAGACCTCCAGTTCCTACATTTTTGTCATGTTCATGTCCACTCAAGGAGGAGGTCTGGCATTTTCAAACTGAACTTGAAAGGAATGGCTTGCTTGTTATACTACTCCAGTTCCTGCATTTTTTGTATACTACATAGTTGCCTGTATACTATGTTGCCTTTTACTATGGTGCTCCGTGTATACTGTCACCTTTTATTTCCTAGATGAGCTAATGGAGCCACTGCTATTTTGGTTATGCACGTTGTTGGACCTGGCAAGATGACTTTTGGGGAAGATAGACTGAAGACCCAGGCTGGTTCGGCAGAATGAAGAAAGCTATAATTTTTTTGTATTATCAGTATGTTGTGGCTTTTATCTTCTGAGTCTATTGGCCGAGTGCGTTTTGGTGTACTACTAACCTGTTAATATATAACTCCTCACAAGAACTGGTCTACAGTCTAGTCTAATTGTGGCTGATCAAGAATTTATATGCTTGCTGCTGTCTTATGATCAACATATGTATGTGAAACTGGATCAAATTGTTGTCTTGCTGATCAAATTGCACTTCCAGATCGATATATGTGATCAGATCTTTATGTGAGCTGAATTGATCCCTCTGCATCATTTGGAGGGCAAGCAACCTACCGGTAAATCAAACTACGGCAATCCAACTGCCGGTAAAAAACTTACGGCAACTAAACTGCCGGTAAAAAACTAACGGCAATCAAACTGCCGGTAAAACCTTCACGGCAATCAAACTGCCGGTAAAAACATTGCGGCAAAGAAACTGCCGGTAAAAACTTTACGGCATACAACTGCCGGCATTGTCTTTGCCGGCAGGCCATGTCTATGTGCCAGGAAAGAGTTAACCTGCCGGGAAAAGTGCAGAATCTGGGGCATTGAGCCTGCCGGTAAAGAAATATTTGCCGGCAAAGACATTTGCCGTCAGGGCTATAGCTGGCAGCCAGATCTGCCGGCAAAATTATTTTGCCGGCAGGCAAGCTACCGCCATAAGCCACTTATGCCGGCAGTTTTTCAGCCCCCACAGTTGGTCCATCGTGTAGTGAATATAATTTAGTACGGATTTATGAAATTTATGACTTTATACTAGTCTCCATCAATTTCAGATATGCGCTTGGAGGACGTGCTCGGGTGGTTATGTACCTCAAAAAAAGACACCACGGTTAGCACGCAAAATAAACTAATATTGTATTTGGCATAGAGGTGGACTATAATAATCCGATTTCTCGAACCAACTTTTGCTTATTTTACCATTTGGTTAACTAACTTTTTCCTATTATTTTAGTCATTTTTCCACATCAGATTATAACTTAAGTTCAACATAGTACAATTCTACAACCATAAACAAAGTCTAATGCTGCGTTTGGCATTGTGATAGATTATAATAACCTTGTTTATCTAACCAACTTTTGTGCATTTTATCATTTGGCTAACTAACTTTTGTGCATTTTATCGTTTGACCAACAGTTAGATCTAGAAGCAATTAAGTGAGAAATACGACACCGATATTTATCAACGAGATTCAGTCGAAACATACATCTTCGAGGCCGTTGTCAGCCGTACCTCCCCATCTCCATTATCGAAACTCTGTCGGAAATCTGCCTACCAGGGGTCTGACAGCCTTGCATGCAGACTCCAAACAATCCGAGACTTATTGTGGTTACATCAAGTGGCACACCCTTTTTAGGAGTCCGGATTATAGAGGTATCTTACTCAAATATAACTAATCTTATCCGCTAATTAGACTCTAATTCCAATATATAATTTAATTATACACATATTCAACATAACCTCAATATAATCCTCGCATTCCTTCTGCCAGAGCTTGGGGCAAGAGCCATCAAAATTGGGAAAATCGATTCGTGGGAATTATTACTCGAAAACGAGGATTCAACAGAAACCGACACATGGGGATGGGCAAACCGCGCACCTCTTGCCGAAAGAGGGACATAGACAGGAGATATCTCATGTGCCTACCCTCGGCGAAACTCGTCGCCGCCGTGCCCATCAGGGCCGATCTCGCTGTCCGACTTCGTCAGAGTGGGCAACGCAGCATGATGTGTAGAGTAGTGGACGGCGCAATCCAACTGGAGGTGGATTTCGCCCACATCCGCATGCAGCTCGTTGATGGCGTCCGTGGTAGCCTTGCACTAGTCGGCAAGGGCCTCCGCATTCGCCCGACGCTGCTTGGCGAGGGCCTCGCGGTGGCCTTCTTCTGATCTTCGACGAACAACTTGAACATGACGTCGAACATCTGTTGCTTCGTGAAATTTTCGACCTCTGTGGCGCGATGTTTTGGCAACGAGACGGGGGGAAATTTCCTCCAGATTTGTGGCTCTCGTACCAGATTGTTAGGTCCAGTGCAAGAGGGGAATTGGGGGATGAACTCTGGCGGAATTGCGGCAAGTCTGATGAGTATTTTGTTTGCAGTGTCGATGGCTTTGGCTGTGTACAACTTCGCACCCTCTCTCGTAGTCACCTGCTCCTTAAGTAGCTACTACCGGTTACAAGGCCATTCATAAGGCCCACTCGCTGCCTCGCAACCTCTTGGGTAGCTGCCAGTTTCAGGCCGCCGGTGGATCACGGTCCGCTGGCTAGACGAGCTCTTGTGGTTGGTACTTGGGTGCTCCAGGTCTGACATGTTCTCACTGTCAGTGAGCCTCAGTATCACTTACAACTCCACAGTCTATTTAAGCCCACTGCACTGTCTCGCGTCGACACTGCCTAACCATCAGAAACACACCAACATCTGTTGGCTTGGAGCCCAGTAATCTCACACCCAAGCGAGCGCACACAACGAATCGTGGAAGAACACAGAGGATCTGTTTACTGTGATATAAGGTTGGCTGCCTAAGGTTGGCTGTGTTGATATTTTTACTGGATAATCAAAACAGATATTTTCTTGGTCCCTTGGTTAACTTCTAGACTAAGGATCTGACTTTGGTCAATTGTTGTGGGCTGCTGGATGAATCATTCGATTGATATATGCCTTATCTAAAATATTTTTCTTTTTTCAAAACCTCTTTTTTTGAAAGAGAAACTATTGGAGGTAATAGTAGTATAGGAAAAAAGAAAAGTATTTCTACGCTTCCTCTCTTTTCTGTATACATATATACATATGTTAATTTAGTCCATAAGGGTCCTTGGCCCATGGATATTTTTAAAACAAAAATGTTTTCTAAACTTATTTTTAAAAATAAAGATATTTAGGTTCTGCTTTTTGGTACTCTTTTGCCCTCGCAATTAAATTTACGGGTATAAGTGAAAATGTGCTAGTGGAACAATCATTATTTCCAAAACACATTTTGAAAACTTGTTGCCTCCTACAAGAATTTGGATGATCCTAATGGTCTCGAATGTATCGATGACCCCGGATATCGTAAATATTTCTAAAGGATGCCCCCCTGATACTTGAAGATTAGGCATAGGCAGTGATGTACAATCATTCATGTAATTTTTCTTTCATTTTCTTTTCTTTATTTGTTCTTGTAATAATTATGTAATCTTGTAATTACAGTAATTGTAATCTTTCTTTTATTTCTTCTTTTTGTACCTTGTATTCATATATTATACATTTTGTAATTCCATTTAATTTAATTGAGATCAATTTTCCAACATATATATATATGTGTGTGTGTGTGTGTATGTATGAAATGACTATAGTGTATGAGATGTATGAAATGTATAAGATGAATGTATGAGATGTATGGTAGTGCAACAACCTATCTAGTACTAGTCAGCAACGTGATACGATAGAAATCGACCAACTTATCAACACGAGTTGAGTCCACCTTCATTCCACGTTTTTTTTGACTAGACCTAAAAACTAGGGTTCTCACAAGTTCTGACACAGAGAGCTGCCACGTAAAAGCCCACTATCAGACTCTCTTCTACTAGACTTAGCAAGCTCATGAGCAACTTGATTACTTTCACGAGGAGTCTTGATCACCCGCACTTGTGATAGGTAGTTCATAAACACTCCAGATTCCTTCACCATAGGACTAAGAAAAGAATGATTATCCTTGTCAAAATCCAGCATGTTGAGTTTGTGTCAAATATGTGTACGAGTAAGTTACAAGTTGGACTAAGAGAAGACGTAGTATTGTAATATGGTACTGCGGGGAGTCCTAGTAGGACACGTGTAGAGTCAGAGTTGGACTCATGTATCCTAAGCCTACTATGTAAGGAGGAGGCACCACACAATGTAACCAATTAAGTCAACATTATGAGATCAAGGCAAGGGGAGGAGCGCCCTTAGTCATGCCCCATGGATGTACGCTTCACAGCTGAACCACGTTAAAAACTTCGTGTCTCTCGTTGTCTATTTTGCAATGCTCTCGATATAGATCTACGCGTCCGTGTGTCACCTCGTGGGAGATCGGCATGCCTAACGTCGATTTTCGCAACAAGTGGTATCAGAGCACGAGGTTGATGGTAGATCTTGAGGCGGTGCAGAGGAACTGACTGATACGACATAGAGGATGGTGGCGCATGTATAAGGCAAGGTGGAGCCTGGAATGCATCGTGAAAATTTGCTTCTGAAAGGGCGGCGAAATCTACATGTTTTTTTGTGGAGGGAATCGTCGCGAGGTGGAGCGAAGGAAGAGAAGAAAAAAAGGGAGTGAGGCGAGGGGCAGCGGCATGCGGCGGCACGTGGCCATGGAGGCTCGGCGACAAGCCAGCTAGCCACCAGCCCAGGCGTCGGCCCAGGCACGCCGGCCTAGCGCATGGCCTAGCGCATGGCCTAGGCGGCCAGACGGGGCGACGGCCCGAGGCCCAGGCGAGGCGCCCTGGTGTGCAGTAGCCCGGGCCGTGGGGGAGGCCAGGCGGCCCAGGTAGGTGGCCACGCCAGCATAGGCAGCCAGCGGGAGGAGGTGAGGGCTGGCCTAGGCAGCTGCAGGTGGCGGTGCAGCTCGGGAAGCCCAGGAGGGGCTGGGACGGCCCAGGAGCACATGGAGGTGGCCTAAGAGGGGCTGAACAGCCCAGGTGGACATGGAAGGTAGCCTAGGCATGAAATTGAGCCTAACTTCGGTTAGAAATCTGAATTTTGCTCAAATTTGGGTTGGATTCCAAAATTTAGGAGGAGAAGGACTCGGAGTAGGAGTCCGGCTTGGATTTAAGAGTCTAATGACTGCTATATAAGCAGGGGCTAAGGGAGGCTTCAAGCCACGAGATCTCAGGAGCTTGAAGCCTAGATAGCCAACCTGGAGAACACGTGATTCGGAGGAGAAGAGTACTTGATGGTCTAGAGGTGAGGTGTGGGACTCGGCATCAATTTGGACAAATTGATGGAGAGCAGGGGGTTTGGAAGAAGTGGAGATCTTCGACCAGGGCTGTGGAGGCTCGACACAGAAATTGTGGCAAGGCGTGCAGTTGCAGGCACACGGCAGATAGAGACGATATGAAAGGTTGGAAAGTCGGTACATGTTAAAGGTTTGTGGAAGCACGTGGATGTCTTCAATCAGGGAATCACTGATCTAGGGGCAACTAGAAGTGAGGCTAATGGTGAAGACAAGGTCGTTTATTCTGCGGAACAGAAAAAGACCAGAGTGCTACAACCAGGGACATGTGGAGAATGACTATTTAAGGAAAGGATGAGACAACTGTGAATTTGACTTAGTGAGATTACTCAGGATATGGCTGTGAAGATCCTTCAGTTTCCGATAGATGGTCAACATGAGCAAGGATGTTGGATTCATATAACTTTTTTTTTGTAGTACCTAACAGTGAGTTGCTCAATTTCGTACAGGTCTAGCAAGAGGCTACCAAGGCGATGACATGGTCCACAGTGTTGTCGGGATATGATGACTTCAAGATCAATGTATGATGACGTTGAGTGGATACTCCGGGAAGTTAGGCACGTACAAGGGATGCAAAAGAAACCTAATTTTGCTGAGTCGTTGATTGTGATGAAAGGAAGAAGGAAGTACAGTTGCAAGTGGAGTCATGGTGGAGTCAAGGAGTAGCATGAGAGTCTCATCGGCGGTTCAGGTCATTAAGCTGCAAAGGTGAATCTCAAAGTCCAAGGTGCATGGAGATTCGAACAAGACAATTTCAAGATGGTGGAGGACATATTTGCTAAAGTGGAGTTTATTGAGTTTGTGTCGAATATGTGTACGAGTAGGTTACAAGTTGGACTTAGAGAAGACGTAATGTTGTAATAGGGTACTATGAGGAGTCCTAGTAGGATACGAGTAGAGTCGGAGTCGGACTCATGTATCATATGCCTCCTCTATAAGGAGAGGGGCACCACACGGTATAACCAAGCCAACACAATGAGATCATGGCAAAGGGAGGAGCGCCCGTAGTCATGCTCAGTGGATGTAGGCCTCACGGCTGAACCATGTTAAAAACATCTATCTCTCGTTGTCTATTTTGCAATGCTCTCGGTATAGATCTACGCTTCCGCGTGTCGCCTCGTGGGAGATCGGCATGCCTAATGCCAGTTTTCGCAAAACAGCGTATTAACCACGCCAGGCAATCAGTCTTAAGAATAATGTGCAGCAATACATCATGCACTAGTGATGAGATGGTGGCTCGATCTTTCGATGAGATGAAGGTAGCTATCGATTTGGTGGAGATTGACCTTGACGATCGAACTATACCGTACACGACGATATGTCTTAGCAATTGCTAAACGAATCTCCGATGGTTATTGATCTTGCCATAGGCATGATCAACCTGAACAACGAAGTTCGAGTTCCTGCAAATAACCGAAGAACCAGCAAGAACTGTGATAAATTGCAATATGAAATTACGAGTATTAATTGGTACAAAGGTTAGAAGAAATGATTTGGGATTCCACTGACGGTATGAACAAGGTAGTAGTCCTACATGACCTGTAGATGCGAACTTATAGCAATAGCTAACAACTCAATAAAACCCAAAAACTAAAGAGAGAATCCTAAGGGGTATATAAAAAGAAGAGGTGATCTGTTTCAAAAATAGTTCTGGAATATTTTTACAATTGTAGTGTGTTCGTAGAGAATTTGGAGATGATGCTGGATAGGTTGGAAAGAACACGAGATAAGCTTTCCAAAGAGTCTAAGATCACCCAAATCGGAGTCCGTATGCTTGAGATATAGATGTTTGAAGTCAAGGCTGTCTCAGCAATCCAAATCAGAGTACAGATCTTGTGGGACTTGATCTCTAGCTCTTCTTGGACCAAAAGTGACGTAAAAAACTCTTGATAAAGCACCAATCCATGTGGGACATCGTCATGGTCACATGAACTTCATTCCCTCCTTCTTCCGAGAGCTTGAACTTGAATCTTCACTTGTTCTTTACGATCTTGATAGACCTTCTTTTGTTCTTTATAGTGGACGTAGTTGAAGTAGAGGTAGTAGACGTGGTAGTGGGTGTATCCATGGAGGTTATGTCCTCATAACTAGTAACTGTAACCCTTCTAAACAAGCGAGTAATTTCGCTTCCTCTACAGAATAACAAGACCGGACATATCGCCCTTTTCTATGCATATTGTGGATGCTCAACCGAGTGGAGGCATATGTACATATAAATAACAATGTATGGAAACTGATACATGTTTATTTCTTTTACAAGCAGGGGGGTGGAGGGACCAACTAGACCAAAGCAACGTTACCTTTTCTCTATTTTAAAAGGACAAGAAGAAAGAAAACCACCACTTGCAGTTTTCTGTTCTTTAATTCGTTTCCGCCAAGACTACTCAAGAAAGGAGACTTGGTGGGATGGTGGGCCTCTGATGTTTTCACCCCATGATTTCCTCCTACAGTAGAAACAAGGAAACTAGTACTACTTAAATTGTATGAGATGGATTCAGCAAAAACAGTAACATGAAAGCTGGGCTTCAGAGCTACTCATCCTACTTAGCTGAGCTTTCATGGTGAGTGACGTATCTATATACTCTACAGCATACAGGCAGACAGACCCAGATTTCCTCCTGTTGCAGCATGTGAGTGATTAACTGGATGCTCTCTGGGAATCATACCATTTGCCCCATGCAGATCCAGTCCAAACACCGTTTCAGGCATGGAAATTTGGTCGGAAATCAATACATGGTACTTTGAGAAATGTATTGGACGGACATGCTTAAAGTAGCCGTTTAAATACTAAACTGCATGGCAGAGTATCTAAATGCTTCTTTCTGACAGACCTGACCATATAAGTAACTTCTTTTTCTATAGAATAAGGAAAATAGTACATAAAACAATTATATTTGAAGAGGGATCTCTTGGAATTGCTGAAGGCATGTGGCTCGTGCATAGAAAATTACAGATTTTGAGCTTCAGGAGCAGTGCCCAAAATTTAGAAATCTATTGTGCACCTCTCAAAAAAATTCATCTAATTCTAGTTCATGTTTTGATCCAAAAAATTATAATTCACATAATCATACGAAAACCTAAAGTGATACAGCGTCTGCTCGGAGAGTTTTTAAATATTACTAAGACTCCATTTGGAATGCGGGATTTCGTAGGAAAGGCAACATCGACTCTCACTAGATGAGTGATTACCTATGAGCATTCCTATATTTTCACTGTTTGAACAATTGGTTTGTTTTATCCCTTTTCTTCATTGTATCCTTAGTGGACAATTATCTTTTGAAAATTCCAAACTTCCAGTGAAAGCAAAGATGGAAAAGAAATAACAACGACAACGGCCAAAAGTGAGATAAAGCACATATTTGTCTCATTTGACCTTTTTTTAACCAAAGCTGAAGGAAATTTTATCGGAACAAGTTCTACATTTTTCCGTTAGAAGATCAAACTTCGGAGCAACAATGAGACATTTATATGGATTAACCGTTACTGCTTTTCGGGTTCTAACCTTCTTCTCCATCTCTGTTTCTCTATTCTCACAGTCACAGGACAACTTTTCCACGAAATATTCCAGCCATGGAGCTCAATCAAGGTGAAAAATAAACAAAAGAAATAAAGCAAAACTTGCTTAATTTCACAAAACAAATAAAGGAATTTTCTGTTCATTTTAAGTGCACTGAAAAATCTGAACCGTAGTAACTCAGATTGTGTTCTTTCTTGTAACGAAGAACCACACTGTTCTACCTAAGATGCAAACATTTGGCACAGATGAGAGCGAGACGTCACCTGAATCGGATGCGCTTGAGGTTGTTTCCGCCCTGCGGCAGCGAGAGGAAAGTGATGAGCACCCCGGGTTCCACCTGGGCGACCCACTCCTTCGCCTCGTCAACCTCACAGCCGCCCTCCGCCGCCTCCTCCTCCACCTCCTCCTCATCGCCGGCGAAGAAGTCGGTGCACGCGCTCACAGACGGCGTGGCATCGCCGCTGGAAATGGCACCACCGCTGCGTAGCCTCGATGTCGAGGCCGTCGAGCTGCCGGCGCGCCGGTACGAGTAGTGGAAGCGCTCGGACCCGGAGGCCATCTCGGAGTTCGTGTACGCACCGCGGTGGTGGTACGGGTGGTGCCGCCGCGACGCAGCCGGCGACGAGCCGGCGCACGGCTTGCAGTGCCGGTAAGCGCCTGACGCCTTCAGCGCCATGTCCTTGATCTGAACCCAACAGAAGCTCTGAATCAATTTAAACGCCTCGTTACACTTCAAACTCAATCTAGTGTGATATCAACATTGCCAAGAAGCACCAATATTTTGGGGAAATTGAGACGCGCTGATACCTCAAAACCCTTAAAAGTTGCAAAATTCGAACTGATTTATGCTTCGTCCAGGCCAAGGAAGATACATTTTGATCAGAAAGGAAGCAAATTTACCACTAAAATATCAAATAAGAGGTGTTCCAATTCCGCTCTACCTTGTGATCAAGAAATAAATAAAAAAACACGGGATGTAACCCCAGAAGAACTTGATCCGAAGGCTCCAAGCCCGAACGCGGTAACCCACCTGGGCGGTGAGTGCCTTGATGGCCTGCCCCGTGCTGGGGGTGGCCGGGCCGCTGGGGCCTCCGACGACGGCCATGTTTGCATTTAGCTTTTGAGTGCTCACTGAAGATGATTTCTTTGAACTCTCCTTGGAATTCTGCTCGGTATCCCTTTGCTCGTCAACCTCAACAGTGGCCTCCAATTCGCATTTTACAACCTCGATTCCTCTGAATTTTGAGCCGCCTCCACTTCTGAAGTAGTGTATTTTTTTCCATTCGATTTGTTTGTCCAGGAACCCCAAATGCTCGCCCAGAACAAATTTTGACATCAATCCGTATTCTGCCGCTTCTTCGACCCCGATTTGGATTTGTTTCCAGTTCGAAATTCCAGCCCCGAGCCGTTGTCAGAGGCATCTCGAATTCCGGCGACCATCTCTGTCAGCAATTTCCTTGTACGCTAGCGAGTTTGATCCGAGCTCCCAAATGCTCTCGCGGTACTCCTTGGCGGCCTGCTCATCGCGGACCTGCCGCCAGCACAGCACAAACTGGTTGGAAGCTCCCACATGGCGGAAGCGGCGCCAGCGCCTGCGGCGTCACCACCGATGCCGTCCGCATGAGCTTCGGCCTCGACGGCTTGTGGCGGCTCATCACGGGCATCTTCCCCAACCTCCTCGCCATGCTTGCCGGTGTTGCCCACAAGCTCCTCCTGCCGTTCGACGCTTTCTAGCAGTAGATCCAGACCACCGTCGCCGATGCTGCCGCTGGCTTGACGGCTTTTGGCCGCTCATCCGGCGCTTCTTTGCCAACATCCTCACCACGGGCACGACTGCGACCCACAAGCTCGTCCCAGCCGTCGAACTCAAGATCGCCGCCGCCGTCGCGCTCCTAATCGCCCAGGCGCTTGTCTCCGTCATCTGTGTGGGAATCAGCGGGAGGGCCGAGGGCGGGAGGTGCCCGGAAGCAGCAGAAGCAGCGGAGGGTGCCGAGCGGAGGGCGGAGGGTGCCGGGCGGAGACGAGGCGACTAGAGGGGCACGGTGGTTGGGGCTAGGACCGGGCGTGAGAGACAGGGGCAATTTGGGCAGTTCCGGTGTTCTTTATCCTTGTTAGCATAAAAATAAATAAAATATATCAAATGGGGTATATGATCAAAAAGACAACAAAAAATGAGGTATATAATCAACTGCAATGAAAAACAGGGCATATAATCAAGTGACATCAAAACATGGGGCATATGATCAATTCTCTCACGATAAATTGGAGCTCGAGCTGAGGGCGTCAATGGGTTAGTTTTAGGTCCATGATTCGCCCAGGGGCACTAGGATTTGCCTCGCTGATACACTATCGGGCTCAACAAATAGGAGAGTAAATCATGGTACATGACATCTCTCTCTCTCTCTCAGCCAGGAAACGACTTTAATCTTCTGCAAACTGGAACAGAAACAGCTACCAAATGGCAAACGCATATAAAACCGGTTCAACCAAACCACGTAATCATAATTCATCGCAATACTAAACATAACTTAAATCACGAAGTACATTGCCAAAGATTAGCTTGATACCCTCTAAACCGGCTCAATCTATTCGGGTCGGAAGAAATTATAATTCATACTCTTTATAGAATTAGATGCGTCATACCTAACATGTACCACAAAGCTTAATTTACTGTGATGAATTATATTATACTAAATTTATTTTATAAGCTGATGTAACTACACGAAAATTACAATCATGTCTGATAACTAAATTATAATCTAGTTAACTCCTAAAATACATCAAATAAACATTACACTTACCATTATAATGGATATATTTCTTCTATTCTTTTGTTAACTAGGACAGGATTTTAAACTTTTTTGGTAGATTATACCAAAAGCAATGACCAAACTGAAAAACACGTAAAAGCGGTTCAACCAAATATGATTATTGTAATCCACTATGATGCCTAATGCATGCTAACACTGCCTCGAAGGTCAAAGTGCGCGTGGAATTAGTAGTATAGGATTTTGACATTGGGTATTCAAAGTTTAAAAGAATTTATTCATTGTAGAACATAGAGGTTCATAGATTGTTCAACGTAAAACATTAGAGATTCACAAAATTGTTTTATGTAAAAACATAGAGTTCACAAAATGTATACCATTGTCGAGAAATCTCAAGTAATAGAGAAATTGTAAAACAATATATAAAAATTACAATCTTACAAGCGTGATAAGACCGCATCATCCTTAACCTACAAAAGGAACTCTTGCTCAAGATATGTAACTAAGCAATCATGCAGGTATCCCCTCCCCCTTCCAGTTACGAATCTAGGTTTTCAAATATGGGTGTTGAAAAGAGACAAAAAAAAGTACAACATAAAACATAAAACTTCGTAATAGCATAACTCAAAGTATAAATTGTTCGTCGTAGCAATAATATCTCAAATAGTTTAAAGTAACTATACGAATATGGCAAAAAATGTTACAACACAACCATACAATATGTCCTGGCTTAGAAGCGAGATATGACGCCATTGTTATTTAATGCTAAAGGAGTTCTCTCTCAAGAAATATATCCAAGCAATCATTTGAGTATTGCTCTCTCATTTTGTTTCTTAGCTTATTCTTCATAAACACTATTGAAGAAATACTTTGTCGATACTCCTAAATTATTGTGAGATTGTTACAGGAAGAATCAGCACCAATTTGGAAAATTTATAAACAAGTTTGTAAGTGATGCCATTCTTTATTTTAACAAGCATAAAATAAGCTAGACAATATTGTTCACTTTTCTAAGTCTTTCACATCTAGGCATATCAGCAATGAAGCATGTAAGTTGACAAGGAATATTCATTAATTATGTTTCCGAGAGATCCTTAGGATAAAATCGAGCAGGTTTAATCAAGTCGCCCTATTCCTCTTGCTCCATTCTATCCGTCGGAAGAACCATGCTCAAGCGTGCTGTTGGTGACATCAAGTCGCAGCATGCCGATGCGGCGCCACCAATGCATAGATGTCATGCTCCTGCTCTAGCTTGAAAAAATTATTGCTGCTTGCTTGGGCTACTCATTACTATAGAACAGGCTATTACAGCCAATTTAAAAATGCCATCTCAATCGGTTTTGGCCACTGGTTGTAGCAATAGGGAACTAATACTAAATATTATCTCAGTTGGTTCCCCAACCAGCTGGGATAATGTTATCTTAGTCGGTTTAGAAAATGAACTGACTGAGATACCAAATTATTCCAGTCAGTTTGTTATCTTGACCGACTAGGATAGTTGATTATCTCAACTGGTTTTTGGCCACGAATCAGCTGGGATATTTTTTGGACTGCTAGGAAGAATCTTTTTCCGCCTAGCATATCTCCTAAAACAGAAACAACCGTACATATATCCTAGATGTTTCAGATCATCCCAACATCAAGATATCATACATATACATGCACATACACATTACATTCACATCACATTTTAATTTACAAATGAACTCTAAAATAGATAGAAATTCAAAACTTAAACAAGTATCTCGATCACATTTCAATTCACAACTATATCACGTCTTAATTCAAGAACATCAATTTAGTTTGAAAGATGATGAAAAAAAGATAGCCACTAAGATGTAACACTTGTGCAGTAAAATAAGTTCTTGTAGAATGAGTTATGTCTTTAAGCAAATCATTAACAGTTTCTACAAAAACTGTTTCACTGCACATTAAACATGAGACTTAAACTCTAAACTTAGACAGTAGCACATCATTGGCACAACCTTCTCTTGATCGGTTATATCTATGCGACAAATTTGTTATCAACAACAACTAGGTTACAAACGACATCAAGGGGAACTACACGTGATCCTCCAATAGCACTCATTGAGAACTCATCTATAGTTCTCCTTGTTATTTGGAACCCTTCTGTTGTTGACAAACGATTGGTGACAACGTAGTATCGGTGAGAAAAAGATTTAATGAAATGATGCAACTGACCATTAAGGAGGTAATGATTTGAAATATAGCTATCCCTAAAAACTTATAATCTATCATGTCATTCAAACAATGGTGACATTCTTCATGAGAAAATTTGACGATGCAACTCACGATCAAGGTTTCACATGAAAGAGGACAATACTGCGACTAAATAAGACAATATATTATAAAGTTTATAGACAACACAAACAGAGAGTATTATATTCAAATTAAGCATTCAAATGTATTGAAATAGATACATCTATGCATATTACAGGCCTCAGATTCTAACTTGCTTTTATAGATAGAGTGTGTGCCTACTATTCGATGATGATGTAAAGATTTTTAGTCATTTCTTACCTCATACGAGAAAAGCAAAGCACACACTCATTATATAGCAAAATCTTATCATCATTGTCCTAATCATGTGAAAAACTTATACCACATCACGTAATTGTGTCAAATAAATCCCTTCTAAGGTGTCCCATCTCATGTGAGAACAACCGATCGTTCTCACATGAGATGGACACATTGGACGGGTTGATTTCACAGAACCGTCTTAAGTGTTATAAATTTTAAACCCTAATTAATAGTAGAAAGATGCCTCAAATATGCTAAGTTTGCATTTATCAATCATACATAGATAACAATCATCAATATATCATCATTTTGTCAACATTGCAACCAAAACAAGGATTCGTGAAAAAACATTTTTCTAACATTCATCGTACTGTCAACAAACCCTAACAAACAATCACAATATTTTTGCTAAGTTACATGCATATATCGACGGGTCTAAATTAACATTAACCCTAACCTAACCCTAATTGCAAAAGAGAGATAAAAGAGAAGGGCACTCACTTAGCTACCGTCGAGGAGGAGGCTGGCACGGATCCGCCCAGGACGAGGCAGCATTGTCGTCGCAGAGGAGGAGGAGGAGGCGACGCTGTCGTAGGTGCGGCACAACGGATCAATATGGAGCCATCGCGGCGAAGGAGGAGGAGGCGGCAACGGCTGCGGACGGTGGCTCGGGCGGGCTCCTCCTCCTCCTCGATGGCGGCGGCTGCAGACGATGGATAGGGCAAGCTCCTCCTCCTTTTCTCCTCCTTCTTCTCCAGCGGGTGCGGACGGCGGCGGGCGAGGTCGATGGTAGCGGAGGGTGGGACACTTAGCGAAATTTAGGATATTATCCCAGTCGGTTCTACACTATGAACCGACCGAGAAATATATAGCTAGGGTTAGGATATTATCCCAGTCACTCCCGAAATGGCCTTTTCCTTTTTTTTTAGCGTTGAGGACAGGCTGGACATGATATACTCATGTATATTGCTCAAATAATAGCTATTGATACATAATACCCACTGTACATTATCTATGAGAATTTTTTTGTAGAAATTTTTGGATGTATATCTGTACACCCATGAACCTTTGTGGATCCGCCCCTGCCCCTTCCCATTTTGTTTCTTAGTTTATTCTTCACATAATTCATTGGAGACAAGACTATCGCAACATTTAATGTTGCTACAGGAAGGATTACGTCAATTTGAGAAGCTTGCGAACAAGGTTGTAAGTGAGGTTCTTCTTTGTTTCAATGAGCTTAATGGAAAGCTCGGTGATTTTTCATTTTCTAAGTCTTTCATCTCACGTGTATCACCAACAAAGTTTATAAGTTGACAGAGAAGAGCAAGCTTAGCCTGCTTGTACGTCCTTATCATATGTAACAAATGAATCAACGGGGTTGAGAACCACGGGTGCCATTTATCCGAGGTTATAATCAGACTTGTAAATATGACGCTAAATATTTCGCAGAAGCTGAGTAAATAATTACAGCACATCAAATTTTAGCAACTACGAACTAAACCAAAAGCAAATATTGTTCTACCTTTCAGTGATAGCAATAACCGCGGGTGCAATGTACGATTCAAATGTGAACTCCAGATCAAGCAACAACACATACCAAATCAGATCACGAAGTAAACAAGACACACATATGCTAATCAAGACCAACTAACCAGCGTAAAGTGCATTAGAAATTCCGGATAGTACAATGCGATCGATCGTCCTTTAAAAAAAATAAATGAAATCGATCAGATGCAAACGCAAATTGGACTAACCAAACTTGGAGAAGAAAACAAGTATAGCGTAAAACCTAAACCAAGCAACAAGTTGAACACGAGATTAGCGAAGTGATTCCTTGGAACACCTGGATAGTGTTGGAATGGAAATGTAAACGAGTAAAGGCCAAGAACAAATGGATTAAGCGTCGTTCTTTATTGATGAATGCATGTATTTATACTGTTACAAGGTATGCGGTTAGAGAGGATAGGATGCAGAAACGGGCGGCAGTTGCTAGATTAGCAACCGCTTGGCAGTTCCTCAAAGCATGGATTAACTGTTCTGGATTATCCTTAACAGATAGATGTGCACTACTAGCGCTTACCAACTAAACCATCGGTAGCGGAGAGCGTCATGAACAGCCCAGTACTGAAAGACTTCACACACGATCGAGTTTTTATCTTAGAGATACAGTAATGTTTACTAGGCCATCGAAGAGCGTGCAGAAGAAAACAAGAAATGATAGCGTATTTTTTTCACATTCCAGATCCGGTTCCCAATAACCGATCTGAATTTCAGCCTGGACGAGTATTTTTAACTGGATCCGGATTCCCAATTTCCCAAAACAAAACCTAGTTTGGACAGGCTTTGGCACGTCCTGCCTGGATGGATGCATGCATGCAGCTGTTCTTCTTCTAACCCGATCTAGTACTAACTTGTGTAAACATGTCTTTGCATATTGACAAAATGTTTTCTCTTTTTGGTTGAGTTGGGACTTGGGAGTTTGGATCTTGGTAGCAAGGACGGGAATCGGGCTCGATGCTTTTCTTGGGCGATCCGGCCGGGCGCGGAGATGTCAAGTAATTGGCGCCGTGTGCACGGCGCCCGTGCGGAGTGCGTAGATCCCATTCATGGGAGCGAGTGCTCCATGCGAGGACGAGGACGCGCACGCACGGGGAGTACCGCTTGCAATGAATGACAATATCGGCATGGAAAATCTATCTACGGAGCAGGTGCTTCGCTGGTACCACTATCGCGTACGTAGAGTATCGCACTAGCTGGTCATTGGCTGCTGATTAACAGGGATGAGGCGACGCGGCGTTGTGGAAGCTGTCTGATCCTCGATCGGCGGTTAGGATCACACGTGACAGAGGATAAATAGACTGTATATGCACGCAGTCCAGATCTGAAAGAGTCCGATTGTCTGAGGGGAAAACTGGAGAGGAAAAGAAAGCAAGACCCTGGACCGACATAAAGCCCACCTTTCTTCATGACGCCCCATCGGGTAGTGAGAGATAGCGAGATGAGCACTTGCCACCGATCGCGAGCAAGTACAGGAAAGACTTCGTCAATTTTATCATGACCCAGCTTCCCGGATATGGGCCAAAAATTCTCACCCACCTTGATTTGAACTGGCCGAATTCCGCCATGAGGGGGAGCCAGGGAGGTGCGGTGGCCACTGGCCTGTTAAGTTGCTAACCCGAGTGCACGACGCGGTGCAGCGTGACTGAAGAAGCGCGGTGTTGAGTTGGGCTGTGGGTGCAGGCGCGGTTTAGGCCACACGCATGGGTTTGGGCACTCGGCAGGCTGAGGTCTCACCCTCACTACATGGCAGTGCTGCTGGATGGATAACCTGCTGGGACTAAATTGGGGGCGTCGGCCGTGGGGAGGCCTGGAGCTGAGTTATTCAGGGCGGGACGCAGCCTCGCTGTATTAAAGAAACGAAATTGCCAACGGTATAAATATGTACTCTCCTTTATCTCGAAATGTAAGGCGTATTTTATTTAGTTAAAATAATACTTTGATCAAAAATTATTTTATTAATATATGATTTATATATTTTTTAAATATAAAATTATTTTATATTAAAAAATATATTTTTCACCTCTCAATTATTGTCTGACTGCACATTGCACCCTTTAACTTCAAAATCAGAAAAGTCTAACCCTCAACTCTCCAAACCGGATAGAATACCCCCTCACGGTGGTTTTGACCAGCCAAAAGTGGTTTCAGGTGATGTGGCGCGACGTGGCTGCCACATCATCTCCACGTCATCCAAAAGGTTAGAAAATTTTTAGAATAACTTTTCAAAATTAATTTATTGTCAGATTTATGATTTTGAGTTTTCTTTTGAATTTCAGAATTATGAAAAAAATAAATGAATTATTTTGATTTTATTTTGAAATGAAAAGTTATTCTGAAAATTACGATTTTCGAAGTGAACAAATTTTTTGGATTTTTGATTATGAAACTTTTGGGAAACTTTTTTAGATTCCAAAATAAAAAAATGATTTTTTCTTCCAAAATCTCATGATATTTTCTAATTTTTTAATATCCTAACCTTCTGAATGACGTGGAGGTGATGTGGCAGTCACGTCGGCGCTATGTCACCTCAAACCACTTTTGACTGGTCAAAACTACTATGAAGGGGTTATTCTATCCGGTTTTGAGAGTTAAGGGTTATACTTGTTTGGTTTTGAAGTTAAATGGTGTAATGTACACTCAGTCAATAGTCAAAGGGTGACGATGGCATAGCACCCGGGTATCATCAAGGAGGACAAAATCGGCCCTCTGGACATAGGGTGGGCCAGCCAACTACTCGGAGTCCGACTTCTACACGGGGGCGCCTCATCGACTTGGAGTACAAGACAGGGATAAGTACCTGTCCGGCAACCCCGGATTCAGTTGTAACTAACTAGGAAATCAATCTGTAAACCGATCCGGACTCTTGTAACTCTATCCCGGTCGCCTATATAAGGCCAGGTAGGGATCCCTCGATCGGGAGATTCACATAGAAGCATTCGTACTCTTAGATACATAAACCCAGGCGCTCTTGAGATCTATTCTCAAGCTCTTGCGGCACTCGAGATACAAGCAATACCATCCACCAAACACAGGACGTAGGGTATTACCTCTTCTTGAGGGCATTAACCTGCTTAATCTCTGTGTCTCGTGTGCATCCATCTAGATCTGCTACGCGTATGCTGCCCTATATTCAATATTGCCGGATCTAAACACCGACAGTTGGCGCGCCAGGTAGGGACTGTGCGCATAGATCCATCCAGATAGGTCTAGATGGGTTTTTCCAACAACTACGGCGACTTCGTTCCGGGCAGCATCATGAGATTCGTTTCCCTTGACATTGTCCCCAATCCAGGATAGCTTCTCCGATTCGGAAAGCTGGACTTCATCGCTGAAAAGATTGGCAAGCTTCACCTCTGCGACTCAGCTTCCCGCCAATCAACGGAGGCTTCATCACCATTTCCACTCGGACTCACCCCTGGGTCCACGCCTTCGGCTCCTCTCCCCAAGGACGAGTTTGAGCCGAAGTCGGACCTGCTGTTCGAACCCGGGTTCTCACCCGTCGAGCAGGAATCCCGAATGGTTGGCGTAATCTAGTCCCTCCTACCCATCCTTGAGTACGACTCGGACGGCTTTGAGAGCTCGGGAAGCCACCATCCTTCTCGGGAGGTCTCCATGGCTAACCCTGATGTGCTGGTTAACAATGACGACCAACTCATCCCCATTGAGAATCAGACTCCTGAGCAACTAGCAACCACTCGGCTCCGCCTTCTTACTAAGGAGGAGGCACTGGCCGAGCAGCAAACCGCGCTGGCTCGCCAGCGTGAAAAAAGAGAACGCAACGAGAATATGCGGGATCGTGGACGCCAAGTCCACAATGCACTCCGCATGCGTGAAAGAGATGGCGTCCCGATATTCCTGCTCCCCAGTCACAACATCGTCGCTGCCTCGGTGGCGGCATGTGCCATCAATATCCCTGAGGGCACCCCGGGTCACGACGAACTCCGGCGGCTCCGGATCCTAGTGGAGGAAGCAGCCCTCCAACAGGTTGAGATCTCTGGGGACCGCGCAGGTTCCTCTCACTACTGCAGAATGGGCCTTTACTGACGGGCTGTTAACCCCCTCTACTGATGGGCTGGGGGCCCGTCAGCCTGGGAATGTCAGTGGAGGGGTGCCCTCCACTTACGGGTGGGCCGCCCGTTAGTAGTGGCTGTGACTAGTGACGGTCCCAATTTGCCCGTCAGAGGAAAGGTATCACCACTGACAGGCCCCTGCTGAGTGCCCGTCATTGGTTCCCCCTTCAACTGACGGGCATTTTCTAAGGGCCCGTCACTAGTAGATTTATGAGGTTTAAAAAAAAATAGAGCTGCATCAATACCTAAAGAGGAATTATATTCTATTATTTTCAGAAACTAACAAAAATGGTAGTGCAATAGTGAATCAAAGAGAATAATAACGAACAATGCATTCGGATCAAGACCTAAGGAGACATTGCTAACATAAAAATTGATCAGTGTATACATATAACATATTTTTTTTTCCAAAACCACCCCATATAAGTTACATGAATAACGCAAATGCAATACCTCTTCATCAGGCTCTCCATTTTCATCCATTGCATCTACTGGTTCCTCCTCTTCAATGACCTGCATCCTTTTGAAAGCTTCCACAAGAGTCGTGTCTGACTTCTCAGCATGGTTCAAGTACTCATTACTTTACTGAGGTCATTTCTCCATATTGCCACTAACTCTGAAACTTTACTGGGAAGATAAGAACGTGCCATTAATGCAGCTTCAGGTATACGGTTGCTGTAGAATACAAAGATCTAGTTTAGCTCTAGAAAGGAAGTACATTACAACAAGGAGTTCATCACAGTAAAAAAGATTCACCTGTCTACAAGCAACTGTATGCAATCTTCCAATTTACCAAGCATAAAGAGGCAGAGGAAAGAAACATTGTTTTTTCTGTGCTCTTTTGACAGAGAAGCAAGCTTTTCAATTCCTTCAGCATCTCCAAAAGATGAGTATAGTAGCAACAAGCCACTTAAATCCTTCGCTTGCAGAAGGCACTCTTCCGCAGTCTCGAGCTGCAATGCAGAAGTTGTGCAATACTCAGAACACTAAGCTAGCATGCATGAGCTAATACAAATGCAAGTTTATAAAATACAGGGTGGAGCTTGGCGGTGGGGCGATGTACCGGCGACGTGAGGGTGAAGCTCGGCCGGTGGGTTAGCTGCTGCAGACGGGGGAGGGCGGAGCTCGGCGGGTGCTACAGATGAGCGGGAGGTCGGAGCTCGGATCAGCGCAGCAGGCCAGAGGGAGAGGGAGGTCGGTGGATGGGACGGAGAGGGAGGTCGGTGGGCGCGGACGGGAGCTCAAGTGGCGGTGTGGCAGCCTGGCGGCGGGACTAGGGCAAAGTTCGTGGCTGGTTTGAAAAACGAACGTGCGGGGACTTGTGAAAATTTCACGAAGTCCCCGCTTATATAGTGTAAAAGATCCACTGACGGGCACATAATAAGAGCCCATCAGTGTAAGTCCTCACCACTGATAGGCCCCTGGTGAGCGCCCGTCACTGGTTTCCCCTCCACTGACGGGCATTTTCTAAGGGCCCGTCACTAATTGCATCATATTGGTTTTTTATTTTTTATAAAATTAAAATGTGGTCTAAAAAATATGAAAATTGGCATGGGGTTATTATATGACCTCATGAGGCTGTGTTTAAAATTTCAGACAAATTCACAAAAGTTAGACTATATATTGCTTTGTAACTCAGGCATCTGCAAGGAAGCATCATAGCATTCAAAGGGAAAGTATGAAGATTGAAGTACACATCACAGTTTCTTCATCATTTGAACTTGAGATTTGGACTACAACTTGATATTACATTATTATACGCTAATATTTGTTCATGTTCCATTTTGTTATGTAATAATTTGTATTTTCTATTTTTTGAAATACCAATTTGAGGTACCATGTATAGTACCTTCCCGAAATATTTATCTAGAATGGTCCAAAATTTTTATACATGGAACATACTACATTATATTGGTAATGTCAAAATTAGGCATTTTTCTGAAATCATTTGCTATTTTTAGGCATTAAATGAATATCTAGCTATTTACTGGATATATTTCAAATTTGAACTACAAGTATCTTAAATAAGGCCTCTAAATGGAAGCAAAATTCATATATAAGTACCTATGTATCTTTTTAGCTCCTATCCAGAAAATATATAAAAAAATTTAAATATTTTCTTGAGAAAATTCAAACCTTTACTTGCATCTTAATGATTTTTCATTTTATATAAACTCTAAATGTGCTCTAAAAAATATGAAAATTGGCATGGGGTCATGAGATGACCTCATGAGACTGTGTTTAAAATATCAGACAGTTTCACAAAAGTTGGACTATACATTGCTTTGTAACTCAAGCATCTCCCAAGAAAAGAAATAAAAAATAAAATAAATACTAGAAATTTCAGGAAACTCAGAAAATTATGAAACTTGATCTGTTGTCTAGATCTATTCATTTTACAAATTCTACAAAAAGAATCACTTTATTTGGACTTACAGATCAAAAGTTATTGTTGTTTGTTGATGCAGTGCTTTTGGGTTAAAATACCAGTGACGGGCCCGATAGACATGCCCGTCAGTGGAGACTGCTTCTCCGCTGACGGGCACTTAAGTAACGCCCGTCAGTGAAAAGAATACGTCATCTTGGCACCCTTTGTTCATCTCCACTGACGGTCCGCGTAGTGGCCCGTCAGTGGAGACTTCCTCTCCGCTGACGGGCACTTAAGTACCACCCGTCAGTGGAAAGAACACGTCATCTATGGCACCCTTGGTGCATATCCATTGACGGGAGGCTTGGTGGCCCGTCAGTGGAGGTCCTCACATCTTGCCTGGCTACCGTCTCCGCTGACGGGCGTTTTGTTGTCCGTCAGCAGAGAGCCCCTCCAACGACGATCCATCATGTGCCCGTCAGTGGAGGGGGTTCAACAGAGGGTCAATCTGCAGTAGTGTCTGTGAGTGCCAGAAGCCGGCATTTTTCCCCTCCAGGGAACTCGCAAGCTACAGAGGGTCGCTGTGGCGCCCCCGGTTTTTAAGCCGGGAACTCCCTCGTGATCACTGTACCGGTCCCTGGATCAGTAGCCGATACACACGAGTTAACCTGTATATCATTGTCATACATGCGTAAACAATTAAATAGACCGGTAAGGTCGATAATCTGATACCTGTAGCCCAACGGCTATAAACTTGCAGCGGAAATCCAACGGAGAGGTGGCCCATCAGTATGCCATACCCGACAGGCAACTGACTGGGGTTACGCCCTAGCTTTCGCGATCGAGCTTGCTTCCTCGGAATTGACGTCTCCTTTGTCTGGCCAAATCAACAAGCCAGGTGAGTACATTGAATGTACTCGCGAGCTATTCCCACAGGAGAAAATATACGGCAATATTTCATGCAGGGAATAGTTCAAGGGATAGCTCTACTCTAGGTTGCAAGTTGTGCGGAAATGTAAGTTCTTGTTCGAAATACAGAATAGTAGATTCAAAAGCATTTTCGAAATCAAATTCGTCTCTGTCGGGACAGCCTTCGGTACTGGATAATCCAGCAAAACAGTCGTCAATTTGAGGCCGGTAGCTCCATCTACCGCCTCGAACAATCATTACCACCTACCCGCGCTACCGCCTCGCAGCCCGGGTTAGGTTTCCTCTTCTGCAGTTCCTCGCTACCAGACCGTAGCTTAAACTGCTCACTGTGGACACATCATGCCCACGTCCTTAATCCCAATTCCCAGCTTTCACAAACAAAACTCAGTCTAACCATTGTGTGGCCTTACCAGTTCATGTCCATGATCGAGGACGCGGCTATTCGAATAGATTTTAACCCTCTGCAGAGGTGGTACGGCTTTACCCACAAGATGTAGGTCACCCTAGGAGTACTTTGCAAGTATACCGCCAGGGTTATTACAACGAGACCCTTCTCCCGCGTTCACACTAGAGCCGGATTCGCTAGGAGGACTACCCAACCTTTTACATCTCGGATGACAAAAGTGGGACTCTCCCCCTCTGTGTCGGACCATGTTCCACGTACCTTGTAGGACTCTACCGAGTTTTACCCCCACGACAAAGTGAGACTCATGAAGAGCTTTTCCCCTACGCAGTCCCGTGGAGATCCTCTAGAGATTCCCGGATCCACTAGCACTTCTCCCTAACTTCCCACGGTTCCGGGCTCCGGCATTAGACGGGGTACCAGGTCCAGTCCTTCCCATAAAAGACATGTGGACGTACGGTGGGGGAACTGATTCAGCGGCACTTAGGTTCGGTCCTTAACTGATTCGAGCGGGACTCCATAATCAACCAACTCCACGGGTAGCGACCGGCTACCCAACCATTCCTTCCGCAAGTAGCAACCGGCTACTCTACCATCTCATAACACCCTTAGCATTCCCGCCTGAATCCAAAATCCTCCATCATTTCATGTGGGGATTTTCACAAATGTTTCCTTTTTTAAAAAATTTTTCCTCGGCATGTATATACAAGCCGAGGTTTTGATCCCATACCCCCCCCTGAACTTTATAAAAACTGGTTTTAACTAGAGCAGGTCTAGGCACAGCTACTGCTTATATTCCTACTACCTTGCCGGTCGATCTCGACCGACTAACTAGACCTAGGGTTACAAGGGAACAGTTTTCAAACCTATGGCACATGCAACTAGTGGACGTAACTTCACTAGCATAAAATACCGGTATACTAAAATAGCATGCAATATTTGCAAACAAAATAATTAAGCTTTAACAAATATAGGCTTCAGCATGGTCAAGGTGGGGAATGCTTGCCTGGCAGTTCTTGCTCCTGTTCCGGCTGTGGGGTGACTTCGGTTCTTCCTCATGCACGTACCTCGCTCCGTCTACTACGCGTCGGAAAGATCGGCGAATAAGAAGCAATCA
This sequence comes from Stipa capillata, assembly GCA_019208055.1. Taxonomy (NCBI): domain Eukaryota; kingdom Viridiplantae; phylum Streptophyta; class Magnoliopsida; order Poales; family Poaceae; genus Stipa; species Stipa capillata. Next base: position 70,890 of record JAGXJF010004384.1, read on the forward strand.
AATAAAAAAACTTCAACAAAATAACAGTGTGCATGCATGCCACATAAGAAATGATTAGGGTTAAGTGAGATAGGAACTTTGGCCGAGTTTGCGTTTAGGGTTTTTAAGGATGGACGAGTATATATCTATATTGGGACTTAACCTAATGGTGTGGTCACGAGGTTTTAGAACCTAAAACTACAAGTGCAAAGGTTGTCCTGGACGTCAGGTATACGTATATAGACCTCATGAAATGACAGTGCCCTAGTTCGATGAAGAGTATAACATTAAAGTGGCGCCTTTCAAAGTTACTTGTTCTTCTAAGCTACTGGACATTATAGGCACGAACATATATTGGTTAGAAATAGAGGTTTTACTTCGGTTGCACTAGAAGAGACGACGTACATACGGTGTATATGTGTTGGTTTGAAATAAAATAACCCTAGAACTTAGTCCTCTCAGTTTATGTTTACAATGCATTTGAAACTTGAAATGTTTTTGAACTAGAAATTGGGATTAAGTCTAGAGATTACCGAACCAGTTTTGAAATGCCCAAAGTCTGTTTAGCTCATGACCGAACCAGCCAAACCAGAACCAAACCGGTTCTGGACCGGGTTCCAGAGGCTCTACGCTTTCCCTATCAGCGAAATGCGCTTGCTAAAAGTAGGAAACGGGAAAAGAGAAGGCGCCTTCCTTACCCGGCGATGGGCCTTTAACTGGGCCACTGGGTGGCTTCCCGTGGGGGGGCGTTCCGACAGCGAGCGCTCGGGTGGCGGCAGTTGGGGGCAGTTGGCGGCGGCGGTTAGGGCGGCCGATGGCCGGTAGAGTCTAGGGTTCCAGTGAGAGGGAGAAGAGGAAATCGGCTCGGGGGGTGTAGCTAGCTCGATGGCGGGGCTCGTGCACTTGCGGAGCTCCAGAGCGCACGGCGCTGCTATGCTGGTGGCAGCGGGTGGCCGAGCTCGGGCGAGGTGGGAAGGAAGGTAGCCTGCAGCTGGGGTTTGGGAGAGTTGAGCGAAGGAGAAGCTGGGGATGTCTTGGATGGAGAATGAGGGCGCTCTGGCGGCCCTTTTATAGCCGGTGTGCTCGCATCAGCTGGCGCGGCTGCTGCTCATCTACAGGTCCGGCGACGGGACGGGGCACGGAAGCACAGGGTGCGGCAGAGCTTATGGGGGCACGCGCGAGGTGGCGTGGCACCAGCGGATTGCTCCAATGGTGGTCTGGACGACGGGTCGTGTGGCAAGTCGGCGTGCGGCGCGGCGGCGCTGTGCAGGCGATGGGACGGGTCTGGTGCTCAGCTACAACTACAGAGGGTCGAGGACGGGCGTGGTGCGCGGAGGCTACTCAGGCGGTGTTCACCCGGCGTGCGGCGCACCTGTGAGCGGATGGATGCGGTGGTGTGTCGACGGGAGGCGCGGCGAGAAGCTTTCTCGAGGTTCTGCCGAGGCGGTGAGCTGGACGTGGGTGAAGCGATGGTTCAAGGAGTGAGGTGGCGCGTCGGCCGAAGTTCCAGGCGACGGAGGAGGCGGCTTTAGCATTGGGGAGTTGCACGGTGGCACGCTGGTGTACGACCTGAGCACGCGATGATCGGCTTTCGGCGTGACTTAGTCTGCCAGGAGTGGCATGAGCTCGCCACTGTTTGGTCTCGGATGCCTGTGCTTGCCAGGGGTCTTAAGATGAGCTGTGCATAGCTACAACAAGAACGGACACCGGGTACTGATGCCAGGAATTTGACAACTCCAGGTAATTTGACATGACGAAGGTCAGAGCAGGATAAACGGGACAAACCTAGCACTGTTAGGTGAACGTGACCTTGGCAGGGCTATAGGTAACAGGGGAGAGAGTTCCACAGTTGGTTTGATCCAGCATGCTTGGGTTTAAGTTTTAGTTCATGCGAAACCCGTTTATTGGTCCCAGGTGTTTGTTATCTGTCATTTGAGGTTTTTGTATTGAACATATTCATGTTTTCAAATATTTGGAATTCCGTATGTGAGGAGATTGGTGTGTAAGTTTATCAGAATTCCTCGAGATATTTTATAGGAGGTGTAGTTCAATGCGTGTTTTTGGCCCTAAGACTAGTTTATTTTCTTTGTCGATATTTTCAAACAGAACATTATTATTTTTATTTTATACTTGAATTGCATAAGTTGTTGTGTTGCTCCATGAATTTAGTCGTAATTATTGGAGCGGCCGAGGAGTGTACCGTTTTACGATTAGGGTTTTGGGAGAATTCGGTATTTGAAAATCAGGAAGTGGTCGGGAGCTAGGGTTAGGGTTTCTGAGCGCGGCAGGTGACATGAGGGCGTGGAAACTCTCGGGGGGCCTCTACCTCAGTCTAGGAAGGGTTGGTTCCAAGTTGCCCGTGGGCGTATCGACGTATACGTGGCGTTAGAGTTTTGAAGGGAATTGGTTTAAATAAGAAGGGAGTGATTCGAGGGCTTAGAGTTAGGGCTTCGGGGTGCGGCAAGAGTCGGAGGGAGCATGGAAATACTCTGGAATGTCAGTGCCTTGGCCCGGGACATTTGGTTTTAGGGTTTACCGCGTGTGTGCGACGTAAGGGTTTTCTCGGGTTAAAGTCTAGTCGGGAGAGGTGCGTGGGTGGCAGGGTTAAGTATGTGCGTGTACGTCATACACGGTGTTCAAGACATGCTCATATTGGTTTCGGATTGGTCCGATTTAATCTCGTGTGACACCATGTACTAGCCACACGTCGAGGGCAAACCAGGGTTTATAAGGGCTCGCGTATAAGTAGACTAGGGTTTGCCGGGACGGATCGACTTTAGGGTTAGTGATAACAAAAGTTACCAACCGCAGTAGGGTTACGGCCGGGTAAAGTTTTAGGTCTCCGCTGTCAGGGAAGATATTGGTGGGACGTTAGAGTCTAACTAGGATCACATTACCTCGGCTCGGGTCTTTTGATCGTGAGTCGTGTTTAGGGGTTTTACCATTCGTCGAATAAGATGATATCAGGGTTTTGGGTGCATAGGGTATATGGGTTTGTACCAGATACTGATTCTGAATAAGCTGCACATGCTTTCTAAATCAACGCAAAAAGTTTTTGTAAGCCCTAATTTTCGGGTTTTAGAAAATTGGGATGTGACAGTCGCCGTGCCAACCTCGAACGTCATCACCCTGCCGGATTGGTTCGCAGCCGACTCGGACCGGATCATGATGCACGGGGTACTATTGCTGCAAGAAACCGCGCCCGCCACAGCGTGGGACAAAAGGATTGGGTCGGTACGTTGCCGACTCGGACCAAACCGCGACGCGCGAAACACCCTCGAGGCCCAGCAAAACGCTCGTCGGGGCTTAGGGAGAGACAACCATGGTGGTCACCACGGAGACAGCAGTGACAGCCGCACTACCAGCCGGCATAGCTCTCTAACTCATTCTGGCATGGCCTACGTGGGCCCCAAGGCTTTCGGTTCTCGCATCTGCGACGTTGTCTTCCCACCATGATTCCGAGTCACCGGCGTTGACAAGTACACGGGCGAGACTCGGCCAGATATCTGGCTGGCCGTTACCACACGGCGTGCAGAACCAATGGTGGCAACTACTACGTTGCAATTCATTACCTGCCCCTGTTTCTAGCCGACTCGGCTCGAGCCTGGCTTACCGGCTTGCCTCAGGGCTGTATCCAATCATGGGCCAACCTTGAAACCCTCTTCGTGAACAACTTCCAGGGCACCTACAATAGGCCCGGGAATGCGTGGGACCTCCACAGTTGTACTCAAGAGGCAGGTGAAACCCTCAGAGAGTACATCTAGCGCTTCTCCAAAAAGAAGAACTCTCTGCTGGAAGTCCGAGAAGGTGACGTCATCACCGCCTTCTCCAAGGGCTTTCGTAGCACTGACCTCATCCACAAGATCGCGGGCAAGAAATCCTCAGACTACGCGCGAGCTCTTCGACATCGCCAACAACTTTGCTACTGGTGAAGAAGTTGTTCGCAGCGCGACCAAGGACGATAAGGGAAAGAGCAAGGCTCCCGAGTCCCCCAGGAGGAAAGATCATCCCGAGTCGTCCAGGAAGAAACACCAGAAGTGCAAGGGCGAAGACCTCGTTGCCGCGGCTGAGCACGCCCCGCAGCGTCACCCTCAGCGCGGCAACGCAACCTTTGAGGAAATGATGAGTCAGCCGTGTCACTTCCATGGACCAAAATCTAACCATGTCACACGTGACTGCAATCTCCTAGAGAACTTGAACAAGCCTTTCGCCCCCAACCGGAACAAAAAGGATCCTCCTCCGGATGAAGGCGATGAATTTCCCAAAGGAGACCGCGTGTCTTATGATCTTCGGTGGCCTAAATGGCTACGAGTCCAAGCGTTGCCAGAAGCTCACTGATCGTGAGGTCAACTCGGTTGAGCCGACTGTACCCCAGTACCTGCGATGGTCCGAGTCCGTAATTTCTTTCGGTCGCTCGGATCACCCAGATTACATACCTCACCCCGGAAGGTTCCCCTTGGTGGTGGACCCAATTGTCTGCGGCGTCCACCTCACCAAGGTCCTCATGGATGGAGGGAGTGGTCTGAACATCCTCTACGTTAAGGCCTTGGACGACATGAAGATCTCCCGCTCGAAAATCAAGTCCCACCGGTGCACCCTTCCATGGGGTTGTACCCGGTAAGATGGCAAGACCACTCAGGCAAATCAGCTTGCCCGTCACTTTTGGTACTCCTGACATCTTCCGGACCGAGACCCTCACCTTCGAGATCGTCGACTTCCCAGGCTCGTATCACGCCATCCTGGGGACGTCCCTGCTACGCCAAATTCCTGGCTGCTCCCAGCTATGTCTACCTGAAGCTCAAGATGCCGGGTCCCTACGGGATAACAACGGTGCAAAACAGCTTCCAGTACGCTTACACGTGTGACCTAGAAAATTACAACCTTGCCGCAACCCAAATCGCTACAGCTGAGCTTGACAGTCTCAGGTCGGCCATGGTTGAGGAAGCACCCCCGACTAAAAAAGCTTCAGCAGTGACATCGTTCCAGTCGGTGAGGGATACCAAGGCAATCCAGCTCGATCCGGAAGACCCCTCCAAGACGACGCAGATCGGGACTACGCTCAGCGACAAATAGAAAACGCGCTCGTCAGTTTTCCTTCGCGACAACCGGGACATCTTTGCATGCACATCTTCTAACATGCTGGGAGTCCCGAGGGAGGCTGTCGAGCACTCTTTGAATGTTCGGCCGGACGCTAAGCCGGTCAAGCAGCGCTTACGCCATTTTACTGAGGATAGGCATAGAGCAATAGGAGAAGAGATAGCCAAGCTTCTGTCAGCTGGTTTTATCAAAGAAGTGTATCATCCCGACTGGTTAGCGAACCCAGTTCTTGTTCGCAAAAAGAATAGAAAATGGAGGATGTGCGTTGACTACACGAGTCTCAACAAAGCATGTCCCAAAGATCCTTTCACACTACCTCGCATCGACTAGGTGATCGACTCCATGGCCGGTTGTGAAATTCTATGTTTTCTCGACGTCTACTCGGGCTACCATCAGATCAAGATGAAGGAGGACAACGAGATCAAGACATCGTTCATCACTCCATTCGGGGCTTTCTGGTACGTCTCCATGCCTTTCGGCCTATAAAGAACGTCGGCGCCACGTACTAACGGTGCATGCAGCGCTGTCTCCAGGAACAGATCGGCAGGAATGTACAAGCCTACGTCGATGATGTGTTGGTCAAGTCCAAGAAGAAAGAAGATCTCCTAACCAACTTGGGGGAAACACTCTCCAACCTTAGGCGATTCAGCATGAAACTCAACCCAGAAAAGTGCGTGTTCGGAGTGCCTTTGGGAAAGCTACTCGGTTTCATCATTTCTGAACGAGGGATCGAGGTTAACCCGGAGATGATCGACGCCATCATCAAGATGGGGCCACCAAAGAGCCTCAAGGACGTCCAGCGGCTGACTGGATGCATGGTCGGCCCTCAGCCGATTCATCTCTCAACTCGGTGAAAAGGCCCTGCCCCTCTACAAGCTCATGAAGAAGTCAGACACCTTCACCTGGACACTTGAAGCTCAAGACGCTCTCGACGGGTTGAAGAAGTTCCTGACCACACCCCCGGTGCTGGTTTCCCCAATGTCCCAATGAGCCGCTGCTCCTCTATATTGCAGCGACTACCCAGGTGGCCAGTACTGTCTTGGTGGTCGAACGCTCCGAGCCAGGCCACATCCAGAAGGTGTAGCGCCCGGTCTACTTCATCAGTGAAGTGCTATCCGAGTCCAAGGCGCGGTACCCACAAATACGAAAGATCATTTACGCGGTGTTCATAACATCTCGAAAGCTAGTCCACTACTTCCAGGGACACCCGATCACGGTGTTCAATTCCTTCCTGATTGCTGCTGTCATCAACAAGCGCGACGCCACAGGACGGATCACTAAATGGGCAATGGAACTAATGGCATTCAGCATCGTTTATACCCCCCGCACGGCTATCAAGTCTCAAGCTCTCGCCGACTTCATGGCCGAGTGGACAGAAGTCCAGTTCCCCACCCTCTGTCATCGACCTCGAGCATTGGACGCTCTACTTCGACGGCTCACTGATGCTTCAGGACGCGGGGGCTGGCGTTGTGCTCATTTCTCCGAGAGGAGAACATTTCAAGTATGTGCTACAGATCCACTTCCCGGCGTCCAACAATGTCGTCGAATACGAAGCCTTATTACACGGCTTACGTATTGTGACCTCACTCGGGATCCGTCGGCTTCTCGCCTGCGGAGACTCCGAACTGGTAGTCAGGCAAGTGACGAAGGACTGGTCATGCAGAGACCCAGCCATGGAAGCCTACTGCCAAGAGGTGCGCAAGCTGGAAGCCAAGTTCGACGGCCTCGAGATCACGCATGTCCTCCGCCGAGACAACGAGGCTGTAGACATACTCGCCAAGCTGGGGTCCAGTCGGGACATTGTCCCGTCTGGAGTTTTCCTCCAGAAGTTGCATGCCCCCTCCATCAAAATGGAGATAGCGTCCCGAGACCGAGGAACCACAAGCCGGGGGATCCGATAGCACTTAGCGGACATCGCAAGAAGTTTTAGTCATCACTCCCGACTGGATGACGCCTTTTCTCGACTACCTCCTGCAGGACACTCTCCCACCAGATCATACCGAGGCACGGTGCCTCATGCGGCGTACCAAGGCCTATGTCGTAATTGAAGGTGAACTGTACAAGAAGAGCACCTCCGGAATCCTCCAGCGGTGCATATCTCAAGACCAAGGGAAACAACTACTATGTGACATTTACTCTGGAGTTTGGAGGCACCACGCGGCACCAAAGTCACTAGTCGGGAAAGCTTTTCGACAGGGTTTCTACTGGCCGACTGCCGTTTCGGATGCCGAGCATATCGTATGTACCTGCGAGGGATGCCAATATTTTGCCCGGCAGACACACTTGCCGGCTCAGGCACTCCAACCTATCCCAATCTCATGGCCTTTTGCTGTCTGGGGTTTGGACATGGTTGTCAGCGAACAAACGCCGGCATCGGTGGTCCGGAAGGACCTCCTTTGAGATTCGGCCAGGGAAGCGGAGGAACAGGAGCTACGTCGGATCTTGAACGGTAGGCGGCTAGAGATGAAACCGTGGTTTATCCAGGTTCGGGCCACCTTCTTGGTGTAAAACCCTACGTCCTGCTTTTTGTGTATATATGAATATTTTGATGATTACAATGAGCCTGGAAACACAGGTGTTCTTTCTCTTTTCTTTCTCCTAGGTCTCTCTTTTTTTGTCCTTCTCGTGGCCTTGGTTCTCCCCTTATATACCCGGGGGTCACCACAAAGGCCGAAAGGCAAATACACTGTAGCCGCACCGTTGCTGACGGATAGGGCGTGGACATCCCACGCCGGCGGTTGAGGGTTGCTGTAGCGGAATAGTTCCTGTCACGCTTTAGTTGGAGTCTGGGTCATCATGACGTGGTTAAGTCAGAGATGAAGACTTCCCGGAACGCCCTCTGCCACGGACTATGCTGCAACTACCCTGGCCCTACTGACCAAGGACAGAAGGTATGCACCTGGGCGCGCGGCGGCGAGCCCCAAAGTCAAAAAGGTGTCAGACCGTTCCATCCCCTGGCAAGACCGACAGCTTGACGGGACTTATCACATGGGAGGACGGAATTTGACCAGGACACCGCCATCTTGTCCACAACGGACTTGGAATAGGAATGCCTGCACAGACAGGCATTAAATGCGCCTGTCGGGCCACGTGTGCTGGGTAGGGACCCACGAAGGGTGCTCGGGGTTCCCGTGTTCGGGGACTCCCGAGCACGTGGCTTGAGCCATCCCACTGCCTAGGAGAGGTACTCGCCGTCCCGAGTGGGAGCCAAGTCGCCTTGGGTGCTCGGGGAGCATCCTTAAGGGACCACTCGGGGCTTCCCTTGACGGCCGAGTGGGCACAGTGCTCGGGGTGAGCCCCCCGTGCACCTCCTCTTGGCTCCCACGTCCGAGTGGATCCAGCACTCGGGGTGAGCCCTCGAGCACCTCCTCTCGACTCCCACGCCCTTGGTGACGCGGCGTCAAGTTGAGCCTTTCCAGCGGTTTAGGGGGCCCCGTTTCCCATATCGCTGACAGTTGGTCCCCTCAAGAAGGCTCCCGGGGGTCACACACATCTCTTCGTTGCCGTCGACAAGTTCACCAGTGGATTGAAGCCAAACCAGTCGCTACCATCACTTCCGAGCGGGCCGTCGAATTCGTCCGGGACATCGTCTACCGTTTCGGCATCCCCAACAGCATCATCACGGACAATGGCACTCAATTCACCGGCGGTCCCTTCCTTCAATTTTGCGATGACTACAACATTGGCCTCGACTTTGCCGCTGTGGCACACCTACGCACCAACGGGCAGGTTGAGCGAGTCAATGGTCTAATTATGCAAGGCATCAAACCTCGGAGGGCAAGTGGGCAAGTGGGCAGCCGAGTTGCCCTCGGTGCTTTGGAGCTGTGAACTACTCCCAACCGATCAACCGGCTACACACCTTTCTTCATGGTATACAGAGCCGAGGCCGTATTGCTGACTGACCTGGACACACGGATCTCCGTGCATCTGCGCTTACACCGAGGCTGAGTCGGAGGAGGCACGACAAGATGCTATCAACCAGCTTGAAGAAGCACGCAAAGTTGCTTTCCTTCGGTCGGCAAAGTACAGCAGTGCCTACGCCGGTATCACAGCCGGCACGTACGCGGCCACTCGTTCAACTTGGTGACTTGGTCCTACACGAGTTCAGTCCAAGAAAGACAAGCACAAACTCTCGCCACCATGGGAGGGGCCCGTATGTGGTCACCGAAGTACTACGCCCGGGGCTTACCGACTGAAGGACAACGACGGCAACATTATCACCAACACATGGAACATTGAACAGCTACGTCGCTTCTATGCTTAAATTTTGTACTTACATTTTTTCAAAAAGAATGGACGATTGAATAAATTATTCTTTGCTCTATCCGAGTCACTTTTGGGGCTCCCGACGTGCCTACTATGCACGCTCATGGCGGGTACACTCAGCCACATTCTGACTTTTCTCCTTCGAAAAATTATTTTAGTATAGTGTACAAGGCTCGGCATTCACCCTTCGTCTTGGATCGCCGGTCTACACCACAACCCTGCGCTACACGGGAAACAGCTTACGACTATTCTCTATTCAATGGGGGCTATGACGGATCGGCAAGGGCACAAACAAATAGTCAAACTTACACACGAACGGACCTTTTCGAACGAGATTAAGAAAATCAAACAACGATAATCCGAAAAATGCACAACCAAAGTACACTCGGATTTCCCGAGTACTCACATGCATACCCAAACATTCAAACATTTTCTCCTACTGCTACAGGATGGGGTGTTTGGTTAGGAGTCTGCGGCCGGAAGAACTTCGAGTAACAATGCTAGGACATCCTCTTCGGGGACGTCAGCGGTGAGCCCATCTCGATCTTCTCATGTCATCGCCGGATAGTGGGGACTTAGCCACCACGAGCGTGAACTCAACTCCAGACCGGGTGTACTCCTTCGTCCACGCCTTCAGTTCATCAGGCGCTCACCGAAGTCATTCCACGACCGCCTCCGTCTGGTTCGGAGTCAGATCGTCCTCCCACAACACGTCGCATACCTTCCGACCGGCCGCCTTCAAGAGTCGGCCATCTCGTTGATCTTGCTGATGCACACCTGGAAGGCTGAAAGGACAGACAAATATGTCAACAAGGCACCTACGCATCTTATCAACTCCACAGACCCGAGTCAAAAATTTATCGGCGGCGGAGTCTGCAGCTCTCTTGTTCGCTGCCTCAACGGCCTCCAGAGCCCTCCTCATGCTGCCATCGAGGACAGATGCCTCTTTCTCCATCTTCTCAACGTGAACCTTCATCGTCCCAAGCTCTTCCTGAAGTTTGGAGGCCTTCTCCTCTGCAGAGGTGAGCTCCCCGACACGAACTCTCATCGCTTCAAGCTCCTCCTTTAGTTTGGACGCCTCGTCCTCGGCAGCTACAGAAGACAAATCAACACGGCAAAAGGAAAAGTGACTAAAAAAGACTCGGCTTCCTTACCCCGAGCCCGGGCGGCTTCTTGGGAGATGCCCCTCTTCAGGGCTACAATCTCAACCCCTTGCGCGCAGGCTACTTCCTGCGTCGCCTGGAGAGTACCCTTACAAGTTGTTCCACTCGGCCTTGCGTTGGCCGAGTCGCTCGAAGGCGGGGAGCTGCTCCTGAAGGAACTCGTCTTCTCTGTAGACCGCCTGGTTAGTCTCTGCAAGAAATAACAGAAGGAGTTAGCTATTCGGATCAAATACCAGCTCCTTGAGGAAAACGTCAAGACCCTCCGCTCGGCTCCATGAACCGAGTGGAGGCTCTACACCGATTGGGTGCACTGATCGTGCCCCCAATGTGAAACCTACAACCCAAGAAGAACCTCCATCCGACTGTTCTAGTCAGCGGAAGGCTCGGGGCTACACCCTCTGGTGCACTGATCGTGCCCCCCAGAGTGAAATCTATAAATGTATGCAGACCCTCCCCCCGACTATTCTAGTCAGGAGAAGGCTCGGGGGCTACACCCTCTGGAGCACTGACCGTGCCCAGAGCAAAATCTATAGAAGCGAAAACGCAAGCCGAAAGCCTAACCTGCATTAGTGGCCATAGCCTGCCACTCATCAGGTTGGCGCTCTCCTTCGCTGCCTTCAACAGCGCTGGGAGCATCTCTTCGAGCTGGGCGTCGACGTCCATCCGCCTTATCCCATTCTTTTGCCTCCCGGACGTCGTCAATCTCTCGGAGGACTTCACCCGGCCTCGAGGGGTCCATTTGTCGGACCCGTAGCGGCTGGACCACCAGCTGGGAGCCTGGCAGGGGAGGCGGCACACGCTCGATCTCTACCTCCTCTACCGGCATCGCCAGGTTTCCTGGTGGTCCGGCAGGGCAGTCCCCATCCGACTCGGGCTTGTCTGCTATGACGCGACTGGAGCCTGGGTTCCGGCGCTGGGCCCTTCTGGCTGAGGGTCAGAAGACGGGACTGAAGGAGCATCGTCCTGTCGGGGTGAAGGCCACAGGGAAGAAGTCACCGCCGCCCTCGTGAGGAGATAAGGGTCGGGCACCCGGCTCCAAATCATCTCTGCCCTGGCCAGACCCCTGGGAACTGGGCGTACTCTTGGAGAGATCCCCTAGTTTGCTCGGCCTACGGATACATCCGGATTAGGATTTTCATATACAACAAAGCAAAAAGGACAAACGACACACAGTCGAGGCATACCTGATGCCCCGGGGGATGGCAATGTGTTTCCTGCGCCTCGAGGCCGGCCGCCCCGGCGCGGCGGTTGTCAAAGCTGCGCGCCAAAGAACCACCTTGTCCCCCAAAGGCAGCGTTGGTGGTCCTCTTCCCCCTTCGACTAGAGGGGACCTCATCCCTGGCCGTCCAAGGATCTCCCTCGGCAGCGGTGGCCAGTACTGTTGGGTCGGGACAGGCAGGCGAGTTCCCTGCCCTCTCAAGGAAGCGCCAGCGGCAGGTCTCTTCCCTCGCTTCATGATGAGGGGGGCGTCATCCGTCCTCGTCCTGATTGTCTTCCGCAGGAGCCGTTGCACTCGACGGAGGGGCACTGGCCCCCCGGCGCCGGAGATGTCGCATATCGTGGCTGGTGCCAGACTTCGTTCTCCGGGAGAGGAGCGTTGGAACAGAAGCCAAATAAAATCCTGCGAAGTCGGGGCGCACAGACGTAGTCCGAGTATGACTCGCCTACAGCACAAACTAGAAATCACAAAGTCGGAGGAGTGATTGTTCACCTGGTTCGGGGAGTTGTAGCGGCTGAAAAGTGTCGGATGACCGATAGTGTCCAGGATCGTTCACCTAGGCCAGCAGCCTCCCGATTCGGTGCCGCGCTTCTTCCTCCGGGAGTGCTTCAGCCGACTCTCGGGTCACATCTAGATGGTTGGTGTATTCAAACATCGGCTAGACCCTTAGCTTTGCAGCTGGATCCGACGGCTGATGAAAGTGGCGACGACGCCGACCCCAGTAACCCCAGACTAAAGGACTTGGGCGAGGTGCGCCTGAAGAACTTCAACGACGGGCTGCTCCCAATCTGGGGAAGCTCGGTCTAGCTCGCCTTGATCTCCGGCGTGTTGACCCCCAAATGCAGGGAGTGATGGCTCGAGATTGGAGCAATAGAACCACTCCGAATGTCACCCCCTTGTTCAATGATTGGAAGGGGATCTCGAGGTAATTCTTGCCAACTCTGCTTCTCAGCTAGAACCCGGCGCCTCCCACCACGGCTGGATTGCTTCTGCTCGGCTGGGGCTCACAACGAACAGTTGCTTCCAGAGTGCGAAATGCGGCATGATCCCGAGGTAGCAGCACTCACACAGCGTGATGAAGCACGCCACGTGGAGCATCCCATTCGGATTGAGGTTATGCAACTCCAACCCGTTAGAAGTAGAGCAATCCGTGCAGAAAGGATGCGCCGGGATGGAGAAGCTGCGATGGAAGAAGGGGGCATGGACGACGACCTCCCCCGTGTTGGGAGTGGGGAAGTCTTCCCCGCGAGCAGCGCGCCATTCTGACCAGCTCTTTTCGGTGGAAGCACTCCTGCCTCCACCAGGGAGTTGAGTCGGGCCTCTGTCGCCGTGGATTTCGACCAGGGTGCCATCGACTCAGCCGAAGAGATTCTATCACCGAGGGTTGCCCACACTAGCGCGTCTTCTTCCTCCTTGAGTGGATCTACTTCCCAGGTGGAAGTGGGGCATCCAGCGGTGGCAAAACAGATTTAGGGTTTTTTTGATCCCCAACCTAGATTCAGCCGGCGGAGATGAGGGATCGAGCACAGCGACAGAGTAGCGAGGTGGACTCTGCGCGATGGCAAGGCAGCGCAAGGGCGGCTCATGGATTCGACTCCAATGCACGGCGGCGTTCTCAATTAGTGGAGCGCGGAGAAGACGAAGCGACTATTGGGCACAGAGGAGGCACAGTGCAGAATGAAGCGAGTAAATGACCCGCGCGATTCCCTCCGGGCTTATAAAGCAAAGACAACCTGACGGTGCGGTTTTCCCGCCTCCTCAGGCGTAGCATGTATACCGTTTCCACAGTACGACTCTTCCATTTTCCACAAGCGTGACCTTTCCGTTTCCGCAACGGCGTGATGTTTGCGTTTTTCGGATTCCTCGTGATCAAGTTTCAATCGGTTAGTCTTCTGGGGATAACGACCGTTTGGAATACACCCCACATAAAGGAGCGACTGTAACGTACCTTTACCGGGTCACTAGTCGGTTACCGAATAAATCGGGACTGAACGTTATGGTTTGACGGGTTTTCGGTGGTTGGCCCCAGGGAAACGCAATCACTTGAATACACCCAAGTGAAGGGCAGTTTGTGTGTCGCCTTCAGCAGGCCACTAGTCGGACACCAAGCAACTCGGAGGCACCGTTTCTTCCACTCAGGCAATAGTCAAAGGGTGATGATGGCATAGCACCCGAGTATCGTCAAGGAGGACAAAACCGGCCCTCTGGACATAGGGTGGGCGGCCGACTACTCGAAGTCCGACTTCTACACGGGGCGCCTCATTGACTTGGAGTACAGACAGGGATAGTACCTGTCCCGCAACCTCGGATTCAATTATAAGTAACTAGGAAATCAATCTGTAACCGATCCTGACCTCTTGTAACCCTATCCCGGTCGCCTATATAAGGCCAGGTAGGGATCCCCCGATCGGGAGATTCACATAGAAGCATTCGTACTCTTAGATACATAAACCCAGGCGCTCTTGAGATCTGTTCTCAAGCTCTTGCGGCACTCGGGGATACAAGCATACCATCCACCAAACACAGGACGTAGGGTATTAACCTCTTCTTGAGGGCCTGATCTGCCTAATCTTTGTGTCCCGTGTGCACCCATCTAGATCTGCTACGCGTACGCTGCCCTATATTCAATATTGCCAGATCTAAACACCGCAGCACGTTCCAGGAGCACTTCCGGCCGGAGGCAAATGGAGCATCGCGCCTGTGGACGGCTCGATGAACATCGACTACACAAATGAGCTGATCAGGACATGCGCCATGTCCCGGGAGCGCGATGGTGGATTGCGATGAGAGGTCGGCGTCGGTGTTCAACAACCGGTAGTTCGGCAACCTGCTAGACGGGCTTGGCCTGCTGCGCACGGACGCCATGTTGGTGCATGAATGCCACCACGTGTGCCAAGATGGCGGCCTTCGCGCAGAACCAAGAGAGCTTCTTCGGCAGCTGGGCCGACTCGTTGGCCAGGCTCACCACCCTTGGCGTCAAGACCTACGTCGATGGCGAGATCCGGCAGTCCTGCTCCAGCGTCAATGGCTGATTGATCAAAGCGTGCGATCGACTGTGGTGGGCATGCCGTGTGTTGGTCGATTATTAGCAGAGCCGAGAATGAGATTGATTCGTTTGTTCTTGTTGTAGCTCATGAGTCGCTGAGGTGTGTTCTTGTGTAGGCTGCATCATTTAGTGAAATAGAGAGAAAAGGAATTAAGTAAGCTCATGTAAAGGGAGATGGAGATTCCGTTCATTGATTTCATTCACCAAATGCAACTCGGGGCAACTCCTTGGCGGACAGAACACTAGACGTGATCTTGTGGCCACCCGCCAACCAGTCTTATACGCATCGATCTCATGGATATGCGACTACGGGAATGTCAGACATGGCCAAACAAATCAACATAACGTATGAACCACGCACATGCTCGATCCCCTCTTCGATTCAAGCATGCAATCTCCTCCAACGTGTGGGAGGGAGACCAGAGTTCATCGCATCTGCACGAGTCCGTAGATTTATAAAGCGTGAAGTGTTAATATTTGTGTAGGAAAGTGCAGCTGACGTACTACAGTGAATGCCTCCTAGCCAAGCGCCTCCTCCTGTTCATTAGGAATGTCATTTTGTTCAATTGGAGGTGCAGATAGCGTCGAGGGGGCAAGTGAAAAAACACCAGGACGGCTAAGTGGACGGTCCAAAATATGCCACATGAGACTAATACATGTTTTAGAGACTAATAACCGTATTCGATCCATTCAAATATTTTTAATGACCATCTTTTAGAGCTTTGAAAGTACATAGATAAAAGTGAATCAACCGGACAGATACAGAGACGGTACGGGAAATTCACATCATTAGTCAATGTCTTTTCGAGTGGTCTGTGCTTTCTTTTTTCGATTTGTTTCTTCGCGCGCGACGTGCGCGTCGGCCCATAAATTCGGACAAGCGCTACTGTCTACATGCAGAAAACGACAAAACTGCATGTTTAGGTTTAAAACGACAAAACGTGTTTGGCGTCATACTTTTTCAAATTATTGATAATGCAAATTATGACAAATTGGCTAAATTGAAAAAAATGGTTTCTATATTTTGTCGAGGGCATTCCACACGCCCTTGAATCATATTGGGCACCGAATTAAATTTCCTTTGTATATCGCGTGATGATCTTTGATATATCTCTGTCTTGTCCTTTTGTAGATCTATGATGTTAAGTGCGATTGAAGCATGTACTTTAGTATTCCTAGAATGTACTCCAACAGGCATCACCTTTGTTATCTTTTGCATTACTACAGGATGGGTATCTTAGACCCTATATCTCAGCTGATTATTGAAAACAACAAACACAATCTTAACCAGTTAATAAGAAAGAACCGGCTAAATAAAATTAATCATAAAAGATGACATGATATTTCGGTCGACAGCTGATAAAAATAGCCCGTCTGAAGCATTTACCTTAATGGTTGAAATATCCAACCGCTTGGGATAAGGCTGGACAGAAAGCTCGAAGCTCGCAACTCGGCTCAAGCTCAGGCTTGGTTCGGCTCCGAGGCGCAATGAGTCAAGCCTGAGCCTCCTCCTCGGCTCGTAAAGCTCAGCGAGCTGAGTCAAAAATCTCATGAGCCGCTCGTAGGCTCGTTTAGGCTCATTGCATTAAAAAATTGACACGACATTTGCTAAAAACATTTACATGCATGTTGCAATGATCGCGATTATCACAATGGTGCGCATGCGGCAGGATGCATTTCAGCATGTGCATGTAGTCTAGCTTAAGCTAGCTGTGTGATACATCGATTTAAGTATCATTGTTTCACTGACATATCTAAATTTTAATTAAAAAGATTGTAGTACAATTCTCTCGTACTGTTCCTCTAAAAAAAATTAAGTACACAAAGATGGATCGTGGACAATAAAAATAAGTAACACATGCACTGTATTATCAAAAAGCAAAAAAAATCAATTGCACGCAACTGGCGCGCGGTGCGGTGTTCTCAAGCAGCTGGCGAACGAACCTGCGGGATCCGAGGGAGGAGCGGTGGCGGCGGCCGGCAGTTGACGGAGAAACTCTGGGCTGGCGACGGCGCGCCCTAGCACCAAGCGTGAGCAGCGGCACGGCTGATGAGCTACGGGGTCTGGGGGAGCAGCAGTAGCAGTGCTTGGTGGTCAGCGAAGAAGCGGAGGAGGAGTGGCGGGCTGGTGGTGGCGCGCCCCAGCCCTAAGCGCATCAGGCGTTGGTGCTAGTAAACTGTCTGCTTGGGAGATACCGATATAGTACGAGTCGAGATCGAGCAGTCGAGCTCTTTTTTGGTCCTGTGGTGGTGGCTCGCGAGCCAGTGCGAGCCGGTTCGGGCTCAGACCAAGCCCGAGCCGAGCCACTTTCCTAACTCGTTTGTACGAGTGAGAACATCAATGGGACACCTCCTCCAACGCTACCAAAAAGACACAAGGCTATAGCACGACCGTTCTGCCGACCTTAATTGTATGCACTTGTTTCTGCGGGCTGTTCCGCTCCCCGCCGAAAACCAGGGTGACGTCACCAGAGGTGGCGAGCCTCGACTCCCTCCCAGCGGAGCTCCTCGAGAAGATTGTTTCCTGCCTCCCCATCGCAACGCCGTTTACGCCTCTGCGCTCTCCCGCGCCTAGAAGCCAGCCGCCGGGGTGAGTCTTCACCTGATTCCGTCTCTTCTGCTCCCGCCACGCATTCACCCGCCGTCCTCAGCGCGCGCTGCGTCGTGCCCCCGCCCGCGAGTTCTACTGCTAGTGCATCCGGGAAGAGGTCTTCGCCCACACGGATGAGTGGCTCCACATCCTCGTCGGCAGGGGCCAGGTCCAACCCTCACTCTTCGCTTCGTGGATCGAGTACCTTAACGTGGATATAGATTTCCACTCCGCCATCTTCTCCTACCGCGAGCTCACCTATATCCTAAGTTGCCCGGATACGGCGATACAGTTACGGATACGGATATGGATACGGAAACCGTGATACGGCATTTTTTCAGAAATATAGATACAGCGATACGTTTATATATATAATAAATTTTAAAATAAATAGAAATTAATGGTTTTTTTAATAACAAAATGGGAAAGATGACAGTTTAGGAATACCTTCTTACTCTCTTCTCCATCTCCATTAACCAATTCTCGGATAATCCAGTACTTGGATAGCTGTTAGCCTGCCAACAACTGAACAAATTAGTATATAATACAAATAAATGAAAGCATAATCGATAGAAACATCATGCTTACATTGCAATTGTAGATAGAGGCATGGAGCACCCTAACTCCAAGTCTGCAACTAAACAAATCTCATTCCATTTCTCTATTTCTCAGGAGTTGCTCCTCCTTCGTGAGCAGCTGGATATTCTCATTGTTGAGGATGAGCGCCGTTCTCAAAATGATGGGTGGTTCTTTTTGCGTCAATCCGGGCGTTTCTCGGCGAAGGGCTTCTATAGCATGATGTTTGAAGGCGTGCATGCCAGCCTCCTGTTCGGAAAAAAATTTGGAAATCTAAGTGTCTCCCTAAGCAAAAAATATTCATGTGGCTTTTGCTGGTGGATCGCCTTAACACATGTGATACGCTGGATAGAAGACACTGGAAAATTGATTCTGGGTTGCATTGCGTCCTTTGTTCGAGGCGCATTAGGGAAACAAGGGCCCATCTTTTCTTCAACTGCAGCTTTGCTCGCCGCTGCTGGGCACATGTGGGGATTTCTTAGACATCAAGTCAAGACATGATGCGTATGTTCCAAAGTGCGAGGCAAGATTTTACTGGTCCTTGTTTTCTCGAGGTTGTTGCGTCTGTCTTCTGGAATATTTGGAAGCAACGGAATGCCCTCATTTTTGAAAGGAAAATTCCTTCTTTGGCATCTTGGCATATTTTGTTTTAGAAGGGACATCAGACTTGTGGCTCATAGGGTTAAGTCTTCTGACCACGATCTACTCTTAGCTTGGCTAGCTTCTTTGGGTTGATCCTTAATTAGCTTTCCCTTTTCCCCCTTCTTCTTTGTCTATAATGTAATTTTTGTACAGACTTTGTTTTTCCCTTTCCACATTAATTAAAAATATACCGTAGGGGGCTCCCTACTGTTCAGCCGTCAAAAAAATCAAATAATAATTCAACTCAACCACATAGTATATAATTTGAAAATCTAACCACATCACCACAAGTTCACAGAATCACAAGCAGTCCACGTGCAGCAAATTACGTAATAAGCTAATGAGATACCAAAGTAGATGACAATCATGACATGACAAAATAGCATTGCACTCTCTAGCTCTCTACCCAACACAGCTCTCTACGTCTTGATCTTCATCTCCAATGTCCAATGCCCCAATATCATCTAGCAAGATCTCTAGGTCTGGTTCATCTAGTGAGAGCTCAGCTTGTTGAAGAAAATCTGCACCACCAGCAAATATCTCATGGCTGTCTCCTCCGATATTCCAGAATCTTGATGGGCCACTTACATACTCCGGTGATTTCCTTGAAATAAGATGCAAGTTCTGATGTACAAAGACTAGATCCTCAAGACGTCCAGGGTTTAGCCTACAACAAATGAAATTGAAGTCAAGCTCCAAGCAGGTGGTAAAATAAAGAAATTAAGAAGAAATGAAGAATAGATGACCTGTTTCTCATTGAACTATGTATCAAACCATATATACTCCAATTTCTTTCAGCACAAGAAGAAGATGTTGGCTGGCCTGGCCAAGTAATTTGAGTGCTAATTTTCACAAATCTGGGGCAGAGTTACCATGAATTCCCCACGATGTCTTGGGATCAGGTAGGCTCTATCCTCAATTGAGTCAAAGGAATTAAATCCGGTCGCAAACAAACTAAAATTAGCAAACTGTTGTTTGATCTTTTGCAATTCAGCACCAGCAAGAAAAAATCTCCTAAAGCATGTATTTCTCTCTTCTGAAATCTCCTCATCCATATGTGGAGCTTGGCAGCCTGGAACCTCATTAATCCAAGCTTCAGTGTAATACCTAAGGACAAAAAAAGTAGCAATTAGTAGTGCATTAGGGACACTAATCAACTTACTATATTATGGACAGCAAACAAGCAGCTTACTTGGGATTTAGTGAGTGCGCCAAGCAATGCAATGGGGTATTACTTTTTGCCCATCGACTGACTAAGATCTCATGCACAATAGAGTAAAAGGCAGATTCTTCGTGGGGCTCTTTTCCTTCGTGGCGATAAATTGTATTCTTCACCTTCTCGATCATGGTATCTCACATCTCATATATCAAATGAAGGCATGGTTCGTCCGTGTCGGCTGCACATATCATAGCATAGATAGGCTCGCTGAAATCAAGGATATACTTCACTTTATCCCACCATAGATCACTAAGAACCTTCTCTTTGACAAACTGTGCTCTACCATGATTGTCATCTCTATAGTCAGACCACTTTGAGCTAACAACCATCAAAGTAAGAGCTTCTCTAATATCACAAAACCTTTTCAACATCACAATCTGAGAAGCAAATCTTGTTTCAGCAACAGCAGGAAGTTTCAACTTACTGAAGTCATTAAACATAGACAACCTCATGGAGTGATTCATTATGAAGTTTCTTATCTGATTGGCATCTCCTGCAATCTCGCTAATCCAATTGCAATGTTCATACCCGGGGTCATCCTCACTCCTGGCTGCACCTATATTCTTCAAAGCAAGGTTCAAAGTATGCACGACACATGGGGTCCAAAAAATGTGAGAGAACTTCTGCTCCACCAGTAGCCCCGCAGCTCTGCAGTTGGCTGCATTATCAGTGATCGCTTGTACAACATTCACGACTCCAACAACACCAATGATTTCAAATATCTTTTCATAGATGTACTCCTTGGTTTTTATTTCTCTCTCGGTGTTGATTGATCTTAAATACATGGGTCCATCTTCTGTTATCGCTAAGAAATTTAAGAGCGGGCGTCTTTGAGGATCAGACCACCCATATGATACAATACTCACACCTTTGTTGCTCCATGTTGTCTTGATCGGCTGTAGCATTCGTTCAACATGCGTCTTCTCTTGCACGAGAAGAATGATTCTGATCTTGTTATAGCTTGGAGGGGCATAGCTTGGAGGGGCATGCGTCTTCTCTTCCACCCAAGTTGGTGTTCGCAGCAAACATGAAAGCCTTCCTGAACCAAGGGTTTCTTGCAACATTAAAAGGCAGGTCTACAAATAAAATAGAAATTAATTAGGAACTGCAATAAAAAATTCAAACATCTAACAATGAAAGTTGATAACTTGCTAACCTGCGGTATAGAAAATCCTAGCAATCAAAGCATCAAGCTTGCTGCGAGCTTCCAAATTGAAGCTTGCTTTAATAGCCGACGTCCCCCTTCTCTTCCTCCCACTTAAGCCCTCTGTTGGAAGCGGAATATCCAGAGGCATGTGGGTTAGCAATCAATGCATCAGCTCTGTCTTGTTCACCTTTGAGTTGAGCTAGAACCTCAACCGTCACCTTCGGACATACACTCATGCTCTTATTTGATCACTTCAAGAGATGTGCTTTCACTCTTGAGTAGCTCCCATTAATTTCACGGTCACAAAGCCTACATATGGATTTTGCATTCCCTCCTTGGCCTCTTCCAGTCCACTCTATCTTCTGGACATACCTCCACAGCGGCTTCTTCGCGTCATCATTTGGAGGAATCATGCGAGCAGCATTCAACACTTGGACCGCATTACTAGATCCTCCACTGCATGTTCCTGCTCCTGCTCCTACATTTGAGCCCGTGGTTGCAGCATTAGAACCATTGCCACTGCCGGCACTGTTTTCCCTAGCCATTGCCGTTTGCCGACCTTAAAAGGGAGAAGAAGTGAGGTTAGAGGTTAGTGAGCACTGAGCAGTAATAACAGTACATTTATATACTTGAAGACACCATTGTCGGAGTATTATTCCAGCAATACTTAATATGGGGCGGTGTGAGCACAGCAAATCAGGATGGTTGCACACGGGAGACAAGGTTTAGGCAGGTTCAGGCCCTCACGAAGAGGTAATACCCTACGTCCTGTGTTTGGTGGCTAGTATTGCCTGTATCCCGAGTGCCGCAAGCCCTAGAGAATCGATCTCGAGGGGGCTTGAGGTATGAAACAATGGAGACTAGGTCAGATGAGATCCGATACCGATCGGAGGCCCCCAACCGGGCCTTATATAGCCGGCCGGAATAGGGTTACAAGAGTCCGGATCGGTTAACAGATATGTTTCCTAATCGGTTACAACAGATTCCGGGTATGCCGGATTGGTAATAGTCCCTGTCTTGTACTCCACGTTGATGAGGCGCCCCCGTGCTGTAGTCGGACTCCGAGTAGTCGGCCCGGCCCATCCCGTGGCCGGGAGGCCGGATTCGTCCTCCTTGATGATACCCGGGTGCCATGTCACCATCAGTAGCCCCCGAGTCCTTCACGATCTCACCGCTGCCGGTCTTTGCCTCCGGATGATCTTCCCGACTGACTTCGGCTGACTGGGAGATTGCGAAGGGCTAATGGAACTCCTGCAAACAAGACAGTTAGAGCCAAATAACACTCACCCGTAAGGCAGGAATGTGAAGGCGAATGAGCTATTAACGGGTAGTCTCTGGTGGCATTCGGTCCATCCTTAGGGACAGGGACCGACTGATAACCCGGCGTGGGGCATGCCATGAATCCCGACTGAATTCTCGAGTAGCACCCGGCCTTCCCGAGAGGGTTAAGGCCAGCTGGAGTCCCCTGAAGGAATGCCTCCAAAACTCTTGTCCGAACCAGAAAAAGCAGACATGGCGCATAGGTTCCCGAGTTTTGAAGTCTTATACCGGGTCATTCCACTGAAACTGGGGATCCCAGTTACCAGGGCCTTCGAGATTCGAGTGCTCGACAGGTCTGGGTGGAGAATCCGGCAGCTCCGAGTTGCTCAGCATCCGACTTGTGGCCTACGGGAGGCACGCCATTACTGTCCCTCACTCGGGTGTACTCAGTCGACTGCGTTCCTGCTTGAGGCCAGCCTCTGATACCCTCCATAGCCAAAGTGCCCGGTGCCGACCTTCTCTCGGCAACCGGCTAGCGATTTATGGGAAATACGCTTTGGCCACCAAATAGCGGAGACGTATTCCATCGGGTTGTAAAGCCTGAAAAGCCAACCGTCGGATCTCCTTCATTAAACCGCACGAATCGCGGCGCCGCCAGGTCGTGGGCGCGAAGTGAGCGTGACGTGGCCCGCGAGATGCGCGCGGGAATCCGGAGAGGCGCGTAATGGGACGCGGCAGATTCGAACACGTGCGCGCGTGGGGGAACCGAACCGTCGGCCCGTCTTTTAATACCCCGAAAAGATCACGGGTTCGGCCCACGCACCCATTCGCCTTCTTCTTCCTCCTTGCGCCCGAACACTTCGCCTTCTTCTCCCAAATCCACTCGCGCGTGCCGCTCCATTCGAAACCCTAACCGCCGCCTCAACCACCTCGGATGCAATCCCCGCATTGTGGAAGCCGATCCGACGGAAGCCGAAGAGGACGCTCTGGTTTGGAAGTTGCTGGGTGAGGAGGAGTCACCTGCCAATCCGATGGCCCCGTGGGTGAAGTCGACGGCGACGGACACCCGGCTGACGATCCTCGTGCGGCTCGGGCATCTGCCGTCGAAGGAGCTGGTCGAGTGGCGCGCCGCCGCCGGGGAGACCATTCCTACCCCAAACACCGGCGAGTTGGTCATCCACGGCTCCTTCCAGCGAGGATTTTCCGTGCCAGCGCACCCATTCTTGCGGGGGCTGCTCTACTACTACGGGTTGGAGCTCCACAATCTCAACCCTAACAGCATCCTCCACGTTTCCTACTTCATCACCCTTTGCGAGTGTTTCCTCGGCATCCGGCCGCACTTCGCCCTGTGGAAGCACCTCTTCATGGTGAAGCCGCGACCGAGCAGAGACAACCCGGCCGTGGTGGGCGGCGCCGGGTTCCAGCTGAGGTCGGGAACAGCAAAGAGCTACCCGGCTCCGCCAATGCAGACGTCCAACAAGGGCTGTCACGCCTTCTGGTTCTACTGCGCCAACCCAGAACCATCGCTGCCAGCCTTCTCGGGTCTGCCGCCGGTGATCAAGCGGAGCTGGTCGGACCCGCCACTCGAGAGGGAGCAGGACAGCGTCGCGGTGGTGATGACGCAGCTCGAGGCGGCGATGAGGGCCGGGGTCACCGGAGCGGTCGTCACCGCGACCTTCGTCCGCTGGCTGGTGCAGCCGGCCAAGCTGCGGGCGCACCCGATGTTCGAGTACACCGGTGAAGGCGACCCGACTCGAGAGTCCGTGGAGGAGCTCACGGAAGGTGAAATCCAGAGCCGGCTCGAGAGGCTTTTGGCTCAGGGGACGAGCCTGGTCTTCCCCGAGCGGCCAGCCCCCTTCAGCCGGGCGAACCCCCCGAGTGACGTAAGTACCCGAGTCCCGCATTTTCGGTTTCTTCGCTATTTCTTCACCGAATCTTATTCGGGATTTGCTTCTGTGCTTCTGCAGGTATTGTTTGGCTTCTACTCCAAAGCTTCCCTCCCAGAGGACGAGATTTGGAACCAGCCACAATACGCCGACGTCCCGAGCGGCGGGGCGCCACCGCCAGGAGCAGTCGGGGCTCCTTCTTCTGGCGCCGGACACTCGGGAGACGCCGGGTCTTCTGCTTCCGGCGCCCGTCCTTCAAAGAGCACCGGGTCTTCTGCTTCCGGCATCGGCCCTTCAAAGGGCGCCGGGTCTTCTGCTTCCGGCGCCGGCCGCTCAAAGGGCACCGGGTCTTCAAAGGGTGCCGGGCCCTCGAAGGCCCCGCCGGTCGCTCCACCTCGTCCTTCCCCACCGAGCACGCCCGCCCAGGAGGAAGATGACGAGGACTCAGACGACATCAGCGCCTTCCTGGTGAGGAGGCGGAGGCGGCCGGCGGGCACCACCCAGAGGGGGCAAGGCGGCTCCGCCGGCTCAACCACCGTCGTGAGGGGCGCTGCCTCGCCGGAACGGGGCGGCTCTGCTCCCCATGCCAGCCCGACGGCTCCGTCTACCACAGGGACCACGCCGATGGGACAGGAGGACGCCGCCGCTGGTGCCGACCCGGTGGCGTCAACTGCTACTGAGTCCGCCCCGGCGGCGCAGGAGGGCTCCACCGCGGGCGCTAGCCCGGTGGCGCCGGCCGCCGCGGGGGCCGTGCAGGCGGGGCAGGAGGACCCCGCCACTGGCACCGATCCCGTGGCCCCAGCCGTCACGGAGTTTGCATCGGCGGAGCAGGAGGGCTCCGCCGCTGGTGCTGACCCCGTGGCGCCGGCCGCCAC
Organism: Stipa capillata; assembly: GCA_019208055.1. Classification (NCBI taxonomy): domain Eukaryota; kingdom Viridiplantae; phylum Streptophyta; class Magnoliopsida; order Poales; family Poaceae; genus Stipa; species Stipa capillata. The sequence continues at coordinate 95,855 of JAGXJF010004384.1, forward strand.
GAGGGCTACGCCGGCGGAGCAGGAGGGCTCCGCCGCTGGCGCTGATCCGACAGCGCCGGCGGCCGCCCCGAGTGAAGCTTCTCGGGCGGCCGAAGACGACGCTCCCCCCAGTCGGGGGGAGAAGAGAGATGCCGACACCGCCTTTGGGGCACAAGGTGGGCCGGGGGCCTCGGCGGCCCCGACTGCCGCTGCACCCGGGGGGCAAGGCGCGGGGTCTAAGAGGCGCATCCAGGTTCCCCGATCCTCCAAGTAAGTATCCTCGGCGGTTGTCTTCCGTCTCTGTTTCTTTACATGCTGACATGGTTGGTCTTGCCTCTGCAGGACTCGGAGGGTGGGGGACATCCCGAAGGCGCCCCCGAGTGGCCCGGGGTCAAGCCAAGGCGCGGATCCCCCAGCATCGGACGCCCGGGCCTCGTCACCTCTGGCTGCGGCGACTTCTCCATCTCCCCGGCCGCCGTCGCCTCAGCCCGCGAGCACTCCCCCGCCGTCCTCCGGACAGCCCGGCGTGCAGCCCCCCTCGCCAGTCGCTCCTCAGGAGGAAACCTCCCCGGGAGCTTTGGTGCCGGTGGGGTCTGCGGGCGCCAGCCAGGACGCGGAGATGGCAGAGGGCGAGCCTGGCTTGCCCTCGCCGATGCAGGAGTTCAGCGCGGCCCCGCCTACAAGGCCGTGTTCCGAGCTGGTGCGCCGACCTCTCCGAGTCCGGGAAACGGGCCCGGGATCACCGACTGTCACTGTTGACGATGTCGAGGAGGAGAAGGAGTGGCAGGCGGCCGCGGACGTGGCTGCTCAGATTGGAGAGATCCTCCCCGCCTTGCTGAAGGCCGCGAAGGAGGGTGCCAATCTGCTGAACGGCAGACTACGTCCTTTGATGGAGGTGAGTCGTTTTTGCCTTCGGAGGAGTGTGTCGATAGGAGGTAGCCCCCGGGCCTCTGCCCGACTAAATTAGTCGGGCGGAGGGCCCGTCGCTTTGTTCCTTGTAGTCTTCACTCTGGGTGCGCGAACAGTGCACCCAGAGGGTGTAGCCCCCGAGCCTGCGTTCGACTAGGATAGTCGGGCGGAGGGTGCAGTTGTCTCTTTTTTAGTCTGACTCTGGGTGCACGAACAGTGCACCCAGAGGGTGTAGCCCCCGAGCCTCCGCTGGGTCCTTGGGACCGAGTGGAGGGTTTCAACAATCTTCCTCGGGTGACTTTAATGTGTTTTCGTTTCCTCTATGCAGAATCTGAACCAGCGGTCGCAGAACAAGACCGCCTTCCTCCAAGACCGACTGCCCGTCATCGAACGCCTGGAACTGCGGAAGTCCGAGTGGGACAAGATGGCCGCGAGTTGGCAGTCGGCGGAGGATGTGGCCCGCAAACGCGGGGCGGAGATTACCGGCCTGCAGGCGGGCCTTTCACAGGAGATGGCCAAAACCCGAGGTGAGTGAACTGAGTGGTTTGTTGCACCTCCTGTCGTGTTTTTGTCTTGCTGACGTGTTGTCACTTGCAGCCGCCGAAGAAGAAGTTGCCCGGCTGAGGGCGGAGCTCGAGACGATGACGGCCCGCGCCCGGGACCTGGACACCGCCAAGGAGCAGGCCGGGAAGCTTGAAGAGGCGCTCGTGGCGGAGAGGGCCCGCGCGGACCTGCTCGGGCGCGATGCCGAGTCTGCGGCCAAGAAGGCCGCTGACTTGGAGGCAGCGCTTTTGGCGGAGAAGGACCGTGCGGAGCAGCTCGGGCGCGATGCCGAGTCGGCGGCTAAGATGGCCGCTGACTCGGAGGCGGCTGCCGAGGTCGCGAAGAAAGCTGCCGCAGCGACGGAGTCCGGTAAGTGCCATTGTTGACTTTGGTTTTGCCCCGGCTTGCTGGTCGCATCGCTCAAGTTTGCTTTTTGTTGTTGCAGAGTTGAAGGCGTGCCTCGAGAAGTTCCGTGGGATGGTCGAGTCACTGCTGAAGGCGGGGCAGGTGGCGTGTGGCACCATCTAGCCGGACGAGACGGCCCCGGACTCCGTTGCGGCGGTCGCCGGGCACCTGAACCAAGTGCCCGACAAGGTGGTGAACATCGAGGCGGATGGCGCACGGACGGGGGCCAACATAGTCCTGGCAGTGGCGCGGTCCCACTACCCGTTGCTGGATATGGAGGCAATCGGGGAGGGGCTACGCCGCGGATTTCCCGGAAGAAGATATTCCGGAAATGATGCGGTCCGTAGAGTCCACCGTCGATCTGCTTATAAAGCGGTCGGGCCTGTAGAAAAATAGGAATAGCTGTAAACTGCTCGGGCTAGCCGAGTAAAGTTTGTAAAAGACTCGGGGATGCAAAGTGAGTTTTGTATGCACTCGGGATGCCGAGTGGTTTAGTTGTGCACTCGAGATGCCGAGTGACTTTTGTAATTGCTTTCTGATTTAACAAGGAAGTTTTAAATTCATCATGAAAAGATTTGCGTTCCTGTGTATTTGAGTTTGTTCGTTTTTGCTCTTCGCCAACCCGTCGTAGCCTCCTTTGCGTAGGGATTAGCCGTTGGCGTGTGTCCCGTGTAGCGTAAGGGTGCAGCGTAGACCGGTGATTGGAGTCGAAGAGTTAACGTTAGACTTTTATACACAGTACTTAAGCATTTTCGCGAATGGAGGCAAAGCCGAGTATGCGCCGAGTACCCGCTACGAACGGGCGTAGCGGGTCAGTCGGGAAAAAGTGATGCTTTTTAAATGGAGCAAAGGGAAACTCTTTATTCATGTTTCTAATACACTTATAAGAAAAATTTCAAGCATAGAAACGACGTAGCTGTTCTATGTTCCATGCGTTGGTGAAGACATTGCCGTCGCTGTCCTTCAGCCGGTAAGCCCCCGGGCGTAGTACTTCGGCGACGATGTACGGACCCTCCCATGGCGGGGACAGTTTGTGCTGCTCTTTGTTGGTCTGTACTCGGCGTAGAACCAAGTCGCCGACGTTGAACGAGCGGCCCCGTACATGTCGGCTGTGATAGCGCCGCAGGCCCTGCTGGTACTTAGCTGACCGGAGGAGCGCAACCTCGCGTGCTTCTTCAAGTTGGTCGAGAGCGTCTTGCCGTGCCTCTTCTGACTCGGCCTCCTGGAAGGCACGGGTTCTCGAGGAACCGTATTCCAAGTCAGTCGGGAGCACGGCCTCGGCTCCGAAGACCATGAAAAAGGGTGTGTAGCCGGTTGATCAGTTGGGCGTGGTGCGCAGGCTCCATAGCACTGATGGCAACTCGGCCGCCCACTTGCCTGCGAATTTGTTCAGCCGCTGGAAAATTCGAGGCTTGAGGCCTTGTAGAATCAAACCGTTGGACCGCTCGACTTGCCCGTTGGAGCGTGGGTGTGCCACGGAGGCAAAGTCAAGGCTGAGTTGTAGTCGTCGCAGAACTGAAGAAAAGCTCGCTTGGTGAACTGAGTGCCGTTATCTGTGATAATGCTGTTGGGCACGCCGAAACGGAAAACGATGTCCCGAACGAAGTCGGCGGCCTTTTCAGCAGTTATCGTGGCGACCGGCTTGGTTTCGATCCACTTGGTGAACTTGTCGACCACGACGAAAAGATGCGTGTAGCCCCCGGGCGCCTTTTTGAAAGGGCCGACCATATCCAACCCCCAGACGGCGAAAGGCCAGGTAATTGGGATGGTTTGGAGGGCCTGAGCTGGCAAGTGTGTCTGCCGGGCGAAGTATTGGCAGCCTTCACATGTTCGGACAATGTGATCGGCATCCGTTACGGCAGTCGGCCAGTAAAAACCTTATCGGAAGGCTTTCCCGACTAACGTCTTGGGCGCCGCGTGGTGGCCGCACACGCCCGAGTGGATATCGGACAGCAGCTGTTGCCCCTGTTCTTGGGGTATGCACCGCTGGAGGACCCCGGAGGTACTCTTCTTGTACAGCTCGTCGTTGATGACAACGAAGGACTTGGCGCGTCGCGCAATGCGGCGCGCCTCAGTTTTGTCGGGTGGGAGGACGTCCCGTAGCAGATGGTCGAGGAAGGGCGCTGTCCAGTCGGGAGTGACGGTCAGGACCTCCGGAGAGGGCTGCTGACTGGCGTTGCCTTCCAGGGACCTGCTGTTCTTCGGCCTTGGGTGTTGTTTCTGCTTTGATGGAGGGAGTGTGCAACTCGTGAAGGAAAACCCCAATCGGAACGACGTCCCGACTGGATCCCAGTTTGGCGAGTGCATCCGCATCCTCGTTGTCTCGGCGTAGCACATGGGTAATTTCAAGACCGTCAAACTTGGCTTCGAGCTTGCGCACCTCCTGGCAGTAGGCTTCCATGGAAGGGTCTCTGCACGACCAGTCCTTCATGACCTACCGGACCACCAGTTCGGAGTCTCCGCGTGCCAGGAGCCGGCGGATCCTGAGTGAGGCAGCAAGTCGAAGACCATGAAGCAAAGCTTCGTACTCGGCAACATTGTTGGATGCCGGGAAGTGGATCTGTAATGCATACTTGAAGCGCTCGCCTTTGGGGGAGATGATTACAACACTGGCCCCCGCGCCCTGGAGCATCAGAGAGCCGTTGAAGTAGAGTGTCCAGTGCTCGAGGTCGACGACGGAGGGCGGGGACTGGACTTCTGTCCACTCGACCATGAAGTCGGCGAGAGCCTGAGACTTGATAGCCGTGCGGGGAGCATAGACTATGCTGAAGGCCATGAGCTCCATGGCCCACTTGGCGATTCTGCCCGTGGTATCACGATTGTTGATGACGTCGGAGATCGGGAAGGAGCTGACCACTGTAATGGGGTGTCCTTGGAAGTAGTGGACTAACTTCCGTGACGTGATGAACACCGCATAGATGATCTTTTGGATCTGAGGGTACCGCGCCTTGGACTCGGAGAGAACTTCACTGATGAAGTAGACCGGGTGCTGGACCTTCTGAATATGACCGGGCTCGGAGCGTTCCACGACCAAGACCGTACTGGCTACCTGAGTAGTTGCTGCGACATAGAGAAGCAGTGGCTCGTTGGGCATGGGAGACGCCAGCACCGGGGGGGTAGCTAAAAACTTCTTCAAGCCATCAAGGGCGTCCTGGGCCTCGGATGTCCAGGTGAAGGTCTCCGACTTCTTCATGAGCTTGTAAAGGGGCATGGCCTTCTCGCCGAGTCGGGAGATGAATCGGCTAAGGGCTGCCATGCATCCGGTCAGCCTCTGGACGTCTTTGAGGTTCCTTGGTGGACTCATCTTAACGATGGCGTCGATCTTCTCCGGGTTGACTTTGATTCCTCTTTCAGAAACGATGAAACCGAGTAGCTTGCCCGAAGGGACCCCGAAAACACACTTCTCGGGGTTGAGCTTCATGCTGAATTTTCGAAGGTTGGAGAAGGTCTCTCCTAGGTCACTCAGGAGGTCTTCTCTGTTTTGAGACTTGATCACCACATCGTCGACGTAGGCTTGTACGTTCCGGCCGATCTGCGACTGAAGACAACGCTGTATGCACCGTTGGTACGTAGCGCCGGCATTCTTGAGGCCGAAAGGCATGGAGACGTAGCAGAAAGCGCCAAATGGAGTGATGAAAGATGTCTTGATCTCGTCATCCTCCTTCATCTTGATTTGGTGATAGCCCGAGTAAGCGTCAAAAAAGCACAGTAACTCGCACCCGGCCGTGGAATCAATCACTTGGTCGATACGAGGGGAGAGTGAAAGGATTTTTGGGACATGCCTTGTTAAGGCTAGTATAATCAACACACATCCTCCACTTTCCATTTTTTTTACGAACAAGAACTGGGTTTGCTAACCAGTCGGGATGATACACTTCTTTAATAAAACCAGCTGCTAGAAGCTTGGCTATTTCTTCTCCTATGGCTTGACGTCTATCCTCAGGGAATCGGCGTAAGCGCTGTTTGACCGGCTTGGCATCCGGCCGAACGTTGAGAGAGTGCTCGGCAGCCTCCCTCGGAACCCCGGGCATGTCGGAGGATGTCCATGCAAAGATGTCCCGGTTATCCTGGAGGAAGCTGACGAGCGCGCCTTCCTATTTGTCGCTGAGTGCAGTCCCGATCTGCGTCGTCTTGGAGGGGTCTTTAGGGTCGAGTTGGATCGACTTGGTGTCCCGAGCCGACTGGAAAGATGTCGATGTTGAAGCCTTCTTGGATGGCGGTGCTTCCTCAACCACGGCCGACTTGAGGTCAGAGAGCGTGGCCTCGGCGATCTGGGCCGCGGCGAGGTTGCAGTTCTCCAGATCACACGTGTAAGCGTGCTAGAAGCTGCTTTGCACTGTGATTACCCCATGGAGGCCCGGCATCTTGAGCTTCAGATAGACATAGCTGGGGACAACCATGAACTTGGCGTAGCAGGGATGCCCCTAGGATGGCATGGTATGATCCTGGGAAGTCGACGACCTCAAAGGTGAGGGTCTCGGTCCGGAAGTTGTCGGGAGTGCCGAAAGTAACGGGCAGGCTGACCTGCCCGAGTGGACTCGCCATCTTGCCGGGTACCACCCCGTGGAAGGGGGCACCAGTCGGCTTGATCTCGGAGCGAGGAATCTTCATGTCGTCGAGGGTCTTGATGTAGAGGATGTTGAGACCACTCCCGCCGTCCATGAGGACCTTGGTGATGCAGACGCCGCAAACGATCGGATCTACCACCAAGGGGAATCGTCCCGGCTGGGGTATGTAGTCGGGGGTGGTCCGCGCGTCCGAATGAAATTATGGACTCGGACCATCGCAGGTATTTGGGTACGGCTGGTTCCACTGCGTTGACCTCTCGATCAATGACCTTCTGGCGACGTTTGGACTCGTAGCCGTTTGGCCCGCCAAAGATCATCAAGCAAGCAGTCTCTTTCGGGAATTCATCACCATCGTCCTGAGGAGGCTCCTTCTTGCCCTTATTGGGGACGTATGGCTTATTCAAATTCTTCAAGAGGCTGCAGTCGCGCGTCAGATGATTGGACTTGGGTCCATGGAAGTGACACGGCTGACTCATCATCTCTTCAAAGGTCGCGTTGGTGCGCTGAGGACGACGCGGCAGGGCGCGCTCGGCAGCAGCAACGAGATCTCCGTCTTTACGCTTCCGGTGCTTCTTCCTAGACGACTCGGGTGAGCGTCCCGACTGGGGGACTCGGACGCCTTGTCCTTGCCCCTTCCCTTGTCGTCCCGGGTAGCACTGCGGACAGCCTCTTCGCCGGTGGCGAAGTTATTGGCTATGTCGAAGAGCTCGCGCGTAGTCTGGGGGTTCTTGCGCGCGATCTTGTGGATGAGGTCGGTGCTCCGAACTCCCTTGGAGAAAGCGGTGATGACGTCGCCCTCTCGGACCTCGGGCAAGGAGTTCTTCTTCTTGGAGAAGCGTTGGATGTACTCACGGAGAGTCTCACCCGCATCTTGTGTACAGCTGTGGAGGTCCCACGCGTTCCCGGGCCTGTTATAAGTGCCCTGGAAATTGTTCACAAAGAGAGTCTCGAGGTCGCTCCATGTATGGATGCAACCCGGAGGTAAGCTGGTGAGCCAAGCTCGAGCCGAGTCAGCCAGGAACAGCGGCAAGTAGTGGATCGCGACGTAGTCGTTCCCATCATTGGTCCTGCACGCCGTGTGGTAGTCGGTCAGCCAAATGTCCGGTCGGCTCTCTCCGGTATACTTGTCGATGCCGGTGACTCGGAACCGCGACGGGAAAATCACATTGCGGATACGTGGGACCGAATGCCTTCGGGCCCGAATATCCCATGCCGGAGGAAGTTGGAGAACGTTCCCGGCTGGTGGAGCCGCTGTCGTTGCGGTGGCCGCCACGATCGTCTCTCCCGGAACCATGATGAGCGCTTCCTTCAGGGCCTGCAAGGTCCCTTGGTCCGAGTCGATCGCGGACCGGTGCAGCTTGACGGGCGTTTTTGTCCGCATCCTGTCGGGCGCGGGTTCTGGCGGCTATGGTACCGCGGGCGTCTCGGTCAGGACCGAGTCGCTCATGAACATCTCCGGCCGGCTGACGTCGGTCGGGGCTTGCCCGTCATCCACCCATGTTTGATGGGCTTTTCGGCGGTGTGGAGCGCCGACTCCTTGCACCTGCTGAGGAGCCGGGATGACCTTCTGAAACTTCGGCATGCTGGAGGGCGGTTTTCTCTAGCAGAACTCGAAGTCGCCGAAGTTCGTCGTGCCCCGGGTTGCCCTCGGGGATCTCAATGGCGCATGCCACCATCGTGGCCGCGACGATGTTATGACTCGGGAGAGGAAATATCGGGACTCCTTTCCTTTCGCGCATGCGGAGCTCATTGTGGACCTGACGTCCACGAGCCCTCATGTCGTCGTTGCGTCGTTGGCCGTCACGCTGGCGGGCGAGCCGAGTCTGTTGCTCGATCAACTCTTCCTCCTAAGCAAGAAGTTGGAGTCGGGTGGCTTCGAGCTCAGCCGGTGTTTGTTCCACAATGGGGACCTCTTGGCCATTGCCGCCATTTGGCGAGTCGGCGTTGGCCATGAAGACTTCCCGGGACAGATGGTGGCTGCCAGAGCTCTCATCCTCGTCCGAGTAATACTCGAGGACAGGGAGGAGAGAGTCAATTGCTCCCACCAGTCGGGATTTGAGTGCGAACTCATGCGCGACAAACGGATTTGGCTTCGGCGAAGCCTCTTCCCTGAGGAGAGGGACCGAAAGCGCGGGCTCGGGGGAGAGCCCGTGCTGAGGAGCGGAGAGTCCGTGCTGAGGAGCTGAAGAAGCCTCTGCTGGTCGGGGTGTCGCCGAGTAGCAGAGGTGAAGCTGGCCGATCTTGTCGGCGATGAAGCTCAACTTTCCAAATTGAAAAAGTTGGCCGGGGTCCGGAACAGCACTCATGAAAGCGAGTCTCATGATGCTTCCCGGGACAAAGACGTTGTTGTTGTTGATGAAAGCCATCCCGACTCGTGTAGATGGATCTATGCGCACTCCCCTACCTGGCGCGCTAACTGTCGGAGTATTATTCCGGCAATACTTAATATGGGGCGGTGTGAGCACAGCAAATCAGGATGGTTGCACACGGGAGACAAGGTTTAGGCAGGTTCAGGCCCTCACGGAGAGGTAATACCCTACGTCCTGTGTTTGGTGGCTAGTATTGCCTGTATCCCGAGTGCCGTAAGCCCTAGAGAATCGATCTCGAGGGGGCTTGAGGTATGAAACAATGGAGACTAGGTCAGATGAGATCCGATACCGATCGGAGGCCCCCTACCGGGCCTTATATAGCCGGCCGAAATAGGGTTACAAGAGTCCGGATCGGTTAACAGATATGTTTCCTAATCGGTTACAACAGATTCTGGGTATGCCGGATTGGTAATAGTCCCTGTCTTGTACTCCACGTTGATGAGGCGCCCCCGTGCTGTAGTCGGACTCCGAGTAGTCGGCCCGGCCCATCCCGTGGCCGGGAGGCCGGATTCGTCCTCCTTGATGATACCCGGGTGCCATGTCACCATCAACCATGCACACAAAAATAGCATTAGCATCATGTATACTAATAGTAGTAAGTATAATAGCTCAGTATAAAGAATAGTAGTTCAGCAAACATCAGCAAAAGACTTCACGATCTGGCTGCTGCTTGTCTTGGTAACATCGCTACTCCAAAACCAAGCGCTTATTGCCTTCTTGTGGCTTGCAGGAAGATTGTGAGGGACTCTTAGAACTTCTGTGGAACAGAAAATAATAAGCCGAGTAATATTCACCCGTACGGCAGGAATATCATGGCAGGTGAGCTAATAATAGGTAAGTCCTGGTGGTATCTAGTCATTTCCATCGAATGGAGACCGGATATTGACCCAGCGGGGGACATACCATGAATCCCGACCAAAGTCCCGAGTGGTACTTGGTTTCCCGAGTGGCTCAGGTCCAGCTGGTGTCCCTTAGGGGAAAATACCCCCGGAATTCGTGTCAGAACCAGAACACAGGCTGTAGCGCTTCGGTTTCGAGTAGTTCGGTGTCCGACTAATGGCCCGCTGGAGGCGCACTACTGCCACCCTTCATTCGGGTGTATTCAAGTGATTGCGTTCCCCTAGAAGCCAACCACCGAAACCCTTCCAAACTGTAACGTTCAGTTCTGAGTTATTCGGTACCCGACTAGTGACCCGTTAAAGGCACGTTACAGTCGCTCTTTATATGGGGTGTATTAAAACGGCCCATTAGTCCCGGAAGACCGACCGTTGAAACCTGGTCACGCAGAATCCGGAAACGGAAAACTCACGCCGTGGAAGCGGAAAGGCCGCGCTGTGAGTGCGGAGAAGTCGCGCCGCGGAATCGGAAGGGTCGTGCTATGGAAACGGTAACGCTGCACCTGTGAAGGCGGGAAAACCGCGCCGCCAGGCTGTCTGGCTTTATAAGGCAGGAGGGAATCACGTGGGCCATTCACACTTGTTTCATTTCGCACTTTGCCTCCTCTGTGCCCAACATCCGCTTTGTCTTCCCTGCACCCCACCAAATCGAGAGCGCTGACGCACATTGAGTTCGACCTGCAGCGTTTCTTGCACCACCTCGCCGCCACGTAGAGCTCGCCTCGCTGCTTCGCAGTGCATCCAATTCCTCATCTCCGCCGACCGATTCTAGGTTGGGGATCGAGAAAAAACCCTAAATCTATTTCCCCACCACTGGATGCCCACCTCCATCTGGGAAGCGGACCCATTTGAAGAGGAAGAGGACACGTTGGTGTGGGCGACACTCGGCGAAAAGGTCTCTTCAGCTGATTCGATGGTGCCCTGGTCGAAGTCCACGGCGACAGAAGCCCTGCTTAGTACCATGGTGGAGGCGGGAGTGCTGCCACCGAAAGAGCTAATCAAGTGGCGCCCCGCCGGTGGGGAGGACTTCCCCACTCTCAACACGGGGGAAGTCATCGTTCACGCCCCCTTCTTCCACTGCGGCTTCTCCATTCCGGCACATCCCTTCTTGCATAGATTGCTATACTTCTATAGGTTGGAGCTGCACAACCTCAACCCCAACAGGATGCTGCACGTGGCGTGCTTTATCACGCTGTGACAGTGCTACCTCAGGATCGCGCCACACTTCGCCCTCTGGAAGCAGCTCTTCATCATGAAGCCTCAGCCGAGTAGAAGCTACCCAGCTGTGGTGGGAGGCGCCGGGTTCCAGCTGAGGGGCGGCGTCGGCAAGAACTACCTCTAGATCCCCTTCCAGTCGTTGAATAAGGGGTGGCACTCGGAGTAGTTCTACTGCTCCAACCTCGAGCCCTCCCTTCCAAGGTTTGAGGGTCAGCTACCCGAGATCAAGCCCAGCTGGACTGAGCTTCCCCAGGAGTGGGAGCGGCCCACGGTCGAAGTTCACTAGGCGCACCTTGCTCAAGTACTTCAGTTCGGGGTTACTGGGGTTGGAGTCATCGCAACCTTCGTCTGCCACTGGATCCAACCCGCGAAGCTGAGGGTCTACCGATGCTTGAGTATACCAATCATCAGGATGTGATCCGGGAGTCGGCCGATGCACTCCCGGAAGAGGAGGCGCGACGCCGAGACGGAAGGTTGCTGGCCCAGGGAGCGGACCTGGACACCTCCGGACACCCAGCGCCTTTCAGTCTCACCAACTCCCCAAACCAGGTGAACAACCACTCCTCCGACTTCATAATTTGTAGTTTGTGCTGTAGTCGAGTCATACTCGGACTGCGTTTGTGCGCCCCAACCTCGCAGGACCTCTTCGGCTTCAGTTCCAACGCTCCTTTTCCGGAGAACGAGGTCTGGAACCAGCCGCAGTATGCCGACATCCCCGGAGGCGGGCAGCCACCGCAGGGGGGAGCCGGATCATCTGCTGCGGGTGCTTCCACGTCGAGGGGAGGGACACCCGCTGCCGAAGAGCCCGGCGCCCCTTCGCCAAGTGCAGCGGCTCCTGTGGGAGAGGCTCAGGATGAGGAAGATGATGTCCCCCTCGTCATGTGGAGACGGAGGAGGCCGGCCGCCGACGCTTCCTCGGGAGGGCAGGGCAGCTCCTCTGCCATCCTGACCTAGCGGTGCCAGCCGCCGTCACTGAGGAAATTCCCTAGGCGGCTGGAGATGAAGTCCCCCCAGTCGGAAGGGGAAGAGGACCGCTAATGTTGCTTTCGGGGGACAAGGCAATTCTTCGGCGCCGCCGGCCTCGACAACCGCCCCGCCGGGGCAGTCGGCATCGAGGCGCAGGAGACACATTCCCATCCCTCGGGACGTCAAGTATGCCACCGAAAGTGTGATTTCTGCCCTTTTTTGCTTTATTGCAGATGGTAGCCATAACCCGGACGTCTGTGTAGGCCAAGGAAACCGGCGGATTTCCCCAAAGGCAAGCCTAGTGCTCAGGGGTCCGGCCAGGGCGGAGGTGGTTCGGGGCCGGGTGTCTGACCCCCGTCTCCTCCGAGGGCTGCAGCGACTCTTTCTCCGTAGCCTTCTCCCCGACAGGGCGGCGCACCTCCGGCCCCGCCTCCTTCTCCTCAGCCGGAAAAACTTAGCACTGGAGCGCAGACTCCAGCTGTGTCACAACAGGCGAGCCCGAGTCAGGCGGAAGCCGTCCCACTGGACCATGCCGGTGGAGAAGATCGAGATCGAGTGCGTGCCACCTCCTCTGCCGGGCTCCCAGTTGGCCCTCCAGCTGCTACGGGTTCGACAAACGGACCCTGCGAGGCCGAGTGTGGCCCTCGAGTGTCCATTATGCATAGCCGTGAGCGTGCATAGCGGGCCAGTCGGGAACCCCAAGGATTACTCGGATGGAGCAAAGAAATATTTACTCATTTGTCCATTCTTTAAAAAATGTAAATACAAAACTTAAGCATAGAAGCGACATAGCTGTTCAATGTTCCATGTGTTGGTGATGAGGTTGCCGTCCTTATCCTTCAGCCGGTAAGCCCCTGGGCGTAGTGCTTCAGCGACCACGTACGGGCCCTCCCATGGCGGCGAGAGCTTGTGCTTGTCTTTGTTGGACTGGACTCGGCGTAGGACCAAGTCGCCAACGTTAAACGAGCGGCCGCGTACGTGCCAGCTATGATAGCGTCGGAGGCCCTTCTGGTACTTCGTCGATCGAAGAAAAGTGACTTCGCGTGCTTCTTCAAGCTGGTCAAGTGCATCTTGTCAGTCGGTAGCACGGCCTCGGCTCCATATACGATGAAGAAAGGTGTGTAACCGGTTGATCAGTTGGGTGTAGTCTGGAGGCTCCAAAGCACCGAGGGCAACTCGGCTGCCCATTTACCCGCAAATTTCTTGAGGCGCTGGAAGATTCGAGATTTGATGCCTTGCATAATCAAACCATTGGTCCGCTCAACCTGCCCATTGGTGCGTGGGTGTGCCACGACGGTGAAACTGAGGCCAATGCTGTAGTCATCACAGAATCGGAGGAAGGCGCCGCCGGTGAACTGAGTGCTGTTGTCCGTGATGATGCTATTGGGGACGTCGAACCGGTGTACAATATCCTGGAAGAATTCGACGGCCCGTTCGGTAGTGATTGTGGCAACTGGCTTGGTTTCAATCCACTTGGTAAACTTATCGACGGCGACGAAGAGATGTGTGTAACCCCCGGGAGCTTTCTTGAGGCGACCAACCATGTCCAAACCCCAGACAGCAAAAGGCCATGAGATCGGGATGGGTTGGAGTGCCTGAGCCGGCAAGTGTGTCTGCCAGGCGAAGTACTGGCATCCCTCGCAAGTGCGTACGATGTGCTCGGCATCCGAAACGGCGGTCGGCTAGTAGAAACCTTGTCGAAAAGCTTTCCCGACTAACGATTTTGGCGCCGCATGGTGCCCGGAAACTCCCGAGTGAATATCTTGTAGTAGTTGTTTCCCCTGGGCTTGAGGTATGCACCGCTGGAGGATTCCAGAGGTGCTTTTCTTGTAAAGTTTGTCTTCAACTACGACGTAGGCCTTGGCGTGCCGCGCAAGGCGCCGTGCCTCGATTTGATCCGGCGGGAGAGTGTCCCGCAGGAGGTAGTCGAGGAAAGGCGTTGTCCAGTCGGAAATGGTGACTAAGACCTCTTGTGAAGTCTGCTGAGTGCTATCAGATCCATTGGGGGTGTCGTTCATTGGTCTCGGATGCTGTCTCCGTTTTGATGGAGGGGGCATACAACTACTGGAGGAAAACTCCAGCCGGGACAACGTCCCGACTGGATCCCAGCTTGGCGAGTGTGTCTACAGCCTTGTTGTCTCGGCGAAGGACCTGTGTGATCTCGAGGCCATCGAACTTGGCTTCGAGCTTGCGTACCTCTTGGCAGTAGGCTTCCATGACTGGGTCCCTGCACGACCATTCCTTCATGACCTGCCTGACCACCAGTTCGGAGTCTCCACGAGCGAGGAGCCGGCGGATCCCAAGTGAGGTCGCTATGCGTAGGCTGTGTGGTAAGGCTTCATACTCAGTGACGTTGTTGGACGCCGGGAAGTGGATCTGGAGCACGTACTTGAAGCGTTCCCCTTTCAGAGAAATAAGAACGATGCCAACCCCCGCGCCTTGAAGCATCAGTGAACCATCGAAGTAAAGCGTCCAATGTTTCAGGTCAACGACAGAGGGCAGGGATTGGACTTCCGTCCACTTGGCCATGAAGTCAGCAAGAGCCTGAGACTTGATAGCTATGCGGGGGGCGTAAATTATGCTGAATGCCATTAATTCCATTGCCCATTTAGCAATCCTTCCTGTAGCGTCACGATTGTTGATGACGTCGGCGATCGGGAAGGAATTGACCACCGTAATCAGGTGTCCTTGGAAGTAGTGGACTAGCTTCCGAGATGTGATGAACACCGCATAGATGATCTTCTGTATCTGTGGGTATCGCATCTTGGACTCGGCAAGTACTTCACTGATGAAGTAGACCGGGCGCTGAACCTTCTAGATGTGGCCTGGCTCGGAGCGTTCGACGACCAACATGGTACTGGTCACCTGGGTAGTCGCTGCAATGTAGAGGAGCAGCGGCTCATTGGGCATCAGGGAAACTAGCACCGGGGGTGTAGTCAGGAGCTTCTTCAGCCCTTGAGGGCATCTTGAGCCTCGGGTGTCCATGTGAAGTTGTCTGATTTCTTCAGGAGTTTGTAGAGGGGCAGAGCCTTTTCGCCGAGTCGAGAGATGAATCGGCTAAGGGCTGCCATGCATCCGGTCAGGCGTTGGACATCCTTGATGCTTTTTGGTGGCCCCATCTTAATGATGGCATCGATCTTCTCTGGGTTAACCTCGATTCCTCGTTCGAAAACGATGAAACCGAGTAGCTTTCCCGAAGGTACTTCAAAAACACACTTTTCGGGATTGAGCTTCATGTTGAAATGCCTAAGGTTGGAGAACGTTTCCTCCAAGTCGGTTAGGAGATCATCTTTCTTCTCGGACTTGATCACCACATCGTCGACGTAGGTCTGCACATTCCTGCCGATTTGCCCCTGGAGGCAGCGCTGTATGCACCATTGGTACGTAGCGCCGATGTTCTTTAAGCCGAAAGGCATAGAGAGGTAGCAGAAAGCCCCGAAAGGAGTGATGAACGATGTCTTGATCTCGTCATCCTCCTTCGTCTTGATTTGATGATAGTCCGAGTAGGCGTTGAGAAAACACAAAATTTAGCAGCCAGCGGTGGAGTCAGTCACCTGGTCTATGCGAGGCAGTGTAAAGGGATCTTTGGGACATGCTTTGTTGAGGCTCGTGTAATCAACGCACATCCTCCATTTTCCATTCTTCTTAGGAACCAAAACTGGGTTTGCTAACTAGTCGGGATGGTACACTTCTTTGATAAAGCCAGCTGATAGAAGCTTGACTATCTCTTCTCCTATTGCTTTGCGCCTGTCCTCAGCGAAACGGCGCAGCCGTTGCTTGACCGGTTTGGCGTCCGGTCAGACGTTAAGAGAGTGCTTGGCAGCTTCCCTCGGAACTCCCAGCATGTCAGAAGATGTCCACGCGAAGATGTCCTGGTTGTTGTGGAGGAAGCTGACGAGCGCGCTTTCCTATTTGTCACTGAGCGCAGTCCCGATCAAGCTAGATCGCCTTGGTGTCCCTCCCTGACTGGAAAGATGTCAACGCTGAGGTTTTCTTGGTCGGGGGTGCTTCCTCGACGACAACCGACTTGAGGTTGTCAAGCTCAGCTACTGCGATTTGGGCTGCGACGAGGTTGCAGTTTTCCAGGTCACACGCGTAGGCGTGTTGAAAGTTGCTTTTTACCGTTATTATCCCATGGGGACCCGGCATCTTGAGCTTCAGGTAGACATAGCTGGGGACAGCCATGAATTTGGCGTAGCAGGGACGCCCCAGGATGGCGTGATACGAGCCTCGGAAGTCGACGACCTCAAAAGTGAGGGTCTCGATCCGGAAGTTGTCAGGCATACCGAAAGTGACCGTCAGAGCGATCTGCCCGAGCGGCCTTGCCAGCTTGCCGGGTATAACCCCATGGAAGGGTGCACCGGTGGGCATGACCTCTGAGCGAGGGACCTTCATGTCGTCTAGAGTCTTGACGTAGAGGATGTTTAAACCACTCCCTCCGTCTATGAGGACCTTGGTGAGTCGGACGCCGCGTACGATTAGGTCTACCACCAAGGGGAACCTTCCGGGATGAGGTATGTAGTCGGGGTGATCCGAGCGGCCGAATGAAATTATGGACTCGGACCACCGCAGGTATTGGGGTACGCCGGCTCAACCGCGTTGACTTCGCGGTCTGTGAGCTTCTGGCGACGCTTGCACTCGTAGCCGTTTGGGCCGCTGAAGATCATAAGGCATGCAGTCTCCTTTGGGAATTCATCGCCCTCATCTAGGGTTGGATCCTTTTTGTTCCAGCTAGGGGCGAAAGGCTTGTTCAAATTCTTTAAGAGATTGCAATCACGTGTGAGATGATTGAACTTTGGCTTGTGGAAGTGACACGGCTGGCTCATCATCTCCTCAAAAGTGCCGTCGCCACGCTGAGGTCGTCGCTGTGAAGCACGCTCGGCAGCAGTAACAAGGTCTCCACTCTTGCGCTTCCGGTGTTTTCTCTTGGGCGACCTGGGCGATCCCTTGCTTCGGGGGACTCGGGAGCCTTACCCTTCCCCTTGTCTTCTTTGGTCGCGCTGCGAACAGCTTCTTCACCAGTCGCGAAGTTGTTTGCAATATCGAAAAGCTCGCGCGTAGTTTGAGAATTTTTACATGCGATCTTATGAATGAGATCTGTGCTCCGAACACCCTTGGAAAAAGCGGTGATGACGTCGCCCTCTCGGACTTCTGGCAAAGAGTTCTTCTTTTTGGAGAAGCACTGGATATACTCTCTGAGGGTCTCCCCCGCTTCCTGGGTACAACTGTGAAGATCTCACGCGTTCCCAGGCCTATTGTAGGTGCCCTGGAAGTTGTTCACGAAGAGGGTCTCAAGATCGGCCCATGACTGGATGCTACCCTGAGGCAGGCTGGTCAGCCAAGCTCGGGCCGAGTCGGCTAAAAACAGAGGCAAGTAGTGAATTGCAACATAATCGTTGCCTCCATTAGTTCTGCATGCCATGTGATAATCGGTCAGCCAGATGTCTGGCAGAGTCTTGCCTGTGTACCTGTCGATGCCAGTGACTCGGAATCGTGGCGGGAAGACGATATTGCGGATGCAAGGACCGAATGCCTTCGGACCCGCGTAGGCCATGTCGGGAGGAGTCGAAGAGCGACGCTGGCTAGTAGCGCAGCTATCACCATGGTGGCCACCGCGATTAACTCTCCCGGCATCCCGCCAGGCAGGATGCCCGGCCTCGGGGGCGTTCCATCCGCTGTGGTTGGGTCCAAGTCGGCTGTGGACCGACCCAACAGGGTGATTATTTTCCCCCGCATCGTGACGAGCGTGGTGTCTTGCATCGAGGGTGTCCCGTGCATCGCGGTCCAGTCCGAGCCGCTCACGAACCGTCCCAGCGGGGTGATGTTGCTCTGGGTTGGCACGACGACCCTTGGCAGTGTGCGAATTCCTTGGCGGGGAAGTACACCGACTCCGAGTGTTTGCAGGAGAAACCGCGCGGTCCCCAAAGATCTCGGCCTGTTGGAGAGCTGCCTCTTTCATCAGAATCCGAAGCCGTCAGAGGTCGTCGTGCCCGGGGTACCCTCGAGAATATCGATGGCTCGGGCCGCCACCGTGGCGGCAATGAGGTTATGACTAGGGAACGGGAATATCGGGACTCCATTTCTCTCGTGCATGCGGAGTACGTTGTTGACTTGGTATCCGTCGTCTCTCATGTCATTGTTATGTTGTCTTTCTTCATGCTGGCGAGCAAGCACGGTTTGCTGCTCGGCCAGTCTTTCCTCCTTGGCAAGAAGGCGGAGCCGGGTAGTTTCAAGTTGTGCGGGGGTTTGCTCCGCGATAGGAATCGTCTGATCCCCTTGTCTATCAGTGCATCCGGATCAGCCATGAAGACCTCCCGGGAAGGATGATAACTTCCCGAACTCTCGAGGTCGTCCGAGTCGTAATCGAGAATGGGCAAAAGGGACTTGATCGTACTGACCAGTCGGGATCCCTGCTCAGTGGGTGAGAACCCGTGTTCAAGCGATAGATCCGACTTGGGTACAACCTCGTCCTCGGAGATGATCGCCAACGTCGTCGACTCGGAGGAGAGTCCTAGTGGGAAAAGTGATGAAGCCTCCACCGACTGGCCGGAAGCCGAGTCGCAGAGGTAAAGCTTGCCGAGTTCGTCGGTGATGAAGTCCAGCTTTCCGAATCGAAAAAACTGTCGGTGTTCTGATCCGGCAATAATGAATACGGGGTGATGCACGCACAACAGATCTAGATGGGTGCACACGGGACACAAAGTTTAGGCAGGTTCAGGCCCTCAAGAAGAGGTAATACCCTACGTCCTGTGTTTGGTGGATGATATTGCTTGTATCCCGAGTGCCGCAAGACCTCGAGAATAGATCTCTCGGTTGCTAGGGTTTGAGTATGCGAGAGCTAATAGCTTGATGGCCTAAGAGCTTACCGATCGGGGGATCCCTACCCAGCCTTATATAGGCGGCTGGAAGTAAGGTTACAAGAGTCCGGATCGGTTTATAGATTGATCTCCTAATTGGTTACAACTAGAATCCGAGTATATCGGGAAGGTACATGTCCATATCTTGTACTCCACATCGATGAGGCGCCCCCGTGTAGAACTCGGACTCCAAGTAGTCGGCCCGGCCCATCCTATGTATAGAAGGCCGGCTTTGTCCTCCCTGACAATACCTGGGTGCCATGTCATCGTCAGCGCGGCTTCCAGTAGAGACAAAGGGGCGGCGGCATGGCGTGGTGGACTGCAGGCGGCGGCGCGGCATGGCGCGGCACGGGAGCGACGGCGCGACGCAGTGGCCGGGGCGGCGTGACGCGTCGTGCTGCAGGGCAGCGGCATGGCACAGCCATAGGGGCGGCGCGGTGGGGAATAGGGGATAGGGCGGCGCGGTGGGGAACAGGGAATGGGGCTGAGAGATGGATTTGCAATCCCTAAACGTATCGAACACGTATCGAACGTATCAGACAGGTATTCCGCCGTATTCAAATTATTAATAATTTTTTAAAACCAAAAATCACCCGATACATACGGGATACATATCCGGATGTATCCGGACATATCGCCGTATCCGGGCAGTATCTCCCCAGGATACGCTGGCTTTTGGCCGTATCCACGTTTCATAGCTTATATCCACCTCGAGCACTGCTGGCCTGCTGCCTCCCAACCGCACCGACTTCATAGGAGTTTCTGAATTTAACCTTGTTAAGCCTCTTGATGTTGCTTGAGTCGCTGGAGCTTGGAGCATATTTGGATTCTGCTGATGATTGGGTAATTCAGGCGCCGAATCTCCACAGATTGACTATTATTTCAGGTTATGATTATTGGTGGCGTACCTCGGGGTTCTTCTCTCCAAGAAGCGGAAATAAATATTGAAGATACTATGCGATGCAATTTCGTCAAGCTTCTCACATGTTTGGCCCAAGTCAGGGTCCTCAAGTTTGATATGCCGGTAAACTGATTAGGCTTCAGTTGATCTTTCCTGCTTATCATTGTCACAACACGAACATACACCAGTAAATATGGGCTAGGTTTGCCCATGAAACCGTTGCTGCGTGCGTGTGTGAGTTTTTAGGCCGACTCATGTGCACGATCTGAGGTAGTGGGGTAGCTTGACACATGTGCGAGAGGGGGAGTTTACAACTATTGCTATTTTCTCAGTTCAATGAGGTTTATCAATCACAATATTGGGCATGAGGCCCTTTCGAACCCCGATGTGGTAGATGAGCTTAAGGTACACCATTAGCATTTTACTATACCAAAAAAATAATATTCTATCTCTAATGTGCCTTCTTACAAAAGCTTCAGATCATTTGCACTACTTAAAAATCCTTTCCTTAGCTTATTAGCTAATGGAACATATGCACGAGCTCAAGTCTCAAACCCTTTCAAGCCGTCCTTTAAATGGTACCGCACATATACTTTAGAATTCATTTTCTCACATTGTAGGATTAGTGAAGACAATTTAACCATCTTCTACTATGTTTATTAGTCATATTTTACAAGATGTCCATTTGAAATAGTTAGATGCAGGATTAGTTTTATTTATTCATGTTCAAGTTTCATCATTTTGATGTCAGTTATGTTTTATAGATAACACATACATCATTGCGATGTTAGTATTCTACGTTATTTTACTGTTATTCCATTGTGTGGATTGCAGTAAAGTTCAAATGTGCACTTGAGGTGCTAGATCCTCTCAAATCGTCTAATGCGCAAGGTGCGGAAAAGGGTGTACTAAAGAAACATTAGGCGCAACACACACACATATATATATAAGGATTCCCCGACTATCTAGATGACAACTAGAGTTGAATAAATGTTTTATGTTGGGGATCCACAGTGACTAGATTTCTGTTGTTTTTGCCTTTTTGTATTTCATAACAAATCATATTTCCAAGCAGGGCATTTCTTGTTAGTTTACATAAAACCAGTGTTCCCTTGAGCATGAATCCAGTCTTGCTGGCACAACTGCTACAACTGGAGAAGGGCTGCACAGAGGGAGGATCATGAACCTCGCCTCAACATCTCTGTGAGGATGACCTCCTTCCAGTTGCGGCCATTCTGTCTTCTTCACTTGCAGTTGACTTTTCTTTTCTTTCTTTCAGGTTTGTGCGCGTGATGGATTAAGACAAACCCTCGATACTGAGATTTAGGACCATTCATGTATGTTATTGAGCTTAATTAGGCTGAGAGCCTTTTACCATCGATTTTCTTTCTATTTCCTGTGT
This sequence comes from Stipa capillata, assembly GCA_019208055.1. Taxonomy (NCBI): domain Eukaryota; kingdom Viridiplantae; phylum Streptophyta; class Magnoliopsida; order Poales; family Poaceae; genus Stipa; species Stipa capillata. The sequence goes on from JAGXJF010004384.1 coordinate 116,868, forward strand.
TGAACCGTCTTCGTCTGTGACTGTGTATTAACACCTTGGTGCCTTGCACCTTGAGCAGAAAGGTTTGTCAAGTTCAGCCAATGTTTCTCAATCTTATTGTTGCGCAAACGAAGAAGAGTATGCGTCTCGTAAGAGCTGAACTTCATGGAGTTTCAGTTTTCTCCAACTAAACCAGAGTGCTTCTAGTACTCGTGCTTTTGATTGCCTATGCAGTAATGACTACAGAGTTTCTAAATCAGTAATACTCTGATTCTGAAATGTTCCACTGCTCGGTCTTTCCTGATGTGCATATCATGAATAGTCATATTCTACCCTAGACAAAGTAGGTTGTTTAGTTGTTTAAAAGGAAGTAGAGCCGGGAGTCGGGTCGTGCCGTGCCGGCACGGCACGAGCACGCCGTGCTTCGGGTCGCCGCTTGACCGTGCCGGCACGGCCCGCCGTGGCCACCGTGCCGTGCCGGCACGCGCAGCCGCAGAGGCGGCCCAAACACGGCACGGTGGCCTGCCGTGCCGCCTCCGGGCCGTGCTGGCACGGGCACGCCACGGGCGGGGAGGAGGAGCTGCACCGATGGCCGGCGCGGGAGGAGGAGGTGCAGCGGGAGGCGGCACGCGCGAGGAGGGGGCAGGCGGCGGGAGACGGCGCGCGCGAGGAGGGGGCGGGCGCCGGCGGGAGACGGCGCGAGGAGGGGGCGGGCGCCGACGCCGGCGGGAGACCGGGCGAGGAGGGGGCGGCGCCGGCGGGAGGAGGAAGGCGGCGCGGCGCGGAAGGAGGAGGACGGCGCAGCGTGGAAGGAGGACGGCGGCGTGGCGCGGAGCGGGACTGCGGGAGGAGGACGAGGCGGCGCCGGATGAGGGGAGCGCGGCACGGGCGCACGGCAGAGCTGGGTCGGGGGGATTTTGGGGGGGAGTTGGGGGGAGGGGGAATTTGGGGGCGGGAGGGGGAGTTTAGGGGGGGGAGGGGGAATTTAGGGGGGAGTTTGGGGGGAGGGGGAATTTTGGGGCTGCCGGGCTGGGAGGGGGAGTGGGGGGGAGTTTGGGGAGGGAGGAGGGAATTTGGGGAGGAGTTTTGGGGGAGGGGGAATTTGTGGGCTGGGAGGGGGAGTTTTGGGGGGGAGCTTGGGGGGGAGGGAGGAATTTGGGGGTTGCAAGGGGGAGTTTGAGAATTTGGGGAGTGGGGGTAAGAAAAATAATGGTTTAGGTGAGTAGGGAGGAGAAAAATAAAAATAAAAAGGAGATAACTAAAGAGAAAAATTAAATAATTAAAGATATTAATATTAATATTAATAAATGAAGCTATCTTTGGAGGAAGATCTAAATTTTATTGATAAATAGATATTGCCTCGTTAAAAACCTTACACTCCAGTGTGGAGTACCTCCTGTAAGGAAAAGAGTACAATAACCATGTTTTTATGCATATTACTCAATGTCGAGATTTTCGAGGTCGGCTAAAGCCTTCATGATCTCTGGATCCTCGAGCTGATGCTGTTGTCGGCTCTCTGCCTTATCCCAGTCGTTGAGGCAAGTAAGTGCCTCTACCATGTCAGGTGCGAGGGATGACCTTCTTGGCTCAATTATCCTTCCTACCGTACTGAAAGTGACTTCCGATGAGATAGACGACACCGGAACCATGAGTATGTCTCGTGCAAAATGTGATAGCATGGGATATATCATATGATGGTTCTTCCACCACATGAGTAGGTTGACATCTTGACCTTCTGCGAGGTCAAACTCAGTTTCCGCATAAGGTGTGTCGAGATAGTGGTTGATCTCTACTCTTGGATTCGTTCTGCCAGATGTTTGGGAAGATGATCCCCCGGAATTGTTGCCTTTTAGCTTCTTCCACATATTAGCAGTGCTCGAAGTGATTGTTCCCTGTGGGGTTGCCGATGCACTTGTTCTTTGTTGACCTATACTGCCAAATTTCTTATAATACAAATCAAAAACATCAAAAAACTCATCATGAACATGAGTATAAGCATCAGAGTAATCTAAACCCAATGCTTCACCAATTGCCTCAAAGACCCCCTTCAGTCCTTCTAACTTTCGTCAAGGATCAAAAATAATACCATAACAATAAAGATGTGGAATAGCTCCAAAATATTTTAAGAACTTAGCCTCCATTGGTTCAATAATTGGTTTTAGGAGGCTATCATCCCTGTTTTCTTTCATAGCTTCATCCATTGTCCAAAGCCACTCGATGACTAAGCAAGAAGTAGGATAATAAATACCAGATAGAACCGTTGTTGCATTGTAAAATATTTTTAAAAAATCACGAAAACGACTAGCAACCTCCCAATCCCCATCATTAATTACCTGCATACCTGCATTGCAGTTCACATAGAGAGATATAATATACTCGTACCCCTCACACCGCTCTAGCATGATGTATGTGGAGTTCCACCTTACCTTCATGTCCACATTGAATTTTCTTACAACCTTATTATTGGCCTTACAATAGTCGCGGTATGCTTTGTACCTTGTCGGTGAAGATGTAATGAACATAATAGCAGTACGTATATATCTAAATTAGGCTTCATTACCTTCAAACCTGCTTGCACTATGAGATTAATGATGTGGCATATGCATCTCTGGTGGATGATGTAACCTCCAGTGTAGACTTGCAAAGAAGGTGAGATAATCTCCATAGCGGATGTATTAGCTGAGGCATTGTCAAGAGTGATAGTGAAAACTCTATTTTCAATTTTAAAATCTCCAACAACCTGAAGAATACGTTCCGCGATGGCCTCTCCAGTGTGTGCCTCATCTATTAACTTAAAGCCTATGACTCATTTATTTAAATTAAATTCTTCATCCAAATAGTGTGCAACAACACTAAGATAGGCAGACCTTTGATGGGACGAAGTCCAAATGTCCGATGTTAAAGCAAAGAAAAACTCACTTTCGTGTATTGATCTTTCAATTCACCCAATTTACGATTGTAAAGTGCTACTATGTCTTGTCTAGTGGTTTTTCTAGTGACGTGAGTGTACTGTGGGCAGAAAGCATGTTAGATCAATCTCTCAAACCTAGCACTTTCCCCTGTACCAATCGGAAGATTCTCGCTAACAATGTATTGCGCTATCTCCTCTCTTGCTACCTGAGGGTTGTACATCCATGTACTTACTGAACCGTCGGGACCAAAGTTAAGCTGGGTCTGGACAGCTTCCCCTTCTCTCCGGCCCGCGGCTATATTTTGCAAGCATGCCTGAGCATGCCGCTTCAAACTACCTGTTCCATTTTTTGAAGATGCCTTTAATCTCGCTTTGCAATATTTACAGGTGGCATATGATACCTGACGGCCGTTTTCCATTTCTATGGTGTGCTCTATATGCTCCCAGCACCATGCCCGTCGGCTACTTCCACCCCGGGTTCCTTGCACCGATGATCCAACGTCGGTGTCCGTTGACCCCGGTTCTCCTGAAAAATGTGTAGCATCCTCAAAACCAGCAGTACCATCCATATGACCGTCTTCCATACCGTAGTCATCCATGTCGAGGGAGAGTCGATGAGGATTGATTTCGTTCTCTCCCGTCGAAAGAGCAACATGGTGTGGTGAAGTTGACCCATCATGTGAGGATCGACCCCTTTGTGACGCCGCAGGATGAATGGGAGGACGACGTCGACGTGCCACCTCAGCCGCCTTCTCTTTTCGACGAGAGAACATATTTTACTTGTGTGTTCGTGTAGGTACTACGTAGTAATATTTCTGTGAGCTTAGTATTCAGCTATTGAGCGGAAGTCAATATATATAGGGCAGTGCATCTCGATTCAAAGCATTTTGAATTTGATAGCGCGTCTGCGCGTGAGTCCTGAAACCTAAAAGATATTCCCTCCGGACCCCCCCCAAAACCCTAAAAGATATTCCTCCAGACCCCCAAAACCCTAAAAGAAATTCCCTCCCTACTGCCCCCTATAGCCCTACCTAGCTGTTCCCCGCGCCCCCTCTCTAAAGGCGCCACGTGGCACCTCATCCCCCGGCCCCCTCGCTCACCCCCTTCCCCCTGGCGCCACCTATCCCCCCGGCGCGCAGCTCACCCGGTGTAACATCCTCAATTTTTTTTGGGCTTGAATTTTTTTTAAAGAGAGAAGGATACGCAACCATATAATATATGTTAAAAATATTTTTATCGGATTTTATTTCAAATTAATTCAACTATATGAATTAATTTGAGAGCAAAAAGAGTGTTTTTGATTTTTAATTAGATCATCATTTGAAAATTTGCTTCAAAAATATTTTCCTTGAGTTCCCCATGGTCAAAATGATTTTCTGGAATTTTTCTGGAATTTTTAGAAGTGTTTGGGTATTTTAAACCCTCTTTTGAATTTCTGCATTTTATTTAATTTAAAAAATGGGTTTTCTATTTTTTTGGGCTTCCTGGGCCAAAAGCCCATCTCCCCTCCCCTTTGGGCCCCGCCTGGGCCAAGGCCCAGCCCGCCCCGGCCGGCCACCCCTCCCTCCCTCTTGGGCCGGCCCAAGCCGGCCTGCTCCCCTCCTCCACCTGGGCCGTGGCCTACCAGGGCGGCCCAGGCTGCTGCCTCCCCTTCTGGGCTGGCCCAGAGGCCGGCTGCCCCTCCCCTTGCGCCTTGGGCTAGGCCTCCCTTGCCCCTTTTGGGCTGCTGCCTAGGCAGGCCGCCCCTCCCCTTTTCTCCCGTGCGTGCGCACGCCTCAGGCAGGCAGCTGAGCGCTGCGTGCGTAACGCGCGCACGAGCTCGGCCGCCGCGCGAGATTTCCGCCGCCGGCTGTTCGTTTCGAATTATATTTCCAAAATTTATTTCTTTTCCTTAATCTTTGCTGCTAATTGATGCATTGCCATTATTTGGTGCTCTTTCCTCTTCCTCTCCCTCCTTTTGCTCTATAAAAAGGGACCCCTTCCCCATATTTCTTCCATTTGCCTCCCCACCAAAATTTGTTCCTCTCCTCCACCTCTTCTTCTCCAACTCCGGCGGAACTCCGGCGAGGAATTCCGGCGACACCGGTGCATCTCCACCCGAGACATGGCCACGAGGAGCTTCCCCACGCTGACGCGCATCTTCTACCCCAACAAAACGCGAGCTTCTTCCTCAACTCCGGCGATCTTTCTCTCTCCTGGTTTTCTCCACCCACGGTGAGCTTCTCTCCAATTCCCTCCCGAGGTAGTCTCTCATCGACCCAAGGATCATTTTCCCCTCTACTAATTTTGCCAATATTCAACCATATATGTGGCCATTAACCTTGGAATCATCTCTTTTGCCCACTGGTACTGTAGCACAAACAGTAGCTCGTGTTACTGTTCATATGAACAGTAAACCCTAATATTTGGATGCATCTAAATATTGTTTGATCTGTGATCTTAGGATTAAAATGGAACCCTTGGAACCCCACGAATCCAACGGTGCAATCGGATTTTTAATCCGACCGTCGGATTTTGAATTATAATTAAATTAGTACGAAATTTGAGCAAATTTCGTGGTATCTTTGTACTGGTTGATTATTTTAAGATAAATCTTTTTTGTAGATCATTAGTATGCTAAGGAGTAGTTATGGAAATTTTCATAATTTTTGGACATGTGTAGATTTTCCTAGAATTAACATAAGCTCTGTTTCATTTATTAAAAATAGAAATCTTCTCTGTTATTTTTATCCAATTTTCGTCTAGGATCAGAGAACCCTAAATCTCATTTACCATGTAAATTAAAATATTTTATCTGCAATGGTTAGAGCTATAGAAATCAAGAAGTGTTCTAGATCTATTTAAAATTGTTATTTAAATGCTGTTTCTAGTAATAAGTCCTTTATAAATCTGTTTTAGCCTCTAAAATTAATGTCCAGTACCCAATAAATCTGATAATGTTATGTGAATGTTCTCAAGTCAAGAAAACCTATTTAGCTTAATTAAATAATGTTTTACTATATTTTTAGGGTGGTTTCCATGCTTAGAAAAATAGTTTAAATTGGTTAAAATATATTTCCAGAACATTGTTGAACATGAAATGTCTCTGTAATTGGTAATATAAAATGTTAGTCCAATGGTATGATTTATTGATGATAATTAGTATTTTTTCTACTTATTTGTTACACTAGAAATGCTAGAAAATGCTTTAATTAAATAATGTTCAGATTAGAAATTATTATTAAATCATTTTTGGTACTGTTCTAGTACTGTTAACATGTTCCAAGATGTTTCATGCTTAGTTAGCTCTTGTTAGTAGTAGAGAAACCAATTTAGCTTAATTTCTAGTCTTTGAAATATTAGAAAAGCATGTGTAAATCTAGTTATATGTTGTTAATTTGTTTTTACTATTATTAACTATTATAAATATTTAGGATTCACCTAAATATTTATTTGTGGTTAATTGTGATTTGTTTTGTCCTTTTATTATGATTACTAGCATGTTAAAGTGTATGTGTGTATATATAATTGAATATCTATTAAATATACCCGGTAAGGGATATATGCTATATATATATATGTCTATGGTTATGGCCGACCCTAGAAGACCATTCTTTCTTCGCGATGACGCTATCGCGCCATCGTTCCATTCCACCTCACCTTACCTTTGTTGGGTTTCTCTCTCGTGTTGCTTTTCGGAATGCTTCCCTGGAGTTGATTGTTTATTTATCTTTGCTCGTTGCGTTGCGTCAATAGAAAGTGAAGAGACCGACCCGGCGACCGAAGTAGCTGAAGAGGGAGAGTTCTACCACGAAGGCATGCCACTTTTTCTTGATCATACTTGATCCTATATTTTCAAAGTCATTATATTTTATTGTTTATACACATGCATGATGTTTTATTCCAGTAGCTAGCGTGTCGATTGACACACTTTTACCCTGTCCGCTTGTCACCCTTTATACTTGATACCCTGAGTAGATTAGTAGGTGTTATTCTGAATAGAGTAGAGATATGCTTAGCCATGCTTAAATTCATCATTAGGTTGTTTTGATTTGCCTCTACGGAGGAATGAATATCGGATCGATGATCCTCGTTGAAACCTGTTGAACTCGCTGAGCTAGGGCCGGATGCCCGATGATTCCCCCTCTCTCTATTCTTCCTATTCTACTTTGGGTGAAACTTACCATCTAATATGGTGCGGGCGACAGCTGGATCATGTGATGAAGGAGCATACGGTTGCCTACCCGCAGAAGGCCGGTTTAAAGGAACCATGGGTCGTTCGTACCGCATAAGGCCGAAGTCATGTAATTGAAGAATTGTGTCAACAGTACAACCACATGCTATATGGGCACTGGCTTGGTTAAGTAGGTTAGTCGAGTCCTAGTGTCGACATTGCCGTACCGCAGATGGGTGGACGTAGCTACGAGGACCTCGGCACAAAAGGGGGCCACATAGGATAAGCAGGTGTATGCTCCTCCGTGTCGAAACCTAGTGGGCATGTCACATCAGGATGAAACTGGCTAAAAGACCTCGTCACGGTCACCCTGCCGACACACCGATGGGCGTGTGTACAAGCCTGCGCAGCTTGGCATAAGGGGATGATCGTGTCATGTGGGTAAAGTGTACACACTCTGCAGAGTTAAAACTAATCGATTAGCCGTGTCTACGGTCATGGACAGCACATGCCTCATTCTTGATGAAAAGGACCATCTGTCGCCAGGTGGCTTGCTGAGTACGTGAAGTACTCATCGTGCATGTGTTTGTGGTGGTGTGCAGAGGAGTATGCTGAAGAAGGAGCTAAGGAAGACTTCTTCTACGACGATCCCGAAGAATAGGTGACGTGGGCTTCCGTCAATTTGCCTGTGGCACGGATGGAGCCATTTCGCTTTTATTTCCGCTGTTTGCCTCTGATGTAATAAATGTCATTAAGACAGGAAACCTTGTAAGTCGTGTGGCATATCGTATACAAGTACAATGTTTTATCTTGAATGCATGTGATGTTATTCACTTCGCTTGTGTACCATCAGCATGATCCTGGGACTGACGAGAATGTACACAAGGGGGATCTGAAAGTTGAAACCAGGTTCTTACAGAAGTGGTATCAGAGCATGCATTGACCTTAGGCACGTGACCTTAGTTTAGAATGGACAGACTTAAGGACTATGTTGCTAAAAATGTTAATTGTAACTAAGTTTCTTTTGCTCTTGCTTCTCCATCTTATACAAATTTTTGAAAATATCACTTACTTTTGCTTCTCCTTTTCAACCTTGTGTTATAGATGGCTGCCCGGACCGTAGCGAACATTGCAGAGGAGAATCCCTTCGGTGAGTTGCTCAGTGGGATGATGAGGCAGGTGGGCCTCACGGAGATCGACATCTCGGGCCAGGAGTACACCCTTCCCACCGGGGAGTCCCGTTGGTCAGTCACCGTCAAGATCCTAGCCCGCAAGGAGCCAGCAGGAGGCTGATCGAGTTCTCGGTTAAGGGGAACAGTTGAGATTACGCTGTTGAGCAGGCAGCGCAGCAGGCACTTGCTACGATGGCAAACTACTACCGTCTGGACTTGGCAGGCACCCCGTACCGTTTCTTTCCGAGGCGGAGGACCGACTTCATGATCCGTCCAGGGCGTAGCACGGTTGGAGAGGCTGACGAGACCATTGCTTTGATGGCTAGACTGATTCAGGCACTAGAGACCCGTGCCGGGAATCTGAAGTATGAGGCCGATGCTCTAGTGATGGAGAAGATGATGAGGCTTGACGAGATCGAGATGCTTAAGGAGAAGATTCCCAGGGTACCGGAGCCAGAGATTCCCAGGGTACCGGCGCCAGAGATCGACATTACCCAGCCCCGTGGTCCTCGCATCAGGCGCACAGCTCGCAAGTCTGTGCCTCGTCACCCCGTGCAGATCAAGATCAACTGGTTCGACGAGCCTTTGGAGCTGCTTCCTCCACCAACTCCAGTGGTGCCAGTCGCAGACCCAGCTCCAGTGCAGCCAGCCATAGACCCAGTACCACCGGTGCAGCCAGCTGTGGAGCCCATCGTTGTGGAGACTTCAGAGGAGGAGCGGATGGAGGTTGAGTTCGAGGAGTCGGAGGGTTCGCTCGACGACACGGCGTAGTCAAGTTCACCTTGACCTTCGCTCGAGCTACGGACTACCCTGGTCCCAGTGTCTACCCCGCGGAGGTCACGGTGGTGGGTTTCTTTGAGTAGTAGTAGACCGTAGTATCCATATGATTGAGGACCTTAATAATATAATACGTTAGTTATTTTGGATGTGATGAACTTTGAGATATCGGCTACACCGGCAAGTTGTGGTGTAGCGATATGTTACCTTTTGCTATTAATGCATTTTAATTGAGTCTTATTGCTTTTGCCATGTGTGCTGGTTAAGGGTTAAGGGTTAAGTTGCTTTCCCTCTCGTCTATTCTGATCTTGAAGCTGCAAGCAGGATGGATGCGCCGCGTGGAGCCCGCGGTGGAGGTCGAGGCCGAGGTCGTGGAGGCCGTGGTCGTGGAAGAGGTCAGCCTGTCGAAGAGCCAATCAATGAGGAGATTGTGTATCTTGGGGATGAAGAAGAAGAGGAAGAAGAGCCAGCTCATGAAGAAGAGCAGTTCATGCCGCCACCACCACCCCCACCACAGATGCCGAACCTGGAGCAACTCCTATTCATGCAGACTCAGATTTTGCAGCAGATGGCAGCTCAGATGGCAAACCAGAATCAAGGCTTTCAACCCCAGTCTGGCTTAGCAGAGTTTATGAGAATGAAGCCTCCAACATTTGAAGGTTCAGCGGACCCTTTGGATGCTGACGATTGGCTGAAGGATATAGAGCGGAAGCTCAACTTGGCCAATAGCAATGGGCCTGATTGAGTCAAGTTCGCGGCACACCAGCTCAAGGGTGTGGCTGCAGATTGGTGGGAGAATTATTGCGCAGCTCATGAAGACCCGCAGGGCATTTCGTGGAATCAGTTCGCTAAAGCCTTTCGCATTGCCCATATTCCCTCCGGAGTGATGGAGATGAAGAGAAAGGAGTTCTTGGAGCTGAAGCAGGGAAAGATGATGGTGCCAGAATATCTGAGTCACTTTACTCAATTGGCCCGTTATGGAAAGGCCGATGTTGCAACAACGGCGGATAAAGTCTCAAGGTTCTTGAATGGGATGAACCCATAGCTGAAGGACAGATTGGTCGCTCATGACTTCCCAAACTTTCAACAGTTGGTGAACAAGGCAATCATTCAGGAGAATTCCAGGAAGGAGCTTGAAGAACATCGCAAGCGCAAGGCACCTTATCAGGGCCATTCTGGTGCAGGTAGTTCCCGTCAAAGACCAAATCAGAATCAGGGCTTCAAGGCGTAGAATCCAAGACCGCCGAGGCCGAACAATTTTGTTCCCCGCACCTCATACCAGACTCCCAGAGCTGAAGCGGGAGGATTCAGAGCCAACACCGCAGGGAGGCCATGTTTCAACTGTGGACAAGAGGGACACTTTGCCAATGTGTGCCCTACTAGAAGGAATGCAGGACCATCGCCGGTGAAGTTCAATCTGGGGTCAGCCGTCAAGACGCCGCAAGCAGGTCAAGGACGTGGTGTGCTTCCAACCCCAGGGGTCCCATCTCGCACTCCAGGAGCAGTTGGCCGCGGAAGAGTCAACCATGTCACTGCAGAGCAAGCCCAAGAAGCTTCAGATGTTGTTCTGGGTATGTTTCCGATCAACTCATGTTATGGTTCAGTTTTGTTTGATTCTGGAGCTTTGCATTCATTCATTGCAAAGTCTTTTGCTGAAAAACATTATTTTCAAATTGGAATGTTGAATTTGCCTATGGTTGTGCAATCACCTGAGGGTATACTAAGGACTAGTTTAGGATGTTCTAAAGTGATCATATTGATCGAAGGAGTAGAGTTTCTAGCAAACCTTATCTTGTTAGATTCTCAAAGCTTGGATGTCATCCTAGGGATGAATTGGTTGAGTAAGCACCAGGGAAAGATAGATTGTGCCAATAGATCCATAGCGTTGACCAATGCTGAAGGGATCACTGTGGAGTTCAAATCGAAGTTCTCATCTCATCTTGAGGAGGCTTCCATGCTGAATAGTTTGAAAGAGTTGTCTGTTGAAGATGTAAGGGTGGTGAGTGAATATCCAGATGTTTTTCCAGAAGAGCTACCAGGTCTGCCGCCAGACCATGAGATAGAGTTTGCTATTGAGCTAGTGCCAGGCACTGCTCCTATTGCAAAAAGACCGTATCGGATACCGGCTAATGAGTTAGCCGAGATGAAGAAGCAAATTCAAGAGCTAGAAGAAAAAGGTTATGTCAGACCAAGTACATCGCCATTGGGAGCACCGGTTTTGTTTGTGAAGAAAAAGGATGGTAGCATGCGCATGTGCGTGGATTACCGAGCTCTTAATGAAGTGACGATCAAGAACAAGTACCCTTTGCCAAGGATCGACGATTTGTTTGACCAGTTGAAGGGAGCATCAGTGTTCTCGAAGATAGATCTGAGATCAGGGTATCACCAGTTGAAGATTCGACCAGAAGATGTGCCCAAGACAGCTTTTGTGACCAGATATGGGCTTTATGAGTTTCTTGTGATGTCATTTGGACTCACAAATGCGCCTGCATATTTTATGAATCTGATGAACAAAGTGTTCATGGATTGCTTGGACAAGTTTGTTGTGGTGTTTATCGACGATGTGTTGATATACTCCCAAAGTGAAGAGAGCATGAGTAGCATCTTCGAGTAGTTTTGGAAAGATTAAGAGTGCATCAGCTCTATGCCAAGTTAGTAAGTGTGAATTTTGGCTGAAGCAAGTGGATTTCCTTGGTCATGTCATATCGGCGAAGGAGTAGCAGTAGATCCAGCTAAAGTGGAATCTGTGATCAATTGGAAGCAACCGAAGAATGTGTCAAAGATCCATAGTTTTCTTGGTCTAGCGGGATAATACCACCGATTCATAGAAGATTTCTCCAAGATTGCAAGACCTATGACCCAGTTGATCAAGAAGAAGAACAAGTTCGTGTGGTCAGAAGCTTGTGAGGCAAGTTTTCAGGAGCTCAAGAAGAGGTTAACATCAGCGCCAGTGTTAATTTTGCCCGATATTCGAAAGGATTTTGAAGTTTATTGTGATGCTTCTAAACAAGGTTTGGGATGTGTGCTAATGCAACAAGGCAAGGTTGTTGCTTATGAGTCAAGGCAGTTACACGCACACGAGGAGAATTATCCTACTCATGATTTGGAGTTAGCTGCCGTAGTGCATGCTTTGAAGATTTGGCGACATTACCTCATCGGTAATCGCTGTGAGATATACACGGATCATAAGAGTTTGAAGTATATCTTCACCCAGTCAGAATTGAATCTCAGGCAGAGAAGATGGTTGGAGTTAATAAAGGATTATGATGTCGGGATTAATTACCATCCTGGTAAAGCCAATATCGTGGCCGACGCTTTGAGTCGAAAGGCCTACAGTAACAATTTGATGATTCAAGAAGGCCAACCAGAGCTATATGAAGAGTTCCAAAAGTTGAATTTGAATGTGAGTATCGCTGAGAACGAGGATATGCTAGAAGTGAAGTCAACCCTTGAAGACCAAGTGAGAGAAGCTCAGAAAGGTGACAAGGGCATTGAAGAGATCCGAGCGAAGATCAAGTTGGGCGAAGCACCTGATCATAAGGAAGATGAAAGTGGGACCCTTTGATTTCGAGACCGTTTGATTGTGCCAAATCAGAAGGAGATCAAAGAGTTGATTATGAAAGAAGCTCATGAGTCTGCCTATTCTATCCATCTCAGAAGTACGAAGATGTACCATGATCTGCGAGAGAATTTTGGTGGTCTAACATGAAGCGAGATATCACCAAGTTTGTTTATGTGATGTGTGCCGGAGAGTGAAGGCAGAGCATCAGAAGCCGGCAGGATTGTTTCAACCGCTCAAAGTACCTGAATGGAAGTGGGAAGAAATCGGTATGGATTTCATCACAGGGCCTTCCGAGGACATCGGCAGGATATGATTCTATATGGGTCATCGTGGATCGATTGACCAAGTCAGCTCACTTTATTCCAGAGAAGATAGTGTATAGTGGAGAGACACTAGCAGGGCTGTATATGTCCCGGATTGTGTGCTTGCATGGAGTGCCAAAGAAGATTGTGTCTGATCGAGGGACGCAGTTTACATCGAGGTTTTGGACGAAGGTGCATGAAGCACTTGGCACGCAATTGAATTTCAGTACAGCATACCACCCACAGACGGATGGTCAGACCAAGCGAGTAAATCAGATTTTGAAAGATATGCTTCGAGCATGTGCCTTGACGTACAAGCGAAGCTGGGATAAGAGTTTACCCTATGCTGAGTTTTCCTATAACAACAGTTATCAAGCCAGTTTGCAAATGGCTCCTTTGAAGCTCTATATGGACGTAAATGCCGTACCCCTTTGAATTGGCATGAAGTGAGAGAAAAGCAAGTGTTTGGACCTGATGCTTTAGAGGAAGCTGATAAGCAAGTAAAAGTGATCCAGGAGAGATTGAAAGCTACGCAGTCAAGACAGAAGAGTTACTCGGACAAGCGCCGCAAGGACATATGCTTCAAGATAGGTGATGCTGTGTACCTGAAGGTATCCCCGCTCAGAGGGCTGCGTCGTTTTGGAATCAAGGGCAAGCTAGCACCTCGCTATATTGGTCCCTTTGAGATAACTGCCCGTCGTGGAGAGGTAGCTTATCAGTTGGCTTTGCCGAAGAAGTTATCCAATGTGCACAATGTGTTCCATGTGTCGCAGTTGAAGAAGTGCTTCAAGGAACCAGAAGAAGAAGTTCGAAAAGCTTCGTTGGAGGACATTGAGGTTCAAGACGACCTGACATACGAAGAATACCCAATCAAGATTCTAGACGAAAAAGCAAGAACCACCAGGAGGAAAGTGATCAAGTTTTGCAAAGTTCAGTGGAGCAACCATTCCGAAGAAGAAACAACGTGGGAGCGAGAAGAAGACCCGAAGGAGGAGTTCCCAGATCTGTTCTCTAGCTTCGAATCTCGGGGTCAAGATTCTTTGTAAGGGGGGTAGAGTTGTAACATCCTCAAAAAAAATTTGGCTTGAATTTTTTTTAAAGAGAGAAGGATGTGCAACCATATAATATATGTTAAAAATATTTTTATCGGATTTTATTTCAAATTAATTCAACTATATGAATTAATTTGAGAGCAAATAGAGTGTTTTTGATTTTTAATTAGATCATCATTTGAAAATTTGCCCCAAAAATATTTTCATTGAGTTCCCCATGGTCAAAATGATTTTCTGAAATTTTTAGAAGTGTTTGGGTATTTTTAAACCCCTCTTTTGAATTTCTGCATTTTATTTAATTTAAAAAATGGGTTTTCTATTTTTTTGGGCTTCCTAGGCCAAAAGCCCATCTCCCCTCCCCTTTGGGCCCCGCCTGGGCCGAGGCCCAGCCCGCCCCGCCGCCGGGTGGCCCAGCCCGCCCCGGCCGGCCACCCCTCCCTCCCTCTTGGGCCGGCCCAAGCCAGCATGCTCCCCTCCCCCACCTGGGCCGCGGGCCTACCAGGCCGGCGCAGGCTGCCGCCTCCCCTTCTGGGCTGGCCCAGAGGCCGGCTGCCTCCTCCCCTTGCGCCTTGGGGAACTCAATGAAAAGGCGCCACCTGTCCCCCCCCGGCACACAGCTCACCCGGCCCCCCCGCTCACCCCCCTTTCCCCTGCTGCCACGCGTCCCCCCGTCACCCAGCCTCACCCGGCCCCCCGCTCACCCCCTTTCTCCTGCCGCCACGCGCCTCCCCCGGTCCCCGACGGCGCTTTTCTTCCTCGGTTCCTCCGCACGGACCGCACCCGGTCGGCCGGTCTCTTCTTCCTCGGTTCCTCCCCCGCCGTCCCCCCCCCACCGGCCACAGCCCCGGCCCCCAGCGCCCCCCCTCTTTCTCCTCCCCCGCCAGTCGCCGCCAGCCCCACGGGCCCTCTTCCTCCCCCGCCCCGACACCCGTGACCCGTCGTCTCCGGCGGCGGCCCCCGTCCACCGGCCTCGGCACCCCGCGTCCTCCTCTCCACCGGCCCCCACCCCGTCTCCCTTCCCAGTGCCTCCTTCCTCCACGCGGCGTCTCCCCCGGTCCCGGGCCCCTCTGGCTCTCTACGTGCACCGCCGTGCCCCCGTGCCCCGTGTGCTCCACCGTGCCGGCCGAGCTCGCCGTGCTCCCACCGTGCTTCCCGGGCCGGGCTGGCACGAACACGACACGTCGCCTCGTGCCGTGCCGTGCAGTCCATCGGGCGCAATTGCCGGGCATGGCCCAACCCGATCCACCGTGCCGTGCCAGCCCGGCCCGTTGTACAGTCGTGCCGGGCCCGGGCCGTACCTCGGGCCGTGCCGGCCGGGCTCTGGTTGACATGCAAAAGCCCGGCCTGAGTCCCGGCTCTAAAAGGAAGCTTAGATAACTTTGAAGTATGTAATTGCTGTAGATCACCATCCAAATCCATTGGAAAGCTTCAGGTACAATGAGTTTAGCAGTTCAAAACATACGTGTTAGCTTATTGTGAGAAACGAGCCAGATATGATGGAGTGGGCTAGTTCTTTTCTTGAGTTCCATACAGAAAAACTTCAACTGGCTATAATATTTACCGGAGGTGGCCGGGATTTTTTGAAATTTGTGTGAAATTTCTGAGTTTCTGTGAAGATGTTATGGAAAATGGTAGAAATGATCTAGATTTTGAAATAGACATGAAGGAAGAAATAGAGATGGAATGTGTTGCAGTAGGGTCTCCATGCTACCCCGAATCGCCTTCATTATTTTTCCCTAGCCATCGTTAGTAGTGTTGAGGGTTAGGGGGCACTGGTTAGCTCCTCGACGGAGTGCCCGTGTGGGCAAGCATGCGCCCACACGGCACGACGAAGACCATCCTAGCTGAGTGACCGAGGTTGATGATGACGCATGTGAGTGAGCACACCCTTGCTCAACACGACAAAGACTGCACAAGAGAGTGACCTGGGTGATGACGACGCCCGCAGGGGTGAGCGCGCACCCACGCGGCACCACGACGAAGACCTCCCTGAGCGAGTGACCCCGGGCGACGATGACGCCCGTGTGGGTGAGCACGCATCCGCATGGCACCACGAGAAAACCACAATACTCTGTATGAGATACTAAGGAATACGCTTGTAGGGGTAGGCTAAAAATAACTAATTTGCCCTTGACCGTGTTGTATATCTAGAGGTAGAACCGTAAACTATTTAGGGGTAGACATGTAAATGCACACAACCCCATCTGTCCTTGATAAGTAGGGGAGCAACCCCTCCATCCGAGGGACAAATACAGCTGATCACTATTTTTACTTGACTCACATTCTGCTAAGTGTCGGAGGCGGCTCATGCATGACTAGCTCGTCCCTCGTGCACACCTGGGTGATCACATAGTCAACTGGGGTTGCCTCAAGTTTACTATCCAAGCATGTACTCGACGATAGTTGGCATCGTCCATAGGGACACATTTGAGAAGTTACATGAATTGAAGCCGTACACGTTGCTGACATCAACTACACCCTCGCACGCGACATAGGCCGTGAGCACACTGGGGCTCCTGCCATCAAGCAAGGTGTTTTCACCCACACTCCGCATGCCATAGAACAACTCCACGACACGCGAGGAACTACTCCTCCCCACTCTATGAGGCTCCGGCTATGTGTCACGGGACTACTCCACCGCTCATCGAAGGACTCCACCATGCGCCCTGTGATTCCTCCACAAGTCGTGGGACTCTGCTACGAGACTACACCTTGTGACACGGGACTCCGACACCACCCAGGACTCTTTGCGCTTCACCCGGGGCTGACTCCCAGGGCTCCTCTAGCTGAAAGTGCATCTTGGCCCCGTAAGTGGGGTTTGATGATTAATGGCAAGAGGATTAAGGGGCCAATGTGTGCATCAAGTTGTTGATTTGGAATTTAGTCCCATGAGAAAGTTCAAACAAACGTTGATGACTTCTAAAAAGATTGAAAAAGAGACGACATGGAATCTAGAAGATTAAGGATTGTTTTCTAGTCCTTTTGTGTGAACCCAATGATAGATTGAGCATAGGACAACCGTATTATCGGGGTGAGCTAGTCAACAACAAGGAAGGAGATATCTTGCTCAGTTCTCAAAAGAAATTCATTTGAAAAATGTTTGAAAATCTTTCTACACCAACTTCAGTGCTTACCCAAGTTGACTCAAATTTACCTTCACTACTACAGAAAAGCTTGAACAAACCATCTACGATGACTTTTCACCTAAGATCAGGGTTTGGAATGACAAGTCGTCACAAATGGGTACTCACCGAACTGTCTATGATGAGTCATCGTAGATGGATTGAGAAATGAACTGTCTGTGATGAGTGTCCGCATCACAGACAATTATCGCATGAACTGCCTGAGATCACTCATCACAGATGGTGGGGTGAACAGAACCATCTATGATGTGAGTAGACATCACAGACGAGTGTTAGCTGAAACATTTGTGATCTTTCAGCACAAACAGTTTGAGTGTATGAACCATTTGTGATGACCCTCCTACCTATAAGAGATAGATTTCAGATAGACCATTTAGGGTTTCCCAGATTTGTCAGGCTGGTGGCAGCTGTTGCCTTATGGAGTGGCGATTTGGAGGAAGGAGACTAGATTCGGAAGAGCTATTGAGTTGGTGGTGAAAAAAGGTTAGTAAATTGGTTATCTAATTGGTTTATATTCATTTCACCCAGCTAAAAGAGAGGAAGGACGATGGTTTAAATTATTTAGATCTAATCTTTTTGTAGAGAAGATTATGTAGATTTAACATGTTAGAATACTTAGGTTTTAAATTTAAAAGTTACTAAAAGAGAAGAGTATATTTGTAGCTAGTTTAAGATTAAGATCTAGCATTGTATGGAAAAATGGGTTATTCACTCTTACTTAGTATATTTATAAGTAATTAATGCATGTGTAACACTAAATTAATGTTTATATGTGTCGTAGTATTAGTGGATCGAAGATGGATGTACAATGTGAGCCGTGTGACCCAAGAGTACATTAGTGGTGTGAACAAATATATAAGAGTGGTGCATGAAGATATGATGAGAAAGAGTGCTGAATTTATGTGTTGTCTGTGTTTTGATTCTGAGAATTAGAAGATGTTGAAGAACCAGTTCAGATACAAGATCATTTGATTCGGAGAAGAGCGGATAAATATAGAGGAGGTAGATGAAGTGATGAGTGGCGAAGAGCCGAATATGCCGGATGATGTCGATTGTGAACCCGATCACAATGATGACGATATGCTTCCCAATGATAATGATCTGGATCAAATGTTGTGCGATGCAGAAAGGAATGACCTTGGTAGGAGACAATATAATAAATTCCTAACCTTCATGGAGGACTCGGAGAACCTTTGTTCCCGAGTTGCAAGACAAAATTCACATGGTTGTCATCTGTCATTGAACTGCTCAAATTGAAGGCAAGTAATGGTCAGCCCGACAAAAGTTTTACGGTGCTGTTACGACTAATGGCAAACATTATTTCAGAGGGAAACAAGTTGCCCAATAGTATTTATAAATCCAAGAAGGTTATTTGTTTCCTAGGATTGGAAGTAGAGAATACATGCTTATTGGAACGACTATATCCTCTTCCATAAAGAGTAAGAGAATTTGCATGGTTGTCGGTGTACAAGACATCCCGATATAAGCAGTGTAAGAATGCTCAGGATGATGACCCGGAGGGCAACGTGAGATGACAGGAACTCCGGCTAAGGTTGTGTGGTATCTTTCTATAATTCCCTGTATGAAGCGTTTATATGCGAATCCAAAATATGAGAAACTTATGCGATGGCACACAGAGGATTGTAAGGACGATGGAATGCGAAGACACCCGATTGACTCCATCTAGTTGGAAAACATCAATATGAAGTTTCGAAATCTTGGTGCAAATTTGTGGAATGTTAGGTTTAGATTGTGTACTGACGAAATGAATCCATTTGATAGCATCAACAATCGACATAGCACTTAGTCGGTGACTCTATATGTATATAACCTTTCTCCTTGATTATGTATGTCTATTCTAGATAGTAGGAAACAAAATTTGTGCGTCAACAACTGTTACTAAAACTAACGTTGGCTCTTTTTGCAACTTCTGAATCTTGAAGCAGGATGCCATTGTGACACCAGAGAGATATGAGCGGCATATATTCAGCATGTCTCCAAAAGCATGAGTGCATGTCGTATACTAATAGGAACCATTCAGCTCATCATGCGGCTTCAATGTCGCAAGTAGCGTACAAAAATGCAGCTTGAGGTGGTTTCTACGAGCTGTGCTGCTTACCAGTTTCAAGAATCATGACATCATCCAATCAGTGAGCAGGTATGAAGTGATCCAGATCGACCAAAGCTCCAATTTTGCCTCCCAATGTGTTCACAAAACTCGATTTCATATGGTAATTTAGATGCTGTCATTTGTTAATTGCTTATTCACGAAAAGGACATTTTACTATATGTGGTAAGTATGGACAGCTGTTGTATTGCACAACACCACACCCACGCTGTCATCTCCAATGGAGACTGGTAGTGACCCCACTACATTCTAGTCCAAACGGAGCCCAACACCCGTGGAGTTTTAGGTGAGATGTCAAGCTAGTACAATGCACCAAAAGAGCAATTTTGGACTAATCCACATCCTCAAGGAATGATTTGTTGGAGTGCCCGTACAAATAAGTCTCAGGGGGTAAAGGAAAGAAGGCTAAGCCTCGTGAAACTGACATTTCCTGACCAAGTATTGTGTCTCAATTCAACCTTCCATCGTAGCTGGTCTTTTCAAGACCGCTTCTAGTTAAATTTCCATTATATATTTCTCTATAAAGCATTTTCTTAATTTACTTATACTATTGCAAGTAACACTTTGCATGTATCTCTAGTTCTCTACTTCTCCATTTCTAAGATCCTAGCGATGTGCCATTAGTGTATCAATTGCATTCAGCGTTTGTCTTTGGGGGAAATGCCAAACTTCCCATATGTGCGCGGGCGGGTACGTAATTTTGAAAAGTGGCACTTGTGGTTCTGGATCTCAAAAAATATTTAAAATAATTCTTACACATGCATCATGTTAGGACATAGGTGCAAAGTTTGTGCAAAATATGACATATGTTCAGTGTAAAAATACAAAAGATTGCAAAACATTGTGAAGGATTTATCTGTTTTTACCCCGAGGATTTTCTGTCTAACTTATAACATGGCATGCTCTGTGCAGTCCACATCAGATGATATGTGACATGAGCAAAATAAACACTAGATTGATGCAAAATCATGGTTGCCAGGTGCCAGCTCATGCATAAGAGAGACATGATTCTGAGAAATCATTCCGTCTTGGCAAGTGGCAGTCTGACTACATGACACGACGACGACACCATCAGAAAGAATTTTCTTCCGTGTCCATATAAAAGGCAAAAATAATTTCCCGCCGATTCAAACCACGCTGCGCGACAACACATCTTGCACCAATCAGCACATCCACATGAAACCAAAAAACGGAAAAGAGAAATGAAAACATCATATGCATAATCCAAATTCTTTCGCTGTGTGCTTTCCACACTTGATGGATAAACTGCACCAAATTAAGTGACTCAGATTTGTGTTGTTGTACCATACATATTCTAAGTGTTGATTTAAGTACGGCAAATTTATGAAGGTAAACTCCTTGTTGAAAATTTGCAAAGAGAGTGTTGAATTCATTGGATCAGGTTGAGATTTGTGCACCATGCCATGTACCATCGGCCTATGTCTCCAGACAAAAGCAGGCGAAACATGATCGCCAAAATCCCTGAAAAATTCGCGTTCAGTTGGCCAAGAAGAAAGCCACGGAAGGGCATTGATGCTACTTGCGTTGGCTCCTTCCGGGACGTTTTTGAAGGACCCTGGATTTAATTCCCGTGCAAACAAACTCGAAAAGCGATAGAAACACAACTGTAATCGATGCAACAATTATTGCTTGCAACAGTGGCGTAACGCCACAACCTGGCACGCCATTCGCTAGCCTTCCCCGGTTTCGACTGTGACAAGTTGCAGGGTTTGATGGTCCCTTCGACTTTTGACATCATCTTGCAAGTGTCGAACCATTGCTGCACTGACTTAGTTTTTAAAATTGTAACTACCCTCAGAAACGATCGGTATCATCCGTTCGCGATGGTGTCGTACTCGTAAGAAGATGTAGGGCACACGTTTGTCATGGCTTAGGTTGTATTCTCGAAGCTCTGTCTACCGTGGTGTTAAAAGAAGCTTCCATGATCGATCTGAGATCCTAAAACTCTGCACTTTAATCAGAGAAAAAGAGAGAAATAGAGCCGCTTATCTTGGTGTGTCATGGTTATAACGTTTTGATTAATATGGTCTGTTGAGTTTGTGTCCAATATGTGTTCGGAGTAGGTTACGAGATAGGACTTGGAGTTGTAGTAGGAATAGAGCAGAGTTGGTGTTAGACTCCAGTAACCCGGACCTCCTATAAATAGATATACCCTGTGTAACCATGACAATAAAACTTGAAAGAGAGTTAATAGATGGGGAGAAGCACCCGTAGTCAAGCCCCGTGGATGTAGGCCTCGTGGCTGAACCACGTTAAAAATGTCGTGTCTCTCGTTGTCTATTCTGCAATGTTCTCGGTATAGATCTACGCTTCTGCATGTGGCCTCATGATTTCGCAACAAGTGGTA
Source organism: Stipa capillata (assembly GCA_019208055.1). Taxonomy (NCBI): domain Eukaryota; kingdom Viridiplantae; phylum Streptophyta; class Magnoliopsida; order Poales; family Poaceae; genus Stipa; species Stipa capillata. The sequence goes on from JAGXJF010004384.1 coordinate 138,415, forward strand.
TCACAGCACGAGGTTGAGGTAGATCTTGAGGCGGTGCAGAGGAATTCGGCGGGTATTTTGCACAATTTTCATGGAAATTTTGGCGCAGGTGGAGCGAGGAAAAAGAAAAAAAAAGAAGGCTACACGGTGGCGCGGCGCGCAACGTCGGCCATGAGAGCGTGGCAGCCGGCCGGCCACGGCTCGCCACCGCGCGGAGCGGCTTGGCGCGGCCTTGGCGCGTCGGCCTAGGCGGGGTGGCTTGGGGCAGTAGGCGGCCCAAGGTGCATCGGCAGGCCGGGGAAGGAGGTGGCCTAGGCTGCTAGGCGGGGCGACGGCCCAGGGCGCGGCCGGCGTGGTCCAAGCGGGCGCCACGGCCCATGCACGCGGCCGACACGGCCCAGGCGGGTGTTACCGCCGGCCCAGGTGGGCGAGCCTGGCCTAGCCATGGGTGCCGGCGCCCAGGCGAGGCGCGCACGGCCCAGGCGGCCCGAGGGCAGAGGCGGCCTACGGGGGGAGGCCGAGGCCGTCCCGGATGGCCCAGGCGGGGCTCGGCCAGCCCAGGCGCGGCCCGGCGTGGGCCTGGGGAGGCGGCAAAGGCCCAAGGGAGCTCGGGGACCAGGAGGGGCACAGGAGGCCCAGGCGGGGCTCGGGAAGGCCTAGGAGGGTCCAGGACGTGTGGGAGGCGGCCCAGGGGTGTTGGGAGGCTCATGATGTAATTTTTGGGTGTTTTCTCAGCCAAATTTCGTGTAAAATCCGAATTCTGCTCAAATTTGGGTTGGATTCCGAAGTTTGGAGGGAGAGGGACTCGGAGTAGGAGTCCGGCTTGGATTTGAGGGTCCAAGGACTGCTATATAAGCAGGGGTTGGGGAGGCTTCAAGGTACGAGGTCTCAGGAGTTGAAGCCTACAGGCAACCTGGAGAGCACAAGTTCTAAAGAGGAGAAGAGCTCGGGTTTAGAAGAGGTGTGCTTAAAGGAGATCCGTGCAACATCGATCGAGCAAGGAGCAAGCGATCAGGTCAGGTTCTCGGATCTGTTTGGGAGAGGCAACATGTCGTCGTCAATAAGGTTTGAGGTGGCGAAGTTTGACGGCTCCAACAATTTCGTCTTGTGGCAAACAAGGGTCAAAGATTTGTTGGCGCAACAAGGTTGCTCCAAAGTCTTGCAGGATGTCCAGCCAAAGAAGATTGAGGATGATACTTGGGAGGAGCTAAAAGAGAATATGGGACAAGCTGGAGGCTCAATATATGTCGAAGTCTCTGACCAACAAGCTGTATCTGAAGCAAAAGTTATACAGGCTAAAGATGCAGGAAGGGTCGGATCTTGCGGAGCACGTGAACGTCTTCAATCAAGTGGTGACGAATCTAGCATGACTAGAGGTAAAGCATGATGATGAGGCCAATGCCATAATTCTTCTGTGTTCTCTACCACCGTCCTATGAGTATTTAGTCACTACTCTAACATACAGCAAGGAAATCATCAAGATTGTAGAGATTACTGCAATGTTATTGGCTCAAGATTTGAGAAGAAAAAACAATGCAGTGGAGTCTCATGCTCATGCTGAAGGTTTGCTGGTCAAAGTTGATCAAGGCAGGAAAGGACATGAGGCGGGTAGGTCGTCAAAAAACAAGAAACAGAAGGGGTTGTAGTGCTACAAGTGCAAAGAGTAGGGACATATAAAGAGAGATTGTCCAGAATACAAGGCCAAAGCAAGCGCCAATGTGGTTGTGAGAGGTGATTACAGTGGAGAAGATACTTGTGATGTCCTCATGCTTTCAGGTGATCAATCTACAGCAGCGTGGATATTGGATTCAGCAAGTTCCTTTCATGTGACACCAAACAGGGAGTGGTTCAGCACATACAAGTCTGGTGATTTTGGGAGAGTCTACCAAGGTGATGACACGGGCCATAGTGTTGTCGGGATTAGTGATGGCGGGGAGCAACTACTCAGGGGTGTGAGACATGTGCCAAGGTACAAGAGAAATCTGATTTCACCGGGGTCCCTCCATGATGATGGTTTTATCCACGAAGTTGACAAGGACAAGAAAACCATGAGGATCAAGAAGGGCAAGGAGACTGTGATGGAGGGAAGGAGAACTATAAAGAATCTTTATAAGCTGCAAGGATACGTTATTGCATGTGGAGTCACCGAGGAACCAGGCATGGCGACATTTGAAGTGGAGGATGACAAGTCTGAGGTCAAGTCAGACATGTCGAGTGGCTCCGGTCGGTGAGCTACAAGGGAGAAAACCCAAGTCCTACGGGAGCACAGAGATCCGTGCAAAGACGGCTTCAAGGTGGCGAAGGACATATTTGCCAAGGTGGAGTTTGTTGAGTTTGTGTCAAATATGTGTTCGGGGTAGGTTATGAGGTAGGACTTAGAGTTGTAGTAGGGATATAGCGGAGTTGGTGTCGGACTCTGATGACCCGGACCTCCTATAAATAGAGGTGCCCTGTGTAACCACGGCAATGTAACTTGAAAGAGAGTTAATAGATGGGGAGGAGCGCCCATAGTCAAGCCCCGTGGATGTAGGCCTCGTGGCCGAACCACGTTAAAAACGTCGTGTCTCTCGTTGCCTATTTTGCAATTTTCTCGGTATAGATTTACGCTTTCGCGTGTGGCCTCGTAATTTCGCAACATGGTCTATAATAGAAATGTTTGTCATATATTAATACACCTATATTTTCAATCGTAAGCACTAGAGTTGTATAACAGATACAACTGATTCTTAAACATAGACATGTGTTATTTTAAAATAGATGTTAGCCTCTCAAAATTTTATCAAATTACTTGTCATTTTACACTTCCAATGCAGTTTTAGTCATCGTGTTCCTATTTTATGCTTCATAAATATCATTAAGAAAAGAGAGTATTTATTGCCTTGAGAGAAAAAAAGAGATGTACATGAAAATGATGGAGGCAATACTAATATTTCACTCACACCCTTAATTCTTGTGCCAAACTCTAAAGAACATCTATTTTGAAACGAATGGTGTAATTCATTTTTAATGCATAGCATGCATAGAAATAGATTAGTACAATCTAAATATGGATTAGTGCTACATAGTGTAGAAATATAAAATATATGAATTTCAAGACATGAAATAACAGTGGATGAAGGTGGGTTGAATGCTCACCAGAATAGTGAATCCACACTCATATTTTCAATCATAAGTTATATAATAGATACAACCCATTCTTAAACATAGACTTATGTATTAGTTTCTAGCCATATAATTGCTCAAGAATTGAACAATGTTAAAAGAAGCAACCTATTCACCGTGGGAGGCTGGAGATTTCGACGTTATTCACAAAAGGTGAAAGAACCGCGGCCAATCTTAAGCACTAGAATTATATATCAAATAGGAATGCAACATACTGTATTGTTATTTAATTGTATGGTGTGGGGTTTCGAGGGGGTGTAAATTTGGCTAGTTTATATGAATGCTTTTGCTCTGAGATGCACAAAATATCCCAAATTAACTAGACAAAAAGGAGAAAGTTCCAAGTTGTTTATTTTGCTACAGGATCATAACAACTAACAGGGTGGTCTGCACGTGTACATGGCTAGATCAAGTACTCACTACTACAGAAAAGCATATCAACGACGGGTAAAATCCTTGATAAATGATGGTTTTGGAGCCGTCATTGATTGTTGGTTGTTGATGACTCAAGTCACCAACGATGGACATTTTACCTATCGTTGATAACAGACTTATCAACAATGGGTAACTTTCTCTATTCGTTGTTGATAACAGAATTATCAACAACATGTTTCTCTTTATCCCAGTTGTTGATGACTTTGTCTAGACTGACGGGCTCATCAGGAGCCTGTTGTTGGTGGATATATCATTTGTGACAGTCCATTTCTATGGTCCGTCATTGATGAGTACTTAAATCTGACAGGTTTTTTCCCCGCTTTTGACTAGCCTTAGGAACTGCTATCAATACCTTCTGAAAACAGTTGACAATTCACATACATAAACATGATTCAATTACAAATCACATATTCACATACACAAGCATGATTCAATCACATATCACATATTCACATACACAAGCATGATTCCATCACAGATCACATATTCACACAAGCATTTCATCACACATCATACATCAACAAACACACAGTATATCTTATATATAATTTGAACTTCATTGAATGTTCTTTTCTCAAGAACAGTTTGAAACAGATGTAATATATTGAAATAGATAGATTTAAACATTTGGCTCATGAGGAGGATCGAAGCCTGGACTACTGCTTCCTAAAGACTGTCAGGTTCCTCAAAAAGCATATGCACGAGGAGGATTGAAGCCAGTCGTACTACTGCCTGGAGACCGTCAGGTTCACTGAAAGGTGTATGCACGAGGATTGAAGTATGCATGAAGACTGTCAGATTCCTCGAAATAAGTATCCATGCGGAGAGTCTGGACTTGTTCCCACATCGATTAGGTTAGAAACTCAATATCATCATAAACGAAGTATAGAGGTTTGAAATGTTCTTACCTTCTTGATACTTCAGATCCACCGACGAAGTTAGCATCACCGACTGTTGCGGTTGCTGCGGATAGGTAAACCCATCTTGTGCACGCGCGGAAGGTTTCGGATACGTCATTGACTTTTCTTGTACAATTTCACCGATTTACATCATCATCACTATTGGGACATCTCGGTGACAACGCACAAAACACTCTTTCGGAAAAAAGTGTCTTGTGTAGTGTACTGCGACGTCACAAATGTGACGGATATGAAGTGAAGTAGGCTGGCCTATTTACAAAAAACAAAAGTCACAGATTTAGAGTAGATAGAGAAGATAATTTATAGTATTCAATAATTGTTTCACTACACACTACTGGCACATTATGTGGCACAACCTTCTCCTGACCAATTCTACAAGCGAACAATTACAAACAGACGGGTTCCCAACAACATCAAGGCAAATTACACATGATGATGAAAAAGATAGCCTTAGACTATAGCCATTAAGATGTAACACTTGTACAGTAGAGTAAGTTCTTGTAGAATGAGTTATGCATTTAAGAAAATCTTTAACAGTTTCTACAAGAACTATTACATTGCACATTTCGTGAATATTATGTAGATGTGGTCATTTTCATCATTGGCATAAACAATAAACACGATGCCCGAAAACCCTAAAACCTAGACAATAGCACATCATTGGAGGAGGTAAAGATTTTGGAAGAATGCCTTTGAATAATGCCCATACAAATGATCACACATCACAAGGGTTCAATGGTGCAAGGTGTAGAGTTGGGGCTAATGCAATTTTAACCTTATCTTGAACCTTAAACCCTTGCATTGTGAACTATTTTATTAGTAGATATTTTTTTTCATCATTGGCATAATCAACCAAGGACTGTGGTGAAGGCATAACATGCTAGACTAAGGTTTTTACCTTCATAGGGGAGGCAACGGAGAGTAGGAGGCGGCGCCGGGTGGTCGGGGCATTTTAGATCCAGTAGCCGGCGGGCATGCATCCTCCCAGATCTCCAGATTCGGTGGCTGGTGGGCGTGCATCATCCCGACACTGTAGATCTAGTGACCAGTGGGCATCCATCCTCCCAGATCTCCAAATCCGGTGTCAGGTAGGCATGCCTCCTCGTCGTGTGTTCAACGGTGCTGGAGCAGATCGACGCTGGTTGACGGAGCACGAGAGGGGCTTGAGATGGATGGACTATAGGAAGAGGGAGAAGAGAACTAGGAATATGGCTTGAGATGGAATGGGAGGCGGCATAGGAGGTGCCCTTTTATATAAGGAAAAATAGGGTTGTGGCATCTCTTCAATTGCCGCGCTAAATAAATTTCATATTTTCCACTGATAAGCTCAACGACGAGCCATTTTCAAAGCTCATCGGTGATCACTTTTTCCAGTGCAGTGCAGAGACCGAACTAACTGAAATATGCACTACACATTAGTTAGTTCAGTACTCTGCCACTAAATTCAAATTCTCATGCATTGAAACACATAATTTTTTTGTTAAACTCCAAACACATAATTCAAGATATATATAATTAAAATAGTATATAATTTAGAAACCATAGTTTTTTATGTAGTTCTTAAATACTAAAAAAAGGAAAATAGTATATAATTTAGAAACCACAGTTCTTTATTCCCGGATACTTCTTTGTGAGCACACAGCGGACGACTTGCCAGCGGGAGTAACATATGGGTTCAGCATAGGCATAGAGGAGGGTGTCATCCTTTTCCCATAGCCACATTTCATGGCTTGGACCATCATGCAGCAAAGGCGCACCTCCAAGTTGTTGGAGGAGCCTGCATGCTTGACTAACGACGGGGGAGGCGACTCTGAACGAGGTGACTCCCTCTTACACTTCTCAGCGCTGGAAGAGCTACCCTCAGTTGCCATTGCAATGCTTGACCGAGCGTGAGAGACTAGGAAGAAGAGAAGCTAAAACTTTGGGGGCAGGAAGAAAAGAGGGTGTGCGGTTGCAAACAGGACGACGAATAGTAGGAAGACGTACGCGTTAATATAAACACTAGAGCGTCTCTTTCTTAACCGGCACGACTCTTTCACTTCCCGGAGGAGCTACCTGGGGGGGGGGAGGTCATTGCACGATGGGCGTGAGAGAGAAGCTGGCTTTTGGGGAAAGGAAGAGGAAGACGAGAGAGCATGAAGTTGTATGGAGAAAGCAGGTCGCAGAGAGTGGTATATGGGGTAGCGCTTCTTCTCCTCCGCCATGCAACTCCAAGGAGCATCCCAATGATGGTTTAAAATGACGGCCGTCATTAATGACTCTCACTGATGGATGGCCTACTTGCTTGTTGTTGATGATCATAGTCATCAACGGCAGGTTCTACTTCTGGCCCATCATTGACAGTTCTGGAGGGAAAGCCCGCGGGCACTTAATGAAGTTATCAACAACGTGTTCTTCCTCTAGTCCGTCCTTGACATTGAGTTTCATTGATGGAATAAGGATACATGTCGTTGATGTGAATCGTGGATGTGGGTTTCTGTAGTAGTGCATATTATTGGTATTATTTTCTCTATCATTATTTGTCTCGTGTCAAATTTATTTTTGTTGTTACCTTAGTTTTGATACATCATTTATAATAGAGAAAAAATTATAGCCAAGAGTATATATGTTTTTGGAGTTTAGTAGAAATTTTTTCATTAAGTGTATTACCTTGTTAACCCTTAGTTGACGGTACTCTCATAAGAGCAAATCTTACTTATTCATATGTGATGTTCTCCATATCTTTTGTGTTTCTGTTCCATTGTTTGGTGTTGATAGACAATTAGGCAGCAAGGTGAGGACATTGGTCACTTGGTGGCTTGGTGCATGTGTGACACTGAAACCCACAACATTTGAGGCCCACAGCCTGCCATGCAAAATCATAAACTTTCGTACTAGACTTTTCCTTTCCCTCTTTCACTCCTGCTTATCCACCTAATAAGATTATTTCAAATTAATTATAGAATTTAATTTAGGGTAATATAATTATATCCTTTATCCACCTGATATATAAATCTAATTAATTCTAAATTTTAATTTACGGAAATATAGCTTTATCCACCTAATAAGAGTTGTATAGATTATAGATTTCTATAAACAATCTAATTCATCTATACCATTATAATCTGGGCCCATCATGATTAAATCGTGTAGATAATTTAGCATATGTGGATAAACGTGATGGCTTTTTTTTCTATCGTTTACCGCACATTGGGGGTGGCTAGATTTACTAATATTGTCATACTTGGTATTATTTTGCTACCAATTATTTTGTCCCCTGTTGCTAAATGTTATTCGACTTCATTCGTTGCTATAATATCTTTTTTATATGTCATTCAAAACATGGAAAAATTATTAGCCAAACGACCTCCCGAGGAAACATGATTGGACTTCTATATAAATGTTTTCATTAAGTGTACTACGCTGCTAGCCTGTAGTTTAAAGTACTACTTTTAAACCAGAGCTTATTTAATATAAATAGTTTCATTGAGGTCAATGGCTTACCATGAAAAAGCATGTACTTTCGTACTAATCTGCACATTTTTGTCTTCCACTCCTCTTCATCCCACAGTGTCTATCTTTTCACTAATATTTTTGTGAGAAATTTTCTGCCATATATATATGTAAACAATGATGGCTCATACCTAAACCTTGTATCTCTTCCTCCATTTCCTTCGTCACTGCTCATATTGCGGTTCCATTATTTGATTAGTGCGATATTATGCTTTCATGAATGCTCCTCTTACTCTACTTGCTTTTGATGTCTACCCATCTCGTCTATATCAATGACAAAGTAGGCTTTCTCATCATCCTCAAGCCTACTCTTGACTAAACCTATCAGATTCTCACATCTTGTGGAACCCAGGTACCATGCCCAGCTTCTGCTCTTAGATCGACATGCATTAGAGTGACCCGGGTGGCTATGCCATTATGCTCATACACGAGAACCTAAACCGCAGTGGTTCCTTTACAACCTCATAATCAAACTGCTCTGTCTCTATGAAAACTGCCTCTAGGGGAGAATCACCGCCAAACTCATTTTGCTGCATCTCACCATCGTTATCAGTTTGTTTGACAAATCTCATTTGAAGCATGATTCCATGCTATCTTGTCATTATGTCATGAGTCACCGCACGACCTCAACGACAACATGATCGTCGATGTATTAATAGAATAGAAATCAAACTGCTAAGTTTCTATTAGTTCTTATTCCATAAATTATCATATATAAATCCAATTGCTAATTTTTATTTAAAATTAATTATAAAATTTAACTATTTAGGGAAATAGAGTTATATTCGTTATCATTTAACTGCCTATTTTCATTCAAAATAATTCTGAAATTTAATTTAGGAAAATATAGTTATTTTCTTTATCCACCTAATTAGAGTTGTATCTATAGTGGATTTTAAAAATAGAGTTGTATACTTTCTTCACCTGATAAGAGTTGTATTTACTATTGATTTCTACGGACAATCTAATTCAATAGTGAATTAAGACAATGTAACCTATGTGGATTAATGTGGTAGCTTTTTTTCATATCTTTTTAATAATATAATAGATACAAATTATTAACCATTTCTATATAAGAGTATTTATTGTTCAAAAAGAAATGCAAATGTAGTTTCCATCATAAGTATTAAAGCTGTATAATAAATAAAATATAAATGTGTTATCTCTAAGAGAGGAGCTTATTTTGTATCTCACCCTGCAGTTGTGCGGAAATTCGGCTACGCTTCTTAACGACAAGGTTGACATAGCTCATTATACATGATTTCATTCTTTATAAGCAATTAAATCATTTGCTATTTTCTATGTGGCATCTCCAATGTTGCGACGCCATCTATCTCTTAGCTTTTACCAAGTCGGATATTGGATGATGGAGAAGACAAAACTCAAGAAATATGCACACAAGTTTCTCTCTCATCGCACAAGAAGTCAAGAACCAGCACAACATGGAGTGCGTGGGAAATTAGTGTACTTGCTAGTATTAATTATTTATGGAGAGAATTGTTTCGCTACCGTTGGAGAGGTTATCTACTTTTTTAAGACATTGATAGGAGATGATGTGAAGGATGTTACTAATGGATGGTGTTAGTCTACACTATGATTGGACCCATATACTGCTATGGAAAGGCATCTTTGGTTCGTGAAATTATTAGGCGAATCCTGCAAGAATTCCATATGAAGCAATTCAAATCCCGTAGGAAACGTGCAAAATCAGATGCCCCAAATTTGGGTTTGATGTTTCATTTGTTTTCCTCTTCAAAAGGCAAGCACACCAACATTTGTTTTCAATATTTTCTAGAAATTTGTCTAATACATTGCATGATCTATTGAATGGTTTCCTAGGTGCATATGTTCATCCGATTTAAAATCGGACGATAGAGAGGAAAATGAGATGACATAGTGCTCTGTTCTATTGGATGACGCAGGGATAAGATGTATGGGTTTTATTTTTGAGACACGGATTCAAAGCGGACAGTGCGTCTACCCTTCCTTTCCCCCTCGTAAAAACGGTATGTTGCAATGAAAAGGAAGCCGGGAGACTAGTCCACAGTTTTCTTTGTTCCCTTTCTGAACCAGATTCAGAAAACTCTCTCTCTGTCTCTCGGTTTTGCTCATGTGCCCCGGTTTTTCTTCTAAAGGTTGCATTTCCAAAACATGAATCCTTCCCCTGTTTTAGAACCGCTAGTTATCACTGCATGCTAATCTGAGCATGCACTGCAGCACTGGGGCATCCAAAGATTTTAATTTCAGGAAAACGACACGTGCTGATGGCTGCTTCGGTTGAATGTTTCTTGGACCTACTCGAACGAAACAATGGAACGGCACCTCCTCCCGATCCCATCGAGTTTTGCTCGTATTCCCAACGGAGAGCTGCTATTAGCAGACACCACAAGAGCTAATGAAATCGCCTTGGAAGTTATGGAACCTTCAGTTTTATCAGGAAGGTCAGTGGGGGGCCTAGGCACCGTACCCCAGAAAAATTTGCAGCCGTGGCAAATCTGGTCTATAGCAGGAGGTGCCATGTGCCCATGTTTGAAGTGAAGTGATGAATCGCTACAGATTATTTCGAGGTCCCAAATTCATGCATAGCTAGCCCTACACTTTTCTGTCGTTCAGCCAATAGTGGCAGACAAGCAAACGTTAGATCCGATAATTAACATCAGTCTCGCAGTCATCCATGGTCACACAAAAAAGCAAAAGATGACTTCAATTCCGAAGGATTATCTATCGTACAATTAACTAAAAAAAATCCTTAAATCTCAGTCGTCAGGATTCCAAAACTATATTTCAAATATCTCAAATATAATCCGCACCCACTCATATCCTAACCATAATCCCCTCTCACCCAAACCGCCGCACTGCCTCCCTTCCCATGCTAGTCAGCAGCGCCGGTTAGACTCTAGCCTGCACCTCTTCAAAAACGATGTCCTCCTCCCCCTCCTCCGATGCCCTTCTTCTCTTCTTTGAACCACCGCTCTTTTTATTGTCGACGTTTTTGGTGTATCACATTTCAACAAAGAAAAATGAGAATAGTGACATCCAACGACGGTGGCCGCCACTAGCTTCGCTAGAGCACAGCGAGGTGCTAGAGATGAAGGAGGTACAATGGTCATGGATTAATAAAATCAATTGTAACTTAATGAAAGAATAGCCCGCATAATTTGCATGGTAGATTCGTTCTTCTTACACGGTATGTTTATGATATTTTATATTAACCTACATTGTTGTAATTTAGGACCACCAAAATAAGCGGTATAGATCTTTACTTTTCTCTAGAACTAATTAATAAGGTTATAATCTAGTCTCACCAAAATAAGCAGTATGGATGTTTTTCTGTTCTCTATAACTAATATACACTGTTATAATCTAGCCCGACCAAAACAAGTGGCATAGATTTTTTTTCATTTTCTCTCGCTTTATATGATAATTTCTAGATTTTTTTATCACTATAGGAATTTTGGAAATTCATTGGGACAGGCTCAAAAGGTTATTCGATATCAAGGTTGACTGTCAACACATCGCAATAACTATTTTGACTCAGATTATGCATGAAGCTTTTTCTCTCAATTAACTAGATTTTTGGATTACTGTGAGAGTTTTTGAGATCCATTGGAGAAGGCTCGAAAGGTTATTCAATATCAAGATTGATCCTCGACACATGCAATAACTATTTTGACTCATCTTATGAGATTATGAACCAAACTTTCTCTCGATCAATGTGAGAATTTCTAGATTTTTGGATTATTATAGAAATTCTCATCTTCAAATCAAATGTGCTACCTTGAATCTCACCCGATGTTTATATATACTTGCTCTAAGTCACTATATAGGTCGTTTTAGATATTGACACGATTTCTAAAATGACACTTTGACAAACAATTCTATGAAAATATGTGATTTTAAATAAAAAATATCATAAAAATACGTTTCGTGATGAATATAATAATATAAATTTTATGTTCTCTGCACAGATTCTAAATGATCTATACTATGATTTATAAATTTTGGGTGACAATGCATCAGCATTTCCGAAAACATAAACAATAAAAATTAAGCACGTAAATCCATATAACCACTAGAATAGCTTAGGGCATATACTGAACGAAGAAACTCATAAAGATTTCACATGAAAGGAGTATATACTATATGATCATCGAAGATTTCCATGTCACCCCCACATTAAAAAAATCGAAATATTTCCATTCAAATTTCTAACTTCCAACAATTTCTCTTTTCTGAAAGGCGTGCTGACTATTGACGTCCGCGTGTCCTCTCGATAAAACCCCCTCGACCCAAACTACCACGAGACGAGAGGCAGAGACAGAGCGCAAGCAAGGGAGCGCACAGTGACATCACAGCACAGAGAGCTCTGCTCAGCTAAGCGAGCGGCTCAGCCTCAACTACACAAAAATAAAAACAGCAGCAAGCGGCAGCAAGAAACGTTTGCCCAAGATGATGCTCGCGTACATGGACCACGCCGCCGCCGCCACCGAGCCGGACGCCGGCGAGCTGACCGTGGTCACCGACCCGCCCGAGTGCGCGGCGGCGAGGGACTTCGGCGGCCTCGTGAGCGCCCGCCCCGCTGCCGTCGTCCGCCCCGCGAGCGCGGACGACGTGGCCAGCGCCATCCGCGCCGCCGCGCTCACCGGGCACCTTACCGTGGCCGCCCGCGGTAACGGCCACTCGGTGGCCGGGCAAGCCATGGCCGAGGGCGGGCTCGTCCTCGACATGCGCGCGGTCTCCCGGCGCATGCAGATGCAGCTCGTCTCGCCCAGCAGCGGCTCGGACTTCGCCGACGTCCCGGGCGGCGCGCTCTGGGAGGAGGTTCTTCACTGGGCCGTGTCCAACCATGGCCTCGCCCCTGCCTCCTGGACGGACTACCTCCGCCTCACCGTCGGCGGCACGCTCTCCAACGGCGGCGTGAGCGGGCAGTCCTTCCGCTACGGTCCCCAGGTGTCGAACGTCGTCGAGCTTGAGGTTGTCACCGGCGACGGCGAGTGCCGTGTCTGCTCCCCCTCCTCCCACCCCGACCTCTTCTTCGCCGTCCTCGGCGGCCTCGGCCAGTTCGGCGTCATCACCCGCGCCCGCATCCCCCTCTCCCCCGCGCCACAAACGGTAAGCAAGCAAGCCAGGAACACCCCAACACCTCGCCGTCGAACGCCGCCGAATCACCGCACGCTGACCGTCAAGCACGCGCTGTGTGTCTCCTTGCAGGTGAAGTGGACGCGAGTCGTGTACGCGAGCTTCGCTGACTACGCGGCGGACGCGGAGTGGCTGGTGACCAGGCCCTCGGACTCGGCGTTCGATTACGTGGAGGGCTTCGCGTTCGTGCACAGCGAGGACCCGGTCAACGGCTGGCCGTCGGTGCCCATCCCCGGCGGCGCTCACTTCCAGCCGTCCCTGCTCCCTGCCGGCTCCGGGCCGGTCCTCTACTGCCTGGAGGTGGCCCTGTACCAGCACCGCCACCGGCCCGACGACGTGGACGAGGTATGCAAAGAAAAAACTGCCGTAATTGTCTCGCGCGGGCGGGGGCATTCCCGTACTTGCGCGCGGGCGCTGTGGTGGTGTACTTTTCTGCGGGGATGTCTGCCTCGTCATGTATCTTCCGCTGGATTCTGTGACGGGTGTCTCTCCCCAAACTGCCCCCACGCGTGCTGCCAAACACCAGACGGCCCCCACCCACACCCACTGGTCGCTGTACCCAGCCGCGCGCGCGAGTGCAGGCGGGCAGCGCAGCGCAGCGCACGACCGCGCCGCACGGCTGCGTCCGGATCACGGCCGATCTCGCATGAGGTGAGCGCGCCCGAGCGTGCGTACAATGTGGCTCGAGCCCCACCCCCCACCTCACCTCAGCGGCCGTGACGCGATTCCCCTGCCGCGCCCGTGACGATGAGGATCCCCTCTTTTGTCAACACCCCTCGCCTTGTTGCGCACCCCTCCCCTGCCACCTCAGTCTCCTCACGTCTTGTCCCCACGGAAGAGGTCATTTATACCAACCCTCTATCTACGCATGTAATGTGACACCCTTGCGTCGTCGTTGTTTCGTTCTTGTACCGGAACCCCATTCATATTCTCTCGTGCTTAATGTCTGTGCTGTGCTGTGCCGTGCCGTGCAGAGGATGGGCGTGATGATGCAGCAGCTCAAGTACGTGCGGGGCCTGGAGTTCTCGACGGACGTCGGGTACGTGGAGTTCCTGTCGCGCGTCAACCGGGTGGAGGAGGAGGCGCGCCGGAACGGCAGCTGGGGCGCGCCGCACCCGTGGCTCAACATCTTCATCTCCTCCCGTGACATCGCCGACTTCGACCGGACCGTGCTCAATGGCATGCTCGCCGACGGCATCGACGGGCCCATGCTCGTGTACCCCATGCTCAAGAGCAAGTGAGTACTATGCCAAGCGCGGACTGGTGATGACGATGATGCACTACTTTCTCTTTGTTTGGATTGCTTTCGTGGCGAGTTGCCATTTGGGACAGGGGCAGCAGCAGCAGCAGTCACACGCATGTGACCCTCCCCTGCTCGCCTTGCTGACGTTGCGCTGGCAGCGTTTTTGACTGGGATTACGCTGAATCGGATGATTTGCCCGTCTGTACTTATAATAAGATGGGCTTCCAGTTCTCCATACCCCGTTCTGTTTTGGATTTAGCTATGCCATCTCTGCCCATTAGCAGCCACTAACTCAGATCCTATGATTGATAAATTATTATTACCCGTCTGGCACAGACTATTTCTCACTCTCGCGGGGCCACGGCACTCTGTTGGCGCACTGCACTGAGGCACCGGCATCATTGTTTAGGATAAGTTTTTCTCTTTGTCGTAACACGTTTGTGTAACTTGCTGCTGCTGCAGGTGGGATCCGAACACGTCGGTGGCGTTGCCGGAGGGCGAGATCTTCTATCTGGTGGCGCTGCTCCGATTCTGCCGGCCCTACCCGGGTGGACCGGCGGTGGACGAGCTGGTGGCGCAGAACAGCGCAATCATTGAGGCCTGCCGGTGCAACGGCTACGACTACAAGATCTACTTCCCTCACTACCACATCGAGTCCGACTGGGCGCGCCACTTCGGCGTCAAATGGAGCCGCTTCGTGGACCGGAAGGCCCGGTACGACCCGCTGGCGATCCTGGCCCCGGGGCAGAAGATCTTCCCCAGGATCCCCTCGTCCGTCGCCGCCCGCGTCATCGTGTAAGGGCCGGCCGGGGAACCATCGAATTATGGCGACGATCGATGGTGATGATCATGCTGTTTGTTGGCGATAATGATGACGATCATGCTGCTGATTCTTGGACGATGGTGATGATGAAGATCTCGACGAGGGCAATGATGATAATAGGACCATTATTAGGTACATTGGGGGGACAAAGGGGGGTCGATGGATATGTCAAAGACTGCAGGGAAGGAGCAAAGAAAACGAAAGCTGTAACCTTTTCTTCCTCTTCTTTGCCCAGCTTGTGTGGGTGGTGAGATTGAGATCGGTCGATGCAACAACGGTGACGCACATCTCGCGCAGCCCCTTTCGCCGGGTCTTGTGATTCTTGTCCATTTGGAGGAACCGGCCCCTGGACAAGCCAGTTGTGATTGTTGCCATCTCTGCCATACCGTTTTGCCACCCCAGGCGTAGCGTACGTACGCTCGATCACCAACTGTTCCCGTCGATCCTGGCCGCCACTACCTCTGCCTTTTATTCCGTCTCCGCGTAGTTTTCGCCGGTTTGGTCCCGTCCCCGGCACCGCACATGGCAGCGAGCACGGTCCGGTGGCAGGGGATCGCGATGTGCAGGCGCGCGCGTCCGTTGGTTCTGCCGCGGCGCGGGCTCGATCCATCTCTTTCCCACCCAGTCCCGCGCCGCGCTCCGACGCACGCCTCCTTGCCCGGCTGCTTGCGGGCGTACAAACGACGGCCAATAAGTGGGAAGCGCGCAGAAGCTAGCGCCCGCGCGCGGGTCGCACTCGGCGCTCAGGAGACGGTGAGAATTTTCTTGCGCGCGCGGTGCCGTTGCCGTCGTTTCGATCCATCTCGCGGCGTGCGGACGGGACGGGAAAGGAGGGGAGGGGGGGAACGAATAATTGGTGCCGTTTTCTGATCGTGGAATGCAGTACCTAGCAGCAGATGCTGTGCGAAGTTTTTGCGGCGTGCTGGGTCGTGGTGGCCACGTGAGACACTATCGTCGTGGCGGGGTATATCCACAGCGCTGGTGGCCACATCGGACGTGACAGGCCAATGGGGTCTGTCGTTTTTTGGGGCGAATTTTTTTCCTCTTCCAAATTTCGTGGACTGTAGCACGACAGTATTCCCTTCCTTTTCGATCGCCAAGATTGTATTCCAGCACAGGGGCCGATCGAACCGCGACGGATTCGCGCTAGTGTTAGCATTTAGCAACATCCGTAACATCCTTGCAGCGACAAGCAGCCTACGTGCTGGCATAAGCAGAAAACGTCTCTTTTTCGTTGTCATACGTCGGGTTTGCGAATTCTTGATCATACATGCCATGCCCCTCGAGTGTACACATAAAGAACGCGGCCGTGGTAACAGGTCAATGTTAGGTCTAGATCAGGATGAGCCAGATCGATCGATCGATCGATCGACAAAGACCGATAATTCAGAAACTAGCTTGTTACGAGATCGGGCTATGTGGCCGCAGAATATACGCTGCCCAATCGATGTTGTGGACTCCATAATGGAACAAACTTTCGTCTGTCGATTGGATGCAGCAGAGCCCCGATCCCAGCTAGCAGGGATCGATCGCTGTTGCGCTACAGGCTGCTGCTAATGACCCTGTCGAGGCGGATCAATGATCTAGTCCATCCATCGCCATGCTCGGCCCCATGGCGCCCCAAGGGGATCTTATCTTATAAATTCCAGAAACTT
This sequence comes from Stipa capillata, assembly GCA_019208055.1. NCBI lineage: Eukaryota > Viridiplantae > Streptophyta > Magnoliopsida > Poales > Poaceae > Stipa > Stipa capillata. The sequence continues at coordinate 155,263 of JAGXJF010004384.1, forward strand.
ATCCCCAGCCGCCAGAATTAGGTAGGCGAAGGTGACTCCTAGATTAGATTTAACCAGAGCTAGCTCTCGCCGCTCCCTTTCTCCCTTTGTCTGTCTCCGTTGCAATGGACTCGAGAGAGAATTATTCACGAACTGATTGAATGCTTTGTTTACGAGGGAGTTGCACCGGCAAACTGGCTCGGGGTTACGCGCGCATACGAGCATTTTAATTAGGTGACAAAACAAAAGGAGCTCGCAGGATAGCTGCCTGAGATCGGCAAGGCGATCAGAGATCTACTCGGAAGATGACACCGGTCGTTTTATATTAGCCCAAGTGGTGTGTGTTCCTGACAACGCAATCTATGTATTGAGTAATGTCGAAGATAGCGTATCGTATCCATCCGTGGGAGCCGCTTTTGCTTTAGGTTATCGATGGAAAGAATCAAAGAAGAGGGACGGCGGGCGACGAAATCGTCTTTTGGGCTCACCGTGTTCCAACGGTCCACTTGAGCCCGTTCGTACATAAAATTAACGACATGGAGCGATCAGCGTTGTGACTGATCGAGATGATCGAATTCTTTACTCTGTAAGAAGGAAAAGGACGGCTAGGGGAATGAGTAAGGAAACAATATATGTGCATTTGTCATATGTGTAACTGTCATGGATATGTTTTTTGTAATGAGAGATTGGGAGTGGCTTGACTTAACAAACATGTGTCAAGTTTGTTTTTACTCGGTGTTTGCAAGCCGCTGCTGTCAAAAACTAGATTAACAACACAAACAGAAGGTGTGAAAGTACACTTTAGCCATATGTGTTGGAAGTATATATGGCTCCACGGAGCCGAGAAACATTTCTCGAAGTATATTTGCCACATCTAATGATCAGTTCAAGCTTTTTGATGATCAGGTATGCAAGCAACCCAATAATATGAGATGTTTTGGACTATTGTAGCTATAAGCATTCCAGAAGGATAGGAAGTATGCCAAAAGAAAAAAACTGTAGATCTTAAACTATCTAGAGGCGGGGAGGATGATCCTTCCCCTATTTAAAAATATAGACCTAAAACTATGTAGGGATTGCAAATGTTAACATATGGTGCATACAATCCTACGCATTGCATGGAGCACATATAAAAAATTAGTTGATTTTGCCTTCCTATTCTTTTTGAACCTCCCTACCCTGGCACCCCTCTCGGAAAAATCTTGTGACATTACTATAGACTTTTTTATGAAGTATTCTTCAACTTCAAATTAGAGACGTAAAAGCACAAGTAAAGAAGAACAATATACGAAGGCCCGTGGTTCACATGTTTGTTCTTATTTCTCCTATTAATAGCGAGGATACAAGACCTTGGTTGGCCATGGATGTGCTCTTACAAGGAAGTTAAACATAGGCCCGCACGCAGTGCTTTGTTCATTTGGAGCGTGTTGGGGGAGGTTTTGATCTCGTATTGTTGTGACAAGGTCAATTTCTCCCTTGTTCTCGCTTGTATGGGTGACCTCTATCTTTGTGTTTCTTTTTTCAAAGAGTTCCTCATCTTCGCTATTTGATGAAGTATGATGGCTTTCAGGGACTTGTTCATCTTTGTGGCTTAATGAAGGATGACTACTTTCCGAGAATTGGTCCTCTCTGTCACTTGATGAAGTATGATCACTTCCCGAGAATTGGTACTTTTAGCCACTTGATGAAGTATGGTCGCTTGCCAAGAATTGGTCCATCTTGATTAGGTCACCATCTTAATCTCGCGCATATTTCTCCAGGATACGATATACCTCCTTTGTGGTTCTCGAAGTTTCCATTTTAAGGGCTCAATTTGCCTCTCCTGGAAGAAGTCCTTGGTGACAAGCATCAATACCATGGTGGCTGGAGCATCGCCACTTGACTTCTTACTTTTTAGAACCTTTGGAAGTAACTTCTTAAGAATTCTTCTTTTTCTTGTTTGATGGTGAACAATTTGTTCAACAGTAGAGGCTGGGTGAAGTTTCCTTGAAATTTTGCGATGAAAAGGTCCTAGAGACTGCCCCAAGACCTAATGCTTGTCTCTTGATGTCTTGCATGTAACTCCATCAAGATCCTTGCGGGAGACTTTCTCTTGTATTCATCTTTACTTGTTCATCCTCATTAGATGGACCGCAAGCTTCCAATCTCAAATCTTCTCATGATTTACATCTTGGATCTTGCTCTTCTTATCTTGATGACCATCGTCTTGAGCTTGACTCCTCATTGCATGCCCATGAATAGCACCTAACCCGCACACATGTCCTTTTACATGGAGATATCATGGCTTAGTTCATAAGAGGCAAATGAGAGTATTTCACCATATTCTCTTCATCATACTATCTCAAGTGACATATTCCTTTTGCTCATGTGTTGACCGTCTTAAGTCCACTCCTTGGACTTGTACCTTGGTCAATCTCTTTTCTTTAACGACTTTATGCATGTCTTTGACTTGATGGTATTTTTCTCAAATCTCGCTCTTACTTTTCATGCATTTCCATGACCACTTGTCTTCACCAACTCAAGTGGTATACTCTTCATGCTCATATGTTGACCATATTCAATCTATCCTTGGATTCACACCATGGTCAGCCTTATCTTCTTTCTTGAGCTTTCCTCTTGATGCATATCTTTTGATTTACGGTATTCTTCCCGAATCCATCCAATATTCTTCATGCATCACCTATAGACATAACCTCATATCTAATCTCACAAAAAATGTTAGTCTATAAGTATTATCATCAATTATTAAAACCACACTTAGGGGCTAGATAAACTCTCACTAATCTATGTGTTGGTCAATAGCACATGCCTGAGTTAGTTTCAGATGTGCAGTCCAAGTAGGTCTTTGGGTCTTGGTTTTGTGTGTATATAAACACACGACACATGAGAGAAAAAAATTTCTAGTATTGAAAGTGTAGAACCTAGAGGGAGTTGTACTGCTTCTCTAGGTTTCAGATGATGAATACTTTGCCACAGAGTTTGTTTTTGGAGTTGAATGTTAGGTTGTAAGAATTCAACGTTCATGTTTGAGATGTGTATATCGGATGTTCCGGTATTTTGATCGGAACTTCTGATGTATTTCGGAAGATCCGATCTCAACTATGTTTTTAGCACTCTGGAAAAAACCAGAGCCTCCAGTTTAATGATCGGTAATTCCATTGTGTTTCAGAAGTTCTATGATTCGAAGTCAGAATTCCCGAGTTTGAAGTTGGAGGCTCCAACTTCCATTTCTAGAGGCTCCGAGTTCAGGTTCTGGACTCGGCTTCAGTGAATGTCTGGTGGATTTCCAGATCGTGTCTATGGAGTCGAAATTGAAGTCGGAGGCTCCGACCTTCAATTCCGGAGGCTTCGAGTTTAGGTTCTAGACTCGGCTTCAATAAACGTCTGGTGGATTTCCAGATCTTGTCTGTGGAGTCGAAATTGAAGTCGGAGGCTCCGACCTTCAATTCCGGAGGGACCAAATTCAATCTTTGGACTCAGTTTTTGACCACGAGTTCTTTCTGATGAATTAGAGTTTGGTCAATTTGTCTCGTAAATATTGATGGAATTGTTTTCTCGACTAACTTGGGTCAAGTAGAAAACTTGTGCTCGCAACCGATTTGCTTGTCTACTAGTGTGCAGGGTTAATGAGTGTGACGGTGGTTCGGTCACGAGGATCGGCATGACCCCTGGAGGATGGAGATGCGATCAAGGTGGTGGCAACAACATTGGGCGGCTCAAGACGGAGCCTTAGCGGACAAGGCAAAGGTGGAGACAAGACGTGAGGACCAAGTTGGTGCGAAGGCACTCTTGTAAAAGTGTGGACACCACCGAAGCAAAATCAAAGAAATCGCGGTGGCAGCCAATGATGCGGTTTAGGATTAGGCTTGCGGTGGTAGGAAGGTTTGAGGGTGGATAGGTGGCTTAGACGCTTTGGGATGCGTGCTAAGTGCTCTATGCCCTTAGGTGGGCTTTAAGGCCCAAGTGGAGAAGGGTATGCCCCTTCCACTATAAATGGGAGATGGTGGGTTTGTAAAACCTTAACTTTTGGATAATCCTTTGTAAGAACTGCTCAAGAAAGTTTTGGTCTCAGTGGAGAGGCTTCTAAAAATCAAGAAAATCAATACAAGAAGAGTTTCAAGAAGAGAGTATGTGTTCTTGAGATTCTCTCTCCCTCTCTCTCTTTTGGATTTTTGTTTTCTTGCCTCTGTCTTTTGAGATCTCTTGGATATGGCAAGTTAGTGATGAAAGATTATGTTCATGTTAATTCCATCCTAGCATACCCGAAGAATCTCTCATTTCCATCTTGATCTCAGATCTATATTGGAAGAAAGGCAAGTTTTTGAGGTTTTTAAGTTTGATACTTTTTTAGGATCCAATCTTGTTTTATTTGACTTGCAATATGTTGCTAGGATATGTGAGATAATTTCATGTTAATTCCTTATCAACATACCTCACAAGGTCCTAAGAATCAAGAATTTGATTTTCACTCATCTTACTAGCTAGGGCTGGTTTTTGAAGTCAGAAAATAGCAGATAGTAAATTAGCATTTTCTCTTAGCATGGACAAGCTTTTGACATGATTCCAATTAGAATAGTTTCATAAGTCTCTTATCTACCATTGTGCAAAATTTCGTTCAATTTCGTTGGGTAGATCAAAATCTACAAACATTTTTCCGAGTGACAGTCTGCTATTTTTGCCAATATCGAAAGCTCCGACTTTCTCACTTCGGAAGTTCTGATCCACATCGGAAGTCCCGACCCGGAAGTCCGAAGTTCTGATTTTTCCAGATGTTTCAGAAATAGGGTTACTTCGGAACTTCCGGTAAGGTCAGAACTTTCGATATTTCTACTTTGAAACTTCCGATCTGTCTGGTTTTGGCTCCATTAATTTTGATTGCTTTTGTCGATGGTTTTCCGCTGCATTCTCTGATTTGAATACATTGCATTGTGTTCTTCTTTTCAGAAGAAAATTTTGAAATTGACATTCACCCCCCTCTGTCGGAAGCCACTGATCCAATAGAAAGCAATAAAGAAAATAGAAAAGGCCCTGGCTAGTTAGCCGAGCACTGAAAGTACTTTTGTTGTTCCGTGCGATTGTTTTCGGTTGTTAGTTTCTTTGGTTTGCTGAGGCGTGCAAGCAATCCAAGGGGGTCGAAGTCTACACTGTTGTATCAAAGCCTAGTTCAAGGTCGTTAGTGAAGGCCAATGTGGTGATGGCGCTAGTGGAAACAACAACCCAGATGTTTGATGCGAAGGAAGGAAACATGTCTCTCCAATATCTAATGTTGACGAAGAGCAACTACTCGATATGTGCAATCAAGATGAGGGTATTAATGTGCACACGAGGAGTTTGGATGGTGTGGAGGCGGTTGATTAAACCAAGATCGTAGGCGAGAAGAAGGATCAAATGGCACTGGCGACCATCTATGAAAGCATCGCTGAAGACACACTCATCATGATCACCGAAAAGTAGAAGCCGCGGAGGCATGGGAGGCGCCGGAGACGATGCACCTGGGAGATCGCATCAAGGAGGCGTGGGTGCAAACCATGAAATCCGAGTTCGAGAGATTACAGATGAAGGAGTCGGAACCAGTCAATGACTTCACCCTTAGGCTGGCGACCATCACCAAAAAGATACGAGCACTCGGCTAGAAGTTCGAGGATATGTACGCCGTCAACAAATTCCTCTGAGCCATCCCCTTAAGGTTTCTCCAAATTGCGTCTACCATAGTGAAATTTGGTGATCTCAAAATGATGACCGTAGGGAAGGTCATTGGAAGATTAAATGCTCAAAGGAACAGCTGTGAGGCTATGACGATAAAGATGATGAGCATCTTCTGTTGACAAGATCGGAGTAGATAGCGAGGGAGTATGGATAGAGCCGTGCTAAATCCATGATTATGTGCTGGAACATTAAGGAGATCAAATGGTCGTCTGAGGAAGGAACAGAAGGCGGAGGCACATCTTATTAGGAGATCGGACAATTCAAACAGAACTGTCGTAATCCGATGAAGAAACCAAAGGCAAATGCGCATCTTATTTAGGTGGATGCCGAGGATGAACCGGTGCTACTCTGATGGTGAAGTGGCGACAACCAGGTCAAGGGTGTGTCTAGTGAGTTTGCATGTGTTCATGTCGGTCTAGTCAGGGTCGTATACATGTCTCGACGAGAGATCAAATTTAACGTGTAGTTGGACAATAACCAGTGAAGGTGAGTCTCTACGTGAGACCGTATGTCTCTACATAAGGTTATGTGATTAGTCTGCATGTATCACGCTTATAGCAGCACGATTGATAGTCTAGATCATGTGTTAAGTTGAGTCTAGAAATCGACAAGTCAATATTAGGAGGAAGATTATTGAAAATAATCTTGTCCGGCAACGAGACTTGTCGTGGTTCGAGTCGAGAAGTTTAGATTAAGGAAATATTTATGAAAATAATTAAACTTACTTTCTAATTGAGACAATAATCTACATGTTGATCAGTAGCGCATGTCCGAGTTATTTTCATATGTCCAGTCCAAGTAGGTATTTAGATCCTGGTTGTGTGTGTATATAAACACACGAGGCTGCGTCGTTTCCAGTATTAAAAGCAATAAAGAAAACAGAAAAATCTCTGGCTAGTTGGCGGAGCACCAAAAGTATTTTTTGCTGTTCCGGCAATTGTTTTCGGTCGTTGGTTTGCCGAGGCGTGCGAGCAATCTGAGGGAATCAAAGTCTACATCGTTCTCGCTGCCAAATGGCAAGAACTGGGTCATTCACCTCGCGAGGACCATTAATCCATTTTCGCCGACCCCTGATCGTCCCTGGTGATGCCCACCAACTTGCGAGAGGACGGAAAGACGGAAGTCGTGCACGTGTCACCCGGCCATTCACTGGAGAGTGGAAGCAACTGCACGAGCGAGTGATAGTGGCAGTGCAAAGCTCGCAATAATAAAAAGCCTATCCTAGATTGATGTAGTACAGCACAGTACGCTCTAGCCGACGCAAAACGTGCTATAGTTGAGAGAGGACATCTGCTCGTCTCACACTGATCACTCACTGATGAGAGCCCTTGCACAGCCATCAAGCAAAGATTTTCTCTTGCCGTATTCCTTCCTTTACTTCTCAAGTTTGGTGGATCTCCCTAATTCTCATGCTCAGATCATGTTTTTTGCAATGACCAAGGCTGCGTGTCGTGATGCAGTCTTTCGATTGCTATGTAAGACCATTGACCGCAACCATAGTACCCTATCTTGGGTGTTCCCTGTAAGATATTGATTAGAGTCTTTTAAAACATTGACTATTTTTGAAAAAATTGCCTTAGATATTTGAGAATCATATGCGTCTCAATTTTTTTTATAATTATAAATATATTACTCCTATAATATATCAGTAGTTAAAGTTATATTTTGAAGACCATGTTGATATACAAAACGATAGCTTTTAGGGAACGGAAGATAGTAATAGTACAAAATAACTTTAACTCTGAGGCGAATCATTATACGCCCTTACAAAAAAAAAGTTAAACCCTCATATACCTATAGACCCACATGCCATAGACAGAAGGTGGCTCATATGTCAGACACATGGGGTGTGTTTTTACAGGGACTTATAAGGATCGCTCTTATAGAAAAGAGAATTTTTAAGACTCACCCAAATTACTTTAGACCGTTCGTCCTTTTGATTAGAGGGCTTAGATTGGAGTATGGTGACCTGATGACTTTTAACTAGACTTTTGACATAAAAGGTAACAACTCATTTGAAAAGTACCAATTCACTATATGCAGTGCTGGAGGATGAACTAAAATTTTAGCGTAGTGGCATTAATAACATGTAGATAACATATATAATGTAAAATTATAGTAGTCCATATACTAATAAAGCATATGACCCTAAAGAAAAGGGTAATTCTTCAAGAGTCGGTAGTCCATTCAAGACTCAAACAATTCTTCACAAAAAAATCGATAAATGATATCTTAAATTCTTAGTCTCTTACGGTGTTACCTTTGCTTTGAGCAATGGCCTTGTTTCCTGTTGCTAGTCTTCCTCTGAGACCATATCCTGTCGTGCTGCGTAATGCAAATGAGATTCTAGCTAGGATCGCCCCTCGCCTGCACTAGTTGAGTGATTGTGTGCCTTTTGCCCGCTTGGCGCCTGTTTGCTGCCGCGTTGTTCTGACACTTGCCGCACGCTGCCGCTTGTCAGTTTGCCCTGTTCCTGCTGCCTCGCCGCACGCACGCACGAAACCTAGAGGGATCGGTCGCTGCATCGCTACTGTTCTCTGTTGGTGCGAAACTGCAAAGAATTGGTCTATTGTGTCCTATCGGCTTAACCCTTCACCTCCTCAACTAAATAAAAAAGCCCATACGGCCCAATGCCCCTTCGTTTTTCCATCTTTTTCCAGAAGCAGGGACAAAAGGTAGGGAGCTCTGACTTCTCTAATGGCGCCGCCGCTGGATATTCTGAAGAGGAAGAGAGAGCAGCAGGATTATTCATGGCTGAATTTAGGTATGGCGAATACTATAGCTCATCACATGGGCTCCTCCGCCCTGATTATATGGAAGCGTATTGCTCTACATGTATCCCGCTGTATTGACATAATGGAAGGAAATGAAATTAGAAATATTATAACATGACAATGATTGATAAAAAATTTGATCAGATAAAAAAGAACCTTGCAAAGTGATTAGTTTTTAACGTGACAACATTTTGCTTGTGACAAGATAACATTTGGTTATACAATTTTATCGGATAAGGTATTCTACGGAAAAACTATCTTGTAACTTATAACTTCACAATATATTTGATTGGACACATACAAATCTTGTGACGACGGATGAAAGGAAAATATTTTAAAATGTTTCTTTATGAGGGTGGAGCATGCATGGGTGCACGCATGTATCATGTATGGATTAATCACCTCTTTAATTATTTAAATTAAGAAAAAACGAGCATGGCCCCAAATAAAAAGCATATAGTCATCCACAAGACGTCCTGCATGCATGCTTCCATGCGCACTAAATTAACGGAGACATTTGCGGATGGAGAATGGAATTAAGAGACATGCAATTTTTTCTTTCCTTGGTGGAGATAGAGAACCGGGAGAGGCCACCGGCTACATCCAGTTATAGTACACATGCAAAATAACTTGACCCTACCTATTATAAAAATCAACGGTTCAGATTTTTTTTCAGTGCTCTTATCTCTTGGGTGGTAAGTTGGAGCGTCTTAAAAAAACTTCATAGAAAAAGAAAAGAAAATTACTATGATACTAATTCGATGCTCTTAAATAACGAGTTTAGATAACATCAAAAGACGATTAGCTTGAGATATGAGGTATAATCAGTCGATCATGATTTTTAGGTTATATTATATCGTTTTCTTCAGGATTTAAAGATTTGTTACTTCCCCCTGGCAGCTAGCATAAAGGTCTCGAGGAATTTTTACCTGGCATGTGAACCAAGTAGCTGGTGGGAATATTTGGACCACATCAGAAAGGTACACTTTTCACTAGTAGCAGTTCTCTACCTCACATCAATCAACAATTAACACTTGTTTGAGAAGCATGGAAGCATTGCATTGGCCCCTACAGGTTTTTCCACCTTCAGGGCTCTGAGTTCAGGGACAGGGACAAAAGTGATATCATGACCTGCCCATTTCTATGCTGCTTTTCTCTTGCACAGAGTTGAAAAAATTCGTTTCATTTTGCTAGTACATTCATCCTGCTTCCATTGTAGTGTCACTCATTTGACCAGTACATATGTTGTTCAAATATGATAAAAGGGAAAATTTCCCCCTCAAATTCCTTTTTTTGTTTTGTTTGTAAAGCGCCACATTTTTCTGGGAGAAGTTTCTGGCCCTATTGGCCTTTACTTACCACTAGCCTTTAGCAATGACAATGTAATCATGAACCATGCATGTATGACACATACACACACAAGTTGACTTGTGACAAGACTAAAGCTAATATCACTATTCATCACCTAGTAAATTGGCACCTAGCTCTATATTAGGAGGCCAGTTTCCCTTTTCTGGAGTTGACTTCTGCTCTCGGGCATCGCATTCGATTGATCAGTGATAATGTGTGCTCATAACGTACTAAGCAGAAAGTGGGAGTTGTCAAATAAAGCATAATTCGGTCAGGGGTAATGTCCTTTGAGGAAATAATACCAGGATTTTTAGCAAGAAACTATTGATATTTTTTCCTCCTTGAGAGCACATAAACTGTTATTGGATCAAACCACCTTGTCGTGTTCTCCATCAGCTCATAAAAGGGCTTTTGAAAGCAGAGGTGGTTGCTCATGGTTTGCGACAGCGGCTAGATAGGTTAGATGTGTGGATCCCCGTTGATTATTCATGCACCAAATTAAGCTTTCACTATGAAAGGTACAGATGCATTACAAAAGATAGGCAATTCTCCTGCGTATTCGAGAGAAAAAAAAGGTACAAATGAATGAATAAAACAGATAGCTACGCAATTTTTTTTTCGGTGCCATGAATTTGGATTATGCGTCTAAAAGTAAGACAAAAGGCCCAAGCCAAGCCCAAACACAGTCCAGAGTAGCCAAAAAACCAAGGTTTATCGTTCTTATTATTAAGACAGTTTTACCATCTTTCAGTTGAATGAGAGGAAACGTCGACGAAAAGAATGATGAATAGCTGAGCCTGAAAGGTTTCAAAAAGGAAAAGAAAAAGGAGTCGAGTCTGAAAGACTGAAACTCTGATACATCTTCCTGCTTTCTTTCAGAACATATTACCTACTGCACAACTGAGCATCAGAGCTCTCAGACGCAGAGGCAGTGTGTGTATGCACGAGCATGAGCACCCAACTCGGCTCGAACCAAAGCTTTTCTGTTCTCCAGAAAGGGGGAAAGAAGTAAGCAAGCTTTCCACCTTATCTCCCTCCCCAGCCTTGGTTTACTCCTTCCAAGGAGATTCGCCTCGCCACTGAAACTTTACTGCAGACATGCAGCTGGCCACGGATTGCCATCGCTTTATTCAGAACGCACTTTAAGATCAGTAGATTCTGCTCGCTCGCCATGCAGATACACGCTCATGCATGGAGAGCGAGATCAAATACTAGGTCCTAGATTATTCAAAGCCGTAGATTGATATCCACCGCGGCACTGATGATGGACTGATCTCCATAGTGGTCAGAGTAGATTTAACCGCGAACGCCGTTGCCAGCTTCGGCAGGATCAGGGTACTGGGTACATGCAAGCATGTGAGAAGCGTCGCGGCATGCATGCATGGGAAGGGGTGGGGGCGCGCCAAAGCGAAGCAAAGCAAAAAGGCCGTGCGCTTCCCAGGTCTTATGCATGCATGCATGGCACGGCTGCTTTGCTTGCTCGCTCGCTTTTCTTCTCTGTCTCTGCGCGCGCGGCCACCGCTTTTGAGTGCACAATAAAACTCGCAGCATTGTCAAGAAAGCAAAGATTCCGGGGCAGCAAAAGAATGGGAGATGCTCTGATGATCAGAGGATTCAGATTTCAGAGTTGAGAACTGGGAAGCCATGCATGCATAGCACAGGGCCTCAAGATCCTACGATTGCTGCATGTACAAGCATTGTATAATCGACGTCCTCCTTTCCCTGGATAACATATCTATTGCCTGCCACTTCTTTGCAAGCCCTTCGCATGCATTATGTTTGAGAGGTGCATGCAGCGAATTTAGTGCTGACAAGTCGCTTTGTACTGCAAATCGTGGACGGTATTCCTTTTGGGTGGTCAAAGTTGATGTCTTGTGGGTGCAATTAGATGTGATTCTGACCAGAAAAGCTCTAAGTTTTCCAATAATCTCTCTCTCCCTCCCCTCTGATTCTGCATTCTGGCATGCTGGCCACAGTAGTTTTATAGCTTTCCATTCCTAGATTTAGCATTCAGCATTTCTTTACTCTGGTGTTAAGAGAAAACCAGTATTCTGCCAGATCTGATGACTCTTTGATATCATTTCAATTTTTTTAAATACTCATGACTCTCCTGGGGTAGCATCTCACATGTGCATTGTTTAGCAAATCCTAATTTTGAATTTGAGTTTTATAGATGTAATATATACATCTAAATTAATGGAAGGTACAAAAAATATTTGATGAACTCAGAATCTCATGCACAATGATCCACAAAAGTGATATATTTTGAACTGTGATATATATGCTACTTTTCTACTCAACTCCAACGAATAATCATGTACATATCATGATAAGCACAAAGCGTATATAACACTAAATCTTATATCCAATAATATCTTCAAATGGAGATAAATCTTGCAGAACATTCAACAAGAGAGTGATGGGGAATAAAATCAAACAATGCCTCAAGTTCTCTATACCAACACCACCTATGACCTAACAAAGTCCAGCAGTTGCGCGCGCATTTATGCTGAAGCCATCCCTGACCTATGTAACATTTACATATCAGGGAAAAAGTGGCTATTTTTATACAATGTTACTCCACAAATCTTTAAAAGAAGGACTTTAAAACATAAGTGCGTTGTGCTTGTCTTCTTGTGTGAATATTTTGCTTAGAGCATCTATCCAAGCTTCCTTTCTGTCATGGACACCACCACATTGGCACATTCTTTTTTACTTTCTCAGAATACTTGTCATGAACCTGGGTCAAAACGGTCAAAGTCAATTGTCAACTCACCACCCCATGCCTTTTCCCCTCGCATGGAATATGCAAAAGAAAGGAAAAGATAGATTCGGATAGTCTTTTCATGGCCAGAGCATCTGATTCTCCATGCAAACTCAATGCCACTTGAATCCGGTGCGCGCCCACAGCTGCAACGTGTGCGTGGTTTCTCCAACCTAAGAAAAGAAGGAAAGTGAAGTAGCAACTAGCAACAAGGCAAAGTAAATTGCAGAAAAAATGCTCAACAAGGATCTCCTGATGTACCTCAAAACCGGCATGAGATTGCATCGTGTTTCATGCATGCATGCTAAAGATTTTTTTCATGCTGACACTGTGCTGTGCTTCTCTGGTGGCAGATCAATCTCGAAAGAAATTCGAAATATTTTTTATTCACAAATTGCAAAAATATAACCCAAACTATTTTTTGTTTGTGAAAATGGACTAAATCGCCACTTGGTGTGGCAATTGGCTTGGTATCGCCAAGAGCACCGACGATTTACGATGAAATCGACATTTGGGTTGGCGATTGGTCGTTATCACCACCTATGGTGTCGATATGGTGTCGATAAGTCAGAATCACCATCTCGAATAGAGATAAGGACCAATCGCCACCCTAAATGGTGATAGCGCCTCTCCCTTTTAAATTGAGTCTTCCTTTTGTCCAGCATCTCGCAGCTCTCATTTGTTCTTTCGAAATATTATTTGAACTTTTATAGTAGGGAGTTGGAGAGAAAAAGAAGAAGTTCGAGGATGCATGGTGATGGAAGTAAGTTTCACAATATTTTTACTAATTATATGCTAGTATAATAGGAACGTTCTGGTCTATAAGATGCATTTTTTCACACATTTTTTTAAAAAAATCGCTAGATGTTCCTATTCCTGTTCCTGTTTGGACCGTGCATATGGACAATGAAGTTCTTAGGACTATGTTGCAGCTGAAGAACTAATGTAAAGTTATTTATTCGTGGATCTGGGAGCAATTCGTATGTGTCTGATTGCAGAGCTGTTACCGAAATATGGTTTCCCTGCACCAACCTATAAGCAGGTGCGCAAGTGCATCCTAGAGTTGCACAAGACGTAGGAGAGGGCAAATGAGCTTAGAAAACTCTCCTGGGGCAAGGCTACAGAATGATGAATATTCTATAGAAATGATAACTATTCCTGAATTTCAGTACACTAAGCACGTAATGGTTAGTATGCTCAAAATTCATTTGTAATAAGTTATTGAGCATTTTCATGTTTCGTCTGTTTCTTAGATGACATTCTCTTGTATAGACACAACCCAAGGATGTAGGGTTGCTCAACAACAAGATCTTAAACTTTGGATGAATGGACCTCGTATGGAGAGATTGTTGAGCCTTTAAGAGACACTTAATGAAAACAACATTTGAAGAAGATGAAAGGAGGGTTTATGGGCTTCTCCCTTTGTCAGAATGGGGCGAAACATTGAAGAAAGATGTTAGATTATCAAAGGACAAATGTGCAACTAGTTCATCGACGAAGGTGCCAAATGGCTCGAGTAATGAAGACTTTTCGAAGATGTTTTTCTTCAATATCCCCAATCCAGAGCTCTTTGCAAGTGATAGCAAAGATGACTTAGTAGTCCTATTTGAAGTGATAACGTTGCTGAATCTACCTATGTTATTTCTATCCAAATTGTGTTAATTTTCAAAATTATGAATGTAAAAAATATAATATAGATTTGTACCCTATGTTTATGTAACCAAAACCAAGTCATTTGCCCATTTCTATCTATGTTACTGCTATCTACTAGTGAACAGAAGAAAACAAAATCCATTATTTCATACAATAGCAAACATCCATAAAATAATATGAAGTAAAACAAAGCATAACACGATAGTCATCTCATCCACCTCTCCGCCAAAGGTGAAATCGTGAGCGTCTGGACTATCCATGTGGTAATCGTCGATACTCAAACTATCAGGTAGGTGAGGCATGACGAGACCTGTATGTTGGTGGAATTAATTTAAATTTTAATAATATGATTTCTTTATAAGAAATGATGATGGTTTTACTTGACTGACTCATTACACGTGGGGACCACTGTGCTGCCATGTAGAACCACCCGCCTCCGTTGGCACCGGTGGCTGTGGAGCAGGAGGCCGTTGGTACCTCGGCTGTGTATGGCGTGGTGGTTAGTGTGCTCCTCAGCCCGTGCCAATCCCAGGACAACATCATCCCTGTGCATGCACCTGAATAAGTTCATGATCTTTTTAGTCAACTCTGCGATCATCGACATGCTGGTGTAGTCCTCGGTGCCAACCGGGTGTTGGGCAAGCATAGCGGTGGCCTCTGTGTTTGCTATTGTCGCCCATTGTCCCTAAAATTTAGAAGCACTAGTTGGCTACAAAGTTACATGCAAGTAAAGACATGAAAATTAATTATTTCACTTCACTAACCTCCAAGTCTAGCATTTCTGCTACGTGGATCAGGTACATGTCTATTGTCTATCCAACTATCCACTGAGGAGGCTCGCTTCCATGAATAAAGTGGATGCGGGTGCATAGCAAGTACCACTGCAGGTAAGCCTCGAACTCGACAGAGCTGAAGGATCGCTCCTTGGCGTAGACATTGGTCAGAGCATTGGCCCATCAATTCACAAAAGGGGCAAGTCGTGTTGTCCACTCTGTGACCCTGGTACCTCCTCCCTTGCGACTGCACCTGTGGATAAGAGATTACACAATCAACATTTTGTAGAACTAGTTTATTTATTTTGTGTAAAAACTTTTGAAACTTCACTTACATGTGTGTATTTGCGTCGACTCGCTCTACTTGTGGAGGTCGGTATATCAATGTAAGCCGAATTGCCTCATGACACGGTGAGATAAGTGGTCCTCCACAAAGATGTCGAAGACAAGCTTTGGCATGTCCTCTAGTAGCTCTCGCCTCGGTGGCACAATTTACACATCCCCATGTGTGGTGCACACGTTGTCCATGCTTCATTGCAATAAGGCTCCCATATGACACTCTATGGAGAAAGTTGTTGGAATAGCTCCATGAAGGAAAAGTAGCAGCTTCGGATGTTCACCTTCTCCCATTGAGGTCGTAACACATAGGTAGGAATTTGTTTACATACAAGTAACAAACTAATAAGCTAAACTAAAAAATATGTAACTTACACGTCTCTATGTCCACATGGACCCAAAAGTAGGTCCATCCTTGGGGAACTCGGGTCCACCTCCATAGTAGAAGTCAAGGGAGTAAGGTGAGTCGTCCACCCAAGGTCGCCTAATCAGGAAGCGCTCGAACGACCACTATTGAAGAAGAAGCGGATAGACCAGTAGATTTACGTTGGGGCTCGTCCTCTTGCATGTGGAGCAGAGTGCTCTGTAAGGGTACGCAAGAACAACGGACCCTCGGCTCCTCAGTAGAATTTGATCCTATGTGTCAGCATCTGTGATCTGTTGTGCAATGCCGTTGTAGCGAGCATCCATGCTATCTTCAAAGGCACTGGTGAACATCACGTACCCCAAAAGCCACAACACGTATGCCTCAAGTCTACAGTTGAGCTGGTACATGTCTAGATCTCCGCCAAATCTCTGCTTGAGGCGTCAAGTTGAAATAAAAAATATTAGATTAGAAAAATATACTTTACATCAACGCATTAACTGAACTACGTACCTCAAACTAGCGGAGCCACATCATCTTGGGACTGTGCTTCTAGTGCTCCCTAATCACCTCTACTGGCGGTGCACCAGGGGGTAGTGCAGGTGCAAACCTATCCCCAAGTAACTGATGCCAACTGGTAGAAGGCTTGAGCACACCGACCAACGGTAGGCCAAGGAGGCACGCTGTCATCTCACCCCAAGGGAAGTGGAAAGTGTGGGTTTCTAGCCTCCAGTGATCTACCTATGCACTGAGCACGGAGGCGTCAGAGGGGAACCTCCTAGAGTGGCCGCCTCCACCATCCTGGTCTATGATGTCCTCATCGTCAACCATCTCCACCATCCGTCTATAAGCTCTAAACTAGCCATATCTGCACATGAAGGAAACAAAGTAAGAACTAAAACAAACATTCATATTATAAGACACTTACTACTAAAACAAACAACTTTAATACAATGTAATCGAATCCAACAAACATCCATAGATAGTGGTTCTCTCATGCTAGTTACAACAAACATTCATATTACAAGGCACTTATTACAAGCTAGTTACATAATATAAAGAGTTGTAACACAAACTACTAATGTCCTAACCCAAATGTGGTAGCACTAGATCCTCCCTCCTTCTGTCTTCCTTCATCTTTAGACGTGTGCTGATCCTGTGGCCAAATTTCTTGTAGACCTGCATTGTTTGGTCTGTCCACTAGCCTCCCCCTTGTCCATATAGTTACGAATACATCGAGTCTGTTGTCATCCCACGAAAACATGGAGAAGATTGAAATCAGGGAAAAAGTACCTATCGCCGTCAAGTACCTTCGTGAAATTGTCCACCACACAATAACCATACAACTCGCCGCTCTAGGTGTGACGCACAGCCTTTTTTGGAAAGTAGTATGAGACAAACAGCCTGGTATCCATCTTTGTCTTACCAGTTGCAGTAAGGACGTGCGAGCAAGGCTTGTGTAAAAATATGGGCTTGTTGCATGTATACATGACAATGATATTAAGCTCGACTTGGAAAGTAACTTCTTGAGTAATCTACTCGGTGCAAACTCTAAAGCCACTCTTCTATTCCAAACATAGCTCAAACCCGCATTGCACAATTTTCTGTGCATCTGGCTTTGTGCATTTTCCTCTTCTTGACCTTCTCCTCCATGTACATCATAGTCTTAGCACAATAAGGTGCTCCATTGAATTTTTTCATACGTAGGACAGCTTTTTCATGCCTCTCCTGTAAATATCTCATTGTGACGTGCAATGATTCTTTGACAATGGCCACCAAAGATAAAGCGCGCACCCCCTAAGAATGTCAT
Source organism: Stipa capillata (assembly GCA_019208055.1). Taxonomy (NCBI): domain Eukaryota; kingdom Viridiplantae; phylum Streptophyta; class Magnoliopsida; order Poales; family Poaceae; genus Stipa; species Stipa capillata. Next base: position 172,772 of record JAGXJF010004384.1, read on the forward strand.
TATACACCTCAACAAGATTGCTAGTCATGATATCGTATCTAGCACCACCAGTGTCATGGAGTAGCGACCACTGCTGCCATGGCTCCATTCTGAGAAATAGTTGACTCTATTTGAAGCCTTCTAATGTTTGGATCGTCAAATCTAGGAAGATCACAAAGCCTATGTGTCTCCTCATCAGGGTTACATTCTCTCACTTGTTTCTTCATAAACTCATCAAGCCTCTCCCAATAGTCATCAAACTTTCTCAACTGGTTCTATTTGCATAACCTTTTGAACAAATTCATCAGGTGCTTTTTCTTAAAATGTCGATTGAAATTGGCTGCTAGATGATGCAAGCACCACCGACTCCTGATGTCACACCAACGTTGATTTTTGAAAGTTCCTTCCCCTCGCGTGTCTTCCCTAAACCTAACTGAAGATTTCGAATAGCCAAGAGCAGCCTAGCGTGTCGGACATGAATAACACGAACATCGGGACAATCCATAACAACTACTGCTTTGAGGCTGGCTAGTTACCACAACCCGTTCTTGTAGTTCTCACAGTTGGCAAAGGCTATTGCTAGCGGTAATATCTGATCATTTTCGTCCGTCCAAATGGCTGTAAAGATCGTCCCCTTCATCTTTTCTTGTCATGAATGTCCCATCAACACAAATCACCAGACGATAGTGTCTAAAAGCCGCGGCACATGCGCCAAATGACCAAAAGGCACCATTCAACAACATTTTTCCAGGCATGTTTGAAGATGGCCATTTCAACAAGAGACATATGTTCCAACGTTCTTTTCTCTAAGTGTGTCCTATAGATAAGATAGATTCTGATAAGAATCTATGAATGTTCCAAACCACTGCTCCAATGCCAACTGGTTAGTCCTCCATGCCATTGCGTAATTTATGCCGTACTGGTACTTGCTTTATATATGTAGAACCTAAAGGGAGTTGTACTGCTTCTCTAGGTTTCAGATGATGAATACTTTGCCATAGAGTTTGTTTTTGGAGTTGAATGTTAGGTTGTAAGAATTCAACGTTCATGTTTGAAATGTGTATATCAGATGTTCCGGTATTCTGATCGGAACTTCCGATGTATTTGGGATGATCTGATCTCGACTATGTTTTTAGCGCTCTGGAAAAACCGGAGGCTCCGGTTTAATGATCGGTAATTCCGTTGTGTTTTGGAAGTCCTATGATTCGAAGTCGGAATTCCCGATTTGAAGTCGGAGGCTCCAACTTCCATTTCCAGAGGCTCCGAGTTCAGGTTCTGGACTCGGCTTCAATGAATATTTGGTGGATTTCCAGATCGTGTCTGTGGAGTCGAAATTGAAGTCATAGGCTCTGACCTTCAATTCCGGAGGCTCCGAGTTCAGGTTCTGGACTCGGCTTCATTAAACGTCTGGTGGATTTTTAGATCTTGTCTGTGGAGTTGAAATTGAAGTCGGAGGCTCCGACCTTCAATTCCGGAGGGACCAAATTCAATCTCTGGACTCAGCCCTCAGATCGCGGGTGTGAGAATCGTAGGTTCTGATCCAGGAACTGGATGTTCCAATAGTGAAAACTTTTTGACCATGGGTTCTTTCTGATGAATTAGAGTTTGGTCAATTTGTCTCGTAAATATTGATGGAATTATTTTCTCGACTAACTTGGGTCAAGTAGAAAACTTGTGCTCGCAACCAGTTTGCTTGTCTAATAGTGTGCAGGGTTAATGAGTGTGACGGTGGTTCGGTCACGAGGATCGGCATGACGCCTGGAGGATGGAGATGCGATCAAGGTGGTGGCAACGACATCGGGCGGCTCAAGACGGAGCCTTAGCGGACAAGGCAAAGTCAGAAAACAACAGATAGTAAATTGACATTTTCTCTTAGCACAGACAAGCTTTTGACAGGATTCTAATTGGAATAGCTTCGTAAGTCTCTTGTCTACCACTGTGCAAAATTTTGTTTAATTCCATTGGGTAGATCAAAATCTGCAAATGTTTTCTCTAGCGACAGTCTGCTGTTTTTACCACTATGGGAAGCTCCGACTTTCTCACTCCGGAAGTTCCGATCCACATCGGAAGTTCCGACCTGGAAGTCCGAAGTTTCGATTTTTCTAGAGATTTCAGAAATGGAGTTACTTCGGAACTTCCGATAAGGTCGGAACTTCCAATATTTTTACTCTGGAACTTTCGATCTGTCTGGTTTTGGCTCCACTGATTTTGATTGCTTTTGTCGATGGTTTTCTGCTGCATTCTCTGATTTGAGTACATTGCATTGTGTTCTTTTTTAGAAGAAAATTTTGAAATTGACATTCACCCCCCCTCTGTCGGAAGCCACTGATCCAACAATATAGATGTCTGTATGAATTTTTTCGGTATGAAAACATTCTGCACTATCTCATAATATATCAACCCAGCAAAAAGCTCTTCACTAATGTTTCGATGGGTGTCAGGAACACCGTTTATGACACATGTGTGAGGCACCACTCTTCTTATGACCCAGTGCACTTCATACTTCCCCACTGATGTATGCATGTAGCCCTCACAACCAGGAGACTTGCAATTCACAGAATACTGATCTTTGCAAGATTTCTTCACTCCAAATTAATTCCTTGTGCCAAGAAATAATCTAATTTAATTTTAGATCTACAAGTAAATGTTATAGTTCTACATCTAATTAGCTAGTATCCGGGAAAAAACTAATCTATTTGTACATCTACCAACTTCTACCATATATTTCTAATACTACCCTACATCTGCACCTAATCATTTCTATATCTACAAATTACTAAAAATATATATTCTACTTCTAATACTATCATACGTTTACACCTAATTTCAAATCTACTATTAAATCTACTTCTAATTTACTCCTAGAAGTGAGAAATAGGTATAATAAAGAGAGAAAGTTTAGAAAACTTACCCAAAAAGAGAAGCAGCCAAGACGCCCTCAACCCCTCCTCTCTCGGATTCCCTCTCCTCCATTGCCTCCTCTCGGGTGACAGCACGGGCGCTTATATAGACCGGGCGCAATCGCTATACAGTATGGCAATAGCGCCATGTGTGTCGGCTAGTGGCTGGGTTGGTGGGGGTGGTGGGGCAGTTCCTGCCAATCACAAAGCGGGGTGGCGATTTTCCGTTATCGCCACACGGTATGGCAATATTCATTAAAATTATGAGTGCGTCTAGCGATGTGACCCAATCGTCACACCATGTGGAGATTGAGTGTAGTTTTATAAAAAAATTACTTCTACTAATATTTTTGCAATTTTTGGATTAAATTCTTTTTGGAGAAAAAACACGATCAGTTTTAGGATGCAGCATGCATGCATGCATAGATCTCTCAGCCCTCAAAAGATGTTGTACACTGATGCAGCAAAGAGGTGTAGAGGAGCCCTGTAGAAGGTCCAGACTGCTGAGACAGGCTGCAAAAGGGGAATGTAAACAAAGTCCAAACAGAGGAAACCTCTCCTTAAAAGGAGTGTAACCAGGATTGCTGCAAAAGAAAGAAACCCTATTGGATTCTCTCTGGTTCCCCATGCAATTGTAACCCCATGATTTCACTTCCCAACATCACAGCAACAGTATCCTACGAGTGCTAATGCTTTCCCTTGTTTATGCCCAACTAATAGCAACTATGTGTGTCCAATGGTTAACATGGGCTCGACACTTGGCTTGCTCTTGACATGAGGCTGATCTCAGCTTGTTTCTTTCCTTCTGCTCTGCTATGCCGCTGCATCAATGCATGCCATGCACGCAACGTTCCCATCAACAAAGATAAGTCTTGGGTTTTGGAGAGGGAACTGTATATACTTGTGCTTTTAGGGAAAGAGTTGGCCTCAAACCTCTCACCTCAAGGTAAAGAAGACATCAAAATTGTCCACAGGCCACATGCAGGTAATGGACTAGAAAAGAAAACAGTTTTTCAGTTTGCTAAAAAATATATTCTAAATTCATTTTCATGCCAAAATTCAGTTTACAGTGATACAAAAATTGCACAGGAAAGCTACAACAGTTGTCGAGGCCCGGAATCGCACCTGACTTAGGAAATGATATTCCGTCAAAGACCGAGAAACCACATAACGTGGACACAGGTTACCTCATGTGAATCCGTCGTTACGGGTCCGACACCGAATCAGCACCACATACGAACTCCACCTGACCACCTGGTCGTATATCTCACTGCTGGTCCAGCCGGCCAGAAACAGATATCATTCGATAAGCCAAATACTATTCCGAACACCCTGTAGGGAGGTAACACCATTCAGCTGCGATGAGACTTGCATTCGCGAAGAGGAGGCCGGCGTTCGTGTCCACACCCTAACCCGATCGGCCGAAGCACGACTGGTGGGTCACCCGAACGCCTGACACGACACCCACACCCTGCCCAGCCGGCATTCGCATCTCAGCTGGCGGGTCACTCAACTTCACGATCGCTAGACTCACACAGAGGAATGAATATTAACTCTCTCTACCATCGATTCATACACTTCATCCATGCATGCACTGTGTATGAAGCAACGTCATGAGCAACTTGATAAACATAACACAAACTCTACAGAAGGAGTTAATAGATAAATAAACACATCCCGTATACATGGAAAATTATTTACATTACAACCAAAGAAGCCATAGGTCGCAAGAATCGGTTAAGATAAACAGCGGAAGCAATAATAAAAGCAAACCCGATGGTTCGGAAGACCATCAATAACCCAGCAGATACCCACAAGATCTTTTAGCTGGAGAGGTAAACAATCGAGCAGGAAAATGCGATACTCATCATCACCAAGCTCACCTGCGGAAATGGAATTTTTTGTGAGTACTTTCGTACTCGCAAGTTGCTACTTATTCCAATCACTTACACCCGGCATGGAATATTGAACAACCTCACACCATACATTTCCAATTGAACAGAACATGGCATTGACGAGAAATAAAGATCAAGGTAACAACAGAAATACGGTAAATTACCTTAGCCATGCTAGTAAACATTCTCATAACGGCATCCACATTACGACCGCAGATCAACAAGGAAGTACAAACGTTTATTTCAAAAGTAACATCGTGTCCATCATCAAATAATAAGGACTCATGATATAACCTAACAGGGTTAACATCAATCAGCTCATAATAAGATCCAGCAGATCAACATCATTTAAGCAACAATAATTCATGAGATGACCGAGTAGATCAACATCATTTAATCAACAGGAACTGAGGAGATGACCGAGTAGATCAACATCAAACAGTCCAATATTCAAACAAGGAGACATTGGTTGTTCGATAGCCCCATGACCCCTCTCATGAGATATCCCCACAGAGCCTGTCAAGGTCCTTCACATGAGGGTAGCTAGTCCTCAGAGAACGGGAACCAACCACAGGACATCTGTGGTTCCCTCACAACCAACTGTCTTACGGCTTATCAGGGAGCATCATGTAAGGATCGCTGTTGTAACTTCCGAGGACTCGATATCAGGCTCGAGTAACCAATCCGAATCAGGCTCGAGCAACCGCAACGTTGTTACAGCCCATCCCATGACCATGCTCTCTCGTCTCTCATCTCACTTAGGGATTTCGGTTGTTTAAAGCATCGATTTGAAAATTCAGGCATCCAAGATCAAACCTCAGACAAACAACAGATAGGCATTCAACACCCAATCAGGTAAATAAGTAACTGAAATTTTCAACAAGCAGCAGAGCTTGCCTGGGAGTTTGGCGAAGATATGCGAAAGAGCCGAAACACCTTGAAGAGGCGAATCGCAGCTAGCAGAACAGAAAGTGACTCTAAGATGCTATGACGAGCATGGCAGAAATGTATGAGATGCAACTACGGTAGATTAAAGTGAAGTGCCAACTCAACCTAAGCATACTAGGTTTAATTCCATATCTTGATGTAATTTGAGTTGCGTTATATCATTAATCATGGATAAGTTTACCAATTAATGCATGTCTAACTACAATTTGCAATTAGGAATAAAATTCAATTTCAAACTCAAGATCAAGGGTGAGATTTACTGTATTAGTTTCTTTTAATGGGATTTGGATTGGTGTGGTATTAGCATGTATGATATACGTCAGTTTTGTAAAGACGTAGGTTAAGGTCTCTTAGCTTTTAGCAAGGCATTAATCTGTATAAATGGAAGTTTATGTGCTCATGGTTGTTATAGAGACAACATGCAGGTACATTTTTGTGTTATACTATGGCTTAATTGCAATTGTCAAATCAATCATTTTAACTAGTTGAATCTGTATACTTTAATATTAACAAGTTTAGAACAGCAGGAGTATTTCGGTCATAGATCATAATTGGCTTATCAGAAAATAACAAGTACTATATGCGAAGCTATCGCTGGTACCTACAATTTTCATTTTAGGTCTATCTCATAATAATCAAGGTAGGGTTACCGAAACAGCTCCACAATGTTTCAGCTCTGTATTAACCTAAAATCGACAAAACCCAAAATTACGGGAACTCATCGCATCTACCACATTCTAGGGATGAATGCCGCACACACGGAATCTAGTGATTACCCTTGACGCGTGCATTACAAAGAGATCGGCGTTGGCGAGGCTCCACTCTTCGTCTTCACGCGCTCCTGCATCTCCATCATGGCCAGCGGAATCGCCATCTCCTTCTCTTCGTCTTCATACCCGACATCATCTTATCCACCTTCGTCTTCACTCCATCCTTCCTCTCGTTATTCGCCTCTTATTTTTCTTTAGTTCGGACAGCAGCGAGGTAGCGAAGACGACGACATTGCTGGCCAACAGCAGCGGCAGGAGGGGGGCGGCACTGCTCGGTGACTGGCGGCCGGAGGAGGTGGAGGCCGGTGGCATGGTGTGGTGGCAAGGAGTGGCAGCGGGAGGCGGCAGCTCGGGCCGGGGCGTGGCGGCTCACGGGAGGTGGCCGGCCGGAGTGGCCACGGGGCGTGGCCGAGGGGCAGGCGTGGTGGAGGGCCGGCCGGGGCTGGCTGGCCGACGGCGAGGAGAGACTGGGGCTGGATGGCGGGGCGAAGGGCTGCCAGCAGTGGCTCGCCGGCCACTGCCGCGGCGGCCTTGCCGGCGAGGGGCGCCGGAGGCGGCGGTGCCGGCCCCACCGAGCACCACCGGGATGGGGCAGCGGGGGTGGCCTGGAGGCGGAGGGAGGCGCGGCCGAGCGCGGGAGGTGGCTGGGGCTCGGTCGGCCGGTGGCGGAGCTTGACGGGCGGCGGCGGCGCACGGGGAGGCCGAGCAAGCGGCGTGGGAGGTGGGGAGGCACGGTAGAAGGAGGAGGAGGAGGAGGAGAAGGGGACACCGAGGGGAGGAGCTGCGGAGGCGATGGCCGACGGCGGCGGCGGCGACCGGAGGTAGCGGCGGAGCCCAAGGGAGTGGCGGCGGCGCACCCTGGAGGCGGTGATGGGCCGAGGCCCATCACGGGCGGCAGGTAGGTGGGGGCTGGGGTGGCCGGGGGCCCCTGGCCCCCTTTTAGGGTTAGGTTTTAATTATTTATTTATTTTTGAAATTTGGGCTGTTACAACAGTATTTTCTCCATTTCTTGTTACCATAAAATAAAAAATTGTGGCTCTCATGAACACCGCAACCGCAAGAGATCCTTGCTTTCTGCAAGATAACTTTTTTTTTGAACATTATGAGATAACTTTGGGAACAAAAAGAGAGTGACGGGGAGATAGAGAATGCCATTGCCATTGGACAAGGCAGAATCGCGCTGCTAAGATAACCAAGAAAAGAAGGCATTGGTTTAGGCAGAATGTTGCAGCGGAAGATAGCGGTCGACTTTATCTGGAGCAAGCGAGATTGTATCGTCACCTTTTGCTTCTGTTGCGTGGATCGCATGGGGTTTTAGCAGGTTGATTTGATTCTCTGCGAGTCCCCGAGTTGATTTACTTGTTTAAGGAGAAAAGTGAGCTTATTGGGCTGGCTTTAGGATTTGCTTGTTTTCACAGAGGCACGAGAACCTATACAACTCATGCATATATTTTATGGAGTGATTACAGTTGGATATACTCCTACGTTGTAAACAAATCTTGCCTTTCAGTGCAGGAGTGACAGAGTGAGGCGTCTGATGATCGTGATCCAATCGTAGGGAATTTAGTGAGTTCGTGGTACGAGAAGTTGACAACCAGCCCATCACCTATTTTGAGATGGGCGACCACTGGTAAATTAGGCCCAGTATATAATGCACGACATAGTTGATCTTTTCATCTAATTAGGCCTTGCCAACATATTCAGTTTTCCCTTAATGCTTTACTTTCTGCTGGAAAGTGCGTGTGCACTAATGCGCGTGGCCGAGCGCACGCTGCTTCCTGCCGTCCGATTCCCGCCGCTTCATCGAGTAGGGTTGAAAACAGAAAAAAAAATTCCATCTGTTTTTAGAAAAAACAGAAACAGAAGCTCTTACCCGGAAACAGAAAGGGACTTTCTAGGTACGAAAATAGAAACGGAAATTTTATGCGAAAACGGAAATGGAAACAATTCGGCTATTTTAGTCAGAAACGGAAAAGGGAATTCCGTATAAGAAAAACGGAATATTTTTGAATAAGCCCATGTAATGGTTCTGGACCATCCAGCTCATCCGGATCCCCTATCCCTAACCAACTAACCATTTCTACTCTCGTACAAATACAATTAGTTATGTAATATATATTCTTTGTGTCATGTTATTATTTTGTGATTAATTAGTTACGTAATATATATTCTTTGTGTCATGTTGTTTTTGTTGTGTTTTTGTGCACGGTTCAAGGGGTTCTTGTGTTCCGACAAATATTCGTTATCGTTTTCATTTTTGACCATATTCGTCTCGTATTCGTTTCTGGTGCTTCCCGTTTCTGTTTCTGTTTTTAGAGTTTCCGCATTTGTTTTCGTTTCGATAAAAAAGTATGGAAATGGAAACGCTAAGTCATTTTTTAAAACCTTTTTCGTATCATTTTCAAACCTATCTACTAGGCTACAGCTCGTGGAACCACATCGTACACACGCAGCTCGCCTCCACCCTTCAAGCTCCTATCTGACCACCAGCTCCTCGTTGCTCCGCATCTCCCTGTCCTCCCACCACTGCGGCCCTCGCTAGTGGAAGAAAAGCACCGCAGCAGCTTGATGAAGATGCAGAGGACACAAGCCTGGGGAAGCAGAGGAGAGAGGCGGTGAGGTCTGACAGTGGCCATGTGGAGCCGCCACTTGGATCTGGTGCGCCACGGGGAGGGAGGTTGCCTTACATCCCGCCTCCCTTGCCCCCCCGTCCCAGTCCCCTTCCCCTTCCCCTCTCCTCCACTCTACCACCTATCGTCGTGAAAAATCCAAGGAGCTGACGACCACGCAGCGGCAGAACAGGTCATCTTGGTTTCCGCATGGTGCTCGCGGAGGAAGCACTGCCATGGAGGCGGCTACGGGTCAACGACACAGTCATTGAACCATGATACCCTCTACTCCATATTCTTGACCACAGCGACCTAGACACATGCATGGTCCTCTGCTCCGCTTTCTGCAAGTAATTGTCTTATCAGGAAGCAATTTGCTAGAAATCAGTGGGATTTTACAGTAGCAGGCCATCGGATTTGGCCATATTTAGTCTAGTCAATGACCGATCGAGTAGATAGTAGATGTTGTCTAGATGTCAAATTTTGGTTACTTCTTTCAACACTCAATGGCAAACATTGAAGGCCTGCAGCTGTAGATATGTAGTTAAAAATCAGAAGGGGATTTTTCCCTTCCTTATGGTGCCATTTTTCGGTGAGAGCATCACCTTACGTGACTCATCACAGAATGTGGAGCTCCAAACACTGTTCATACCTAATGCATGGGATTACAAACCTGAGATTGCCTGATAAATGCCTCGTAACTTGTTCGTGTTTATTGCTGCACATTGGCCTTTAGTATTTTTTTTTACGGAGCTGAGACTGATGAACAATTACAACATGTAATTTGATTGCTGGTTTATGGTGTACGATAGTTGATATGGCTGTCGTAAGACATGCTCAAGGACTTCAAGAGCTCTGTGATTTTGAAGCACTACAATCCGTCTGTAGTAGCTTCTGGTGTTAACGGATATGTTCTAATTCGTAGTTCTAATTTCTAGATCAATAAATTGTTCCCACTTACAAGTTATCCCCTGAAAGGATGTAAATACAACCATATTTTGAAGATACCAATGTATACGAGACGAAGACTGTCATAATGCTAAACACAGGATGTGTGGTCTCTTCTACTTGTTAGGATAATTACGAGATTTAGGAAATACCAATGTATATAAAAAATTTGATGTACTCCTAAGTGTCTTCCCTATGCACCAGCGATAATACTGAGTTGTACCCTTGATTATACACTAAAATGCTACCATGCTGACTCAATGTTTATGACTAGAATGGTCCCTAAGAACAATGCTTTGGGAAATTTAAGTAAGTAGAGTCTAATTTATATGCGTGTTTTTGTCAGATTACTCATCTCAATTTATTTAGGTGTTATCCAATTTGTTGGCAAAATGTGCTTGTTCTCATTGATCGGTATTGTGTAGGCACTCTAGGATGTGCCTTTTGAAAAACATCCATTCCAGTTATGACAACCAGGAAGATCCTTGATAAGGAGTCAATAATCTATACCAATCTATAGTATAGGAGTTGGTGATGGTGATTCATCTACACCTCCTCCCCTCCCTTTTTAGTCTTACTTAAAAATCTCTAACAATAAAAGTAACTAACTAACTAATTGATCTCTAACAAACTCCTAACAAACCATATCTTATCCAACAAACATTATCTCTTAACTAAACTACAATATTGTTAAATCTCTTCTCCGCAACCACATCATCAACGCCCAACGGCCTCGCCCCTATATAAAATGCATTGCCATCCTCCTTGCGCTCCCTTTTCGCGCCGCCACCCCCTACCTTAGCCCCCTCGTAATGCTCAAGCACCGTCGCCACAAGCTCCTGAAAAAAATAAAGTCCGCCCCAACCCGTGTGCTCTCTCTCTCCTCTTATCTCAGCACCTCTCCAAGCCACCGCCACCTCTTGCCGCACCGCCACAGCTGTGGATCGTCGCCAGTCACCGCCGCCTCCCCTCCTAGCTACGTTGCCCTGGCCACCCATCAAGGGGATAAAGAGGTGCTTGATTGGGGGAATGAGAAGAGAGGGAAAGGGTAGGAGGGGAATGAGGAAGGAGAAGGAAGAAGAGAAGAGGGAGGAGGAAGAAGAAGAATTTCAAATTTTTGGTCAAATTCTAGGTTCATGCTGTAAAGGTAGTCTCTATTTAGTCCCTTTATGAGAATTGATGGACGACATTTTAAGAAATCGTGACAAGTATTTAATATAGGGTTTGGAAATTCAAAACAATGAGATAAATTTGAAAACTACGACCAAACTATGTCAAATTTCAAATTGACACAATTGAGGAAGTTATAGACTTCTACATAAGCTTTTCAACAGCCTTTTGAAGGATAGTATCATAGTAATTTTAAACAAGATATATTATCACATAACTTGAGAAACAAAATGACCATCATAGTTTATTTTATGATACTATCATTTCTTCTAAAATCTATATCCGTTGCAATGCACGATCACTCTGCTAGTGGGTTACTAGTATGGTTGTTGGCATTGACGTCTGACCCCAAAAATCTAAGGTAGTAAATTTTGGTTTTCTTGTATTCATTATTTTGTTTTCCTTTCTGCTCGAGGATGTACTGCTGGGGTTGCAGGAGATGCATGATCATGTGGGCGTTGTGGATGAGCTACACGATGGAGACGGTGGAGCCATGCCTCCTGATGATGTCCTGGATGATGTCGTCTGGATGATGTCGTCAACCCAAGTCGATCAGTCTATTTCAGTTGACGGTCAATGGCCGACAATTCCAGTGTGTTGCTTTATTGAAATGGTGTATTCATAGTTGCCTAGCACCTGCAAGGTGTCTTACAAAAGTGATAAAATAGCCTCACAATAGTGATAAGTGCTCATGCATTTGTTGTGGTATGTTTCTGCAAGTGATATGTGATGGTTATTACAGTTTCATGTATTTGAGAGGATGGTTCTATGTTAGATTATGAGTATTACTACCTATAAATTGCCTACCGTCCGTATGTACTGTTAACTTACTAAATTGTATTGCTAAGTTGGCTAACATGCAGCGCGTATACCATTACTTGCTAGTAGTTGTGTTCTACTTTTTTTGCTATCACGATTTCTAATGTTGATTTGTCAGGTTTTATGGGGTTGAAAGTAGGTGTACTAAAACTTAGGAACTTGCGTAATTGTTGCTAAGTTGTCTACCACTGCTGTTAAGTTTTCTACCCTATTATAGTTTCTAATTATTTATCTAGGAGAGGAATGAGAGGTAATTTTGTTAGATTATGTATACTAGTATCTATGAATGTGCATAATATTGCATCATAACTTGTCTATCACTGCTGCTAAGTTACTTACAATATTACGTATGATTTTGCTTAGACATACTATTGAGTTGAATAATTATATTGCTAAGATGCCTAAAAATGTTTTAAATTGTATTTCTTATGCCGTGATTGTCTTGTTAATTGTTTCTATTCCGGTATGTTTTGATACAATATTTGGCAGGAATTTTACTTTTTAGTCTCTCTATGTTTCATAAAATCTTGAACACACTTGATTTTGATGTAATACAAACTTTCGTTTATTTATTGGTGAACTTGCTTTTCTTGCTTGGTGCCCTATCTGAAATTTTCTTCTGTTTCGACGAAACTTGCTTCCATATTTGATGAAACTTGCTTTTAAGAAAACTTGGTTTACATCCTTTGAAAACTGTTTCAGCATACTTTTTGAAGTGGTGTACCATAATTGACTAGCAATTGCAAAATTCTCTTAGAGTACTAGAAATAGATTGACAGTAATGATGAGTTGCCTTCCAATTATTTTGAAAATATATATATTATTTTTGTGGTATGTTTCTACACATGATTTGAGATGGTGATCACATTTTCTTGCTCTTTGGGAGGGGAAGGGGAGGTTTGCCTTAGATTATGAGTACTAGTATCTATCGATTTGCCTAAGTTGGCTAACATTAAGTATGTGTATGCTTGCTACCAGATTTGTTGTACTTCTTTTATTATCGCATTTCGCATAAAATATTGATCTCTCATATTTCGTAGAACTGTTTCTCTATGAAAATAAGTGTCTCGAAACTGAGGACTTGCATAAATACTGCTACATTGCCTACTACTGCTACTAAGTTGCCTGATGTTATAGTTTCTAGTTGTCGACAAGTACACAAGAACTGTGAACTAGTCTAAATACTGCTATATTCTCTACTGCTACTAAGTTGCCTAATGTTATAGTCTGTAGTTGTCTGTCAAGTTGCATGTCTGAAAGTAGGTGCACTAGGACCCGTAAAGTTGCCTCATTAATGGTTGTTAATTTCTACTAGCTTTTATTCTAAGTTGCCTACCACTACCGTTAAGTTGCCTAAAATATTTGGAGCTAAGTACAATTGATTACATTTCTAGTGTAATTTACGTCAGCCTACATGAGTAGGCTATCTATAAGAATAGCCAGGCAATTTAAAATTACAAGCATGAACAACTCTCATGTTTTACATTGCTTTTGCGGAAACTAAAATGTTAACATCACAATTGGACGGACTGAGTTGTCGATTTGTTGATCTTGAAACATATGAACAATAAAAAACTTTAGGGTCCTATATGTTCATGTTTTTTGTGGAGCGACTCATTCATAAATATAGACAACTTGCTTTACTATTTTTGAAACAGGTTCTCTTATTCTACTTGCTTTACGCGTAATACCAACTTGCCTTCGCTTATGGTGAAACATGCTTTCTAGTTGGATGCTTATTTTTAAAACTCTTTTCATGTAATAACGACTTGTTTTCAATTCATATAAAATCAACTTGCTTCCAAGAAAACTTGCTTTTATGTCCCCTTGATAACCATTTCTCGAAGGGGTTTCCCTTTCCAATTGCAACTTAGATAGATGCCGGGAGCAACTTAGATAGATGCCGGGGAGGTCTTATGTTGCACTATTTTCCTTATGGGTTCCCTTTTATAATTCCTTAGATAGATGTCATTGATCGTTGGTCATTGTTGACTCAGATCACCAATGATGGATTTTTTACCCATCGTTGATAATATAGGCTAACTATCACTATCCATCGTTGATGGGTGTTAGTAATCAACGATGGGTTTCTCTCTCTATCCTTCGTTGATGACTTCGTCTGAACTGATGGACTCATCAGGAGCCCTTCGTTGATGGTTATATCTTTAGTGACGATCCATTTTTGTAGTTCTTCATTGATGACTGCACCACCCTGATAGGTTATTTTTCCTGCTTTCACATACACAAGCATGATTCCATCGCAGATCATATACTCACACACCATTAAATCACACATCATAAATCAAGAAACACAGTACATCTTACATGTAATTTCAACTTCAATGAATGTTGTTTGCTCAAGAAAAGTTTCGAACAGACACAACGTATTGAAATAGATGCATTTAAACATTAGGCTAATGATTCCACCGGCCTACTATTGCCTGGAAATTGTAAGAGATGACTGGCTTTGCTGCTGCATTGAAACTGGGTCCGTTTAATGGACCACATTTTAAGAGATAGCAAATAAAAGTAACCTTGTGGCTCACTGCTATGAACGTGTACTTTGGTGTCGACCGGCAAGACTGAGTGAACAACTACTACTGACTAGGATAAAGCGTTCCAGGATGCTTGGATATGGATATCCATGAGGAGGATTGAGCCCGAGACTTGTTCCCACGTTTGGTTGATGATTCCATGATTCCATCAGCCGGAAGTGCTCTATTCAATCCAGGTTACTCAATCCAATGGAAAGTGTTTTGTTCATCACCTTGAAAAATAATGTACATAAATTAGGTAAGAAACTCAATATTATCTGAATGTAGTACAGAGGTTTGAAAGCTTTTTACCTGGTCGAGAGTTTAGACACACCGGGGATTGAAGTCTACATGGCTCTCGCAGTTGCTTAGGATAGGGAAACCCATCTTGTACACTGGCGGAAGGCGTCGGATACGTCATCGAATTTTCTTTTGCAATGTCACCAAAGTACAACATCATCACTGTTGGGACATCTCGGTAACACTGCACAAGACACTCACAAAGGTGACGGATATGAAGTGGAGTCGGCTGGCCTATTTACAAGAAAATGACACACAAATTTAAAGTAAATAGAGAAGATGATCTATAGTATTCGAAAACTGTTTCGGTACACCTTACAGGCACATTATGTGGCACAACCGTCTCCTGATCGATTCTATAAGCGACCAATTACAAATAGACGGGCTGCAAACAACATCAAGATAAATTACACATGATGGTGAAAAAGATAACCTCAGACTATAGAGACTAAGATGTAAAATTTGTACAATAAAACAAGTTTTTGTAGAATGAGTTACGGATTTAAGGAAATCCTTAATAGTTTCCACAAGAACGGTTTCACTACATATTACGTAAACACTATACATATGTGGTCATTTTCAACATTGGCATAAACAATAAACATGACGCCTTAAACTCTAAAACCTAGATAGTAGCACCTCATTGGAGGTAAGGACGCTAAAAGAATGCCTCCAAATAATGCCCATACAAATAATCGCACATCACAAGGATTAAGCGGTGCAGGGTTTCGATTTGGGCTTAATGCGATTTTAACCTTACCTTGAACCCTTGCATTGTGAACAATTTTATTAGTGGGTCTTTTTTCATCATTGACATCATCAACCAAGGATTGTGGTGAAGACATAACTTGTCGGGCTAAGGTTTTACCTTCATAGGGGAGGCAGAGAGGAGGAGGAGGCGGCACCGAGTGGCCAGGGCGCTGTAGATCCGGTGGTCGGTAGGCGTGCATCCTCCTGGAACTCCAGATCCAGTGGCCAGCGGCCGTGCATCCTCCTGGATCTTTAGATCTAGCGTCGGGCAGGTGTGCCTTCTCCTCGTGTGGTCGACAACGCAGGTGAAGATTGATGCCGGTTGACAGAGCACGAGAGGGGCTTGAGGAGATGGATAGACTATACGAAGTGGGAGAAGAGGCACAGGTGTATGCTTGAGATCGAATGGGAGGCGGAGTAGGTGCCCTCTTATACAGGGAAAAATAGGGTTGTGACATCTCCTTAATTCTCGTGCTAAATAAATTTCAGATTTTTCCGGTGATAAGATCAACGACGGGCCGTTTCCAAAGCCTGTCGTTGATCACTTTTTCCAGTGTAGTACAGAGACTGAAGTAACTGAAAATACACACTACAGATTTAGTTAATTCAGTACTCCATACTACACTAAATTCTCATGCATTGAAACACATAATTCAAGATATATATAATTAAAATAGTGCATAATTTAGAAACCATAGTTCTTACAACATAGTTCTTAAATACTAAAAAAGGAAAATGAATAACTAATAGTTCTCGAGTGGGACATCTTCTCAACGTGTTCCGGTAGTAGAGGGTACATCATACAAACCCTAAAGAAGCTGACTCGCTCATCGTCCCACTTGATGTACTTCACGTGGAGGCACTTGATGACGATCTTGTCCTTCTAGCAGGCGATGAAATGCCCTGGCTTGTACTCTTCAAGTTTGAATTTTTTTGCCAAATACTTCTTTGCGAGCACACAGCGGACAATTTGCTCACCAGAGCAGCGTACAGGTTCAACGTAGGCACAAAGGAGGGTGCCATAAGTTTCCCCATAGCCAGTACATTTTATGGCTTGGAACATCTCGTGTCAAATGCGCAACTCAAGTTGTCGGAGGATCCCGCATGCTTGACCGACTACGAAGGAGGCCACTCCCTGTTGTGCTTTCCGGCGCCGGAAGGGCTACCCGCAGCCACCACTGCAATGCGATCATCGAGTGGGAGAGAGTAAGGGCTAAAGATTTGGGGGCAGGAAGAACAAAGGGTGCACACGGTGTTTCAAAGAGGACGATGAAGAGTAGGAAGATGTACACGTTAATATATGTAGACACGAGAGCGACTCTTTGTTAACCAGCATGACAAATCACCGCCCGTCGGATACTGACACGACTCTTCAATTCTAAAAACCGCCACCGCCCACTGGCGCACCTCGTCATATACAGCGTGACTCCTTGTATATTGCACGACTTTTCGTTTCTAAAAACCGCCGCCCGTCGAATACCAGCGTGACTCTTTGTTTCTAAAAACCGCCTCCACCTGCCGATGCCTCTTCGTATATTGCGTGACTTCTCGTTTCCAACCGTGCGACACCCGCACAATTAAGAGAGATCAACGACATGCTCCAACCATAGCCCGTCATTGATGACAGTTTCCAGCACACTACTCTTCCTATGAACGACGGGCTCTCTAAATAGCCCATCGTTGATGAAAAGTTCCATAACTCATCGAGCACTATGATGTGTAGAGTTCAGTTCTTTGCATGCGCAAAAACACAGATACTGGATTCAAATACAAAAGGAAAGATAGTTCAGACATTACATGTTTTCTAATACTATGCTAGTATATAATGCGAAGTGGAAAATCAAAACTAAAAGTTCCCTAGAGGAGATCTTCATCCATAGGGTCCGGCATCAGAGGGGAGACCATAGCAACTTTGAAGAATTTTGCATGCTCGGTGCCCCAACAGATGTACTTTGTGTGGAGGCACCGGACGACTGCTTTGTTCTCACAGCGAACAAGGATACACCCTGGCTCATGGTGAACTTCGAGGATGAAATGGTGTAGCTGTGGAAACTTCTTCCGTAGGATACATCGGATGATGTAGGCAGCAGAGACTACATGGGGTCGGGGAAGGCAAGGAGGAGGCTGTCCTCGTTGTCCCCCAAGTCGGAGAACTCCAATGCATCCATCGTGTCGCGAGAGAGCACCAGGTTGATGCACATGTTGTCCTCGCAGATTGGTGAAGCAGGAGGCACTTGTGACACATCCCTCTTTCGCTTCCCGGAAGAGCTACCCACAGCAGTCATTGCACAATTGGTACGAGAGAACGGCTGGCTTTTGGGGAAAGGAAGAGGGAGACAAGAGAGCATGCGGTTGTGTGGAGAAGTCACAGATCTTGTGCTAATATGGGTAGCACTTCATCTTCTCTGTCACGCAACTTCCCAGGAGCATCTCAATGATTGGTCAAAATGAAGGCCATCATTAATGACTCTCGCTGACGGGTGGCTCAGGTGCTAGTCGCTGATGATCACAGTCATCAACCATGGGCCTTGAAGTAGGCCGTCATTAATAGTTGTCAACAACCGGTTCTACATCTGACCCGTCATTGACAATTTCCGCGGCAAGTCCCACGTGACGTATTGAAGTTATCAACGACGGGTTCTTCCTCTAGCCCATCATTAACACTGAGTTTCACTGATAGAATAAGGATAGCTCTCGTTGATGCAGATCGTGGATGTGAGTTTCTGTAGTAGTGTAAAATTGTTTAGCTTTCATGTCATAATGACTTGCTTTCATTTATGGTGAAAGTTATTATTTCCCACGAGGAAGTATCATAGAGATAAAAGCTACATTATTGTCAGAAGAAATTAGTATGATTACAAAATAACATTTCATCACTCTAAGTTGTTTTTTCAAATATTAACAAAATACACCAAAATAGGGACTGTTTTTGAAAATGTCATCACGATGAGTAAAATGTTGAAAACAATTGTGATTCAGATGCTCAGTTTTAATGCTATTGCTTTTTGAACTTTTAGAAAAAGCAGACGACATTTGATTTGTAAAAAGAACTTCCAAGCACCTACAGAGCCACATGGTAGATACATACTGGCTGGGTAAGAGCCACATAGGAGGATGCATAATTAAAGAGTGCATGTGATTTTTCATGGAGAGAGTGTAAATCTAGAAATGGTGCTCACACTGTCTCTCATAGGATGTGGACCCCATTAGGATAACGTGCCACACAGTCTATCATGTGGGTCAGGACTAGGATGTTGCATTTTATGGGCAGGCCAGGAGAAAACTTTTTATCTGTCCATTTATAGGTGTGTGCTGGGTCACTCCATATAGCACACAATTGCTCCCTACTCCTTTCCAACTTCCCAAATGCTAGAAACATCAGGTAGGCAGAGGCCTCAGTCATAACTCAATCTTCCCGGCACCGTCCTCACTCGTTTCTTCTCGAGCGTTCTGGTCGGTGTTGAATGGGCTGGGATCATTGATTTCTTAAGTATTTATGGATTATCTATTTATCTTTTGTTTCCAGATTTGATTACAATTTGTTTGTTCATCTCTAGTGAGTGCTTTTGCTAATTTTATTTATCTGTAATGAGTTTTATCATACTGACTCACTCAAACGACGAGGATGATTTTTCAACACCAGAAATTGACACCGAACCAAGTTGTGTGCAATAAATCACCTTTGTTTTTTTGTGAACAATACCACTACTGAGGCGTATGATCTACACATCAATGGATATCATTGAGAACCTACTTCATGTTGTAGCTATCGTTATACATCAAGTCAGCAGTGTACTTCTCTTGTGGAGGAAGATATAGATGTCCAACACTTTTATCGACTCATAGATTTGCTATTAGAATATTTCGAAGTCCTATTAGAGCTGCCGCAAGTGGGGCAGCACCCCGCATCACCTTGCAATCCATCTCGGCCTCTTCGTCTTGCGCCATCTCACGCCACCCCCAACTCGCCCTCCCTCGCCCGCGGGCTAGGGCCACCTTGTCGCACGCCGCTCGCGGGAGAAGTTGCCACGCGTTGGACACACCTTGCCCATAGGCGCTAGGGGCACCTTACCAGCTTTGATCCTGCACCCCACCATGCTAGTGGGCCACCCTATTGCCTCATCTCGCCACGGGCAGTGCCACCCCACTGCGAGGGGTGAGAGGTGGAACCTCGCCGTTGAAGACCGCACCCTGCCTTCTCACCTTGCTGAGATGGGGCACCTTGCCACCCACCTCTCCGAAGGGGTGAGAGGGGCACCTTGCCGTGAGGGGCCGCACCCCGCCGCCTCACCTCGCCGGTGGAGGCCACATCCTGTCGCCACACCTCACCGCGGGGGGTGAGGTGGGCACCTTGTCGGCGGGAGGCCACACCCTGCCGCTGTACCTTGCTCATGGGAGTTGGACATCACACCACTTACCTCGTTGCAGCCACCGCAAGGCCACCTTGCTTTGGAGGGAGAAGAAAGGCATCGGGAGGGGGAAGAGGGTGAAGAGGCGACCGCATGGGGTGAGAAAGGAGATATTTAGTACTTCTAGTAGGTTAGAGAAGGCATCGCGGGCTTCTAATAAAGCGGCACTACCTTTTGGTTCTCCCTTGATGGCTCCATCCTGCTCTCTCCCTCTGGACCATGAGGATGGCAATGAGCCAGAGAGGTTATGGGCTGGATTCTATGGGGATTTTACTGGATTTACATACCACCCCTCCCAAGCAGCTCAACGGCTTGCTAGGTGCTAATCCCCTATCCAGATCTCCCTTTCTGTATGGCTCCCTCGAGTTCTCCTTCTGCTCCATTGCTCGGTGCTGTGGTGGTGCTGCGCTTGAGGTTGAAGATCGAGCCCCATTTTCCCTCTCTCCTTCCCCTTCGCAGGTACCAAATAATACAAGCCCTCCCCATTGCATCTTTTTTGAATCACCGGCTTGGCCTATCTTTAGTTTATCAGTGGTCTTGTTTTGGTGCCTCATTTCTGCCTCCTAGTGGTCCTTGCGCGTCATTTTGGAGCTATATCAAGTCGGGTTGTAACTGCCAGTGGGGTCTTTTGACCCCACCTTTGCCTTAATACAACAAAGGGAGCTTACCTTTCTCATATTTGGTGTTGGTTCCTTCACTTGCTGATGATGCTCTCCTTCAAGATCTGATGCACTATGTGTGGCCGGCCTTTGTCTTAGCGCTCGTTGTGGTGCTTCTGCTACCCGTTTCAACCTCTAGCATGAAGGCCCATGTTCTGGTCTTTGGGGGCAATGGAACTACGGTGAGCACGACACGACATAGCTCCTTGTGCCACTTGCTGGTGGCCTCCGCCTATTCCAGGGGCTTGTGCTCATCATTTGGCACTTCAACGTCTTCAACATCACCTACGCCAATGATACAACCAACCTCCAATCTCCTTACTTTGGGAGTTATGGGAGGCCCTATGTCTGACATTCTCTTTGCTCGCCTGGTGGTGGCTGGATCGATGGCTTTTCATACTCCAATCAGTAGCGGAGACACATGGCAGACCCTATTACCAAGTGTTGTGTATGCGTGGCGACCCGACTGAAGCTCTCTGGTGCATGTCCTCTCAAGTTTGGTGTGTGTGTGTGTGCACGTGTACCACATGGACATGAATGTAATCTCTTTTCTTGTCATTGTCTGTATCAAGTCGGGTTGTAACTACCAATGGGATCATTTGACCCCACCTTTGCCTTAATACAACAAAAAGAGCTTACCTTTCCAAAAGAAAAAAAAGGGTTTGACACCAAGGACCTCCAACCCTTCTGTACTACACTCCAACCACTTGGAGTTTACACAATTTGTGATGAGATAGAACCACTCTTACACACACTCTTTGTGATGAGATAGGAAAAACAACCATTTTATAACTAAGGGGGCAGCACAAGGCAATGACTAGCCCCTGGGCCTGCCCCACTCGCTCTCTCCCGGGGCTAGTCGCGGGCCTCGGGGTATGCCTACAAAAACTTGGGAGAATTTTGCCATCAATGGGTCCCTCAACCTCGATCTTCACTCCCACACACTCAAACCAACCAGGCAAGGCAAGCTTCGAGACACGAGAGAGGTAGCAACGTATTTACTCGTGCCCTCTGAGATTCCGGTAAATCAAGAAATTTTCAAAAATATCACAAAATGGTTCAGAAATTTTTTTGAAAAATCATAGATAAGCTCAAAAAAATCTAGGAAAACTGAAAAAAGGTTATAAATATCCCAACAAAACGCAAATTTTGGAAAAATCCCCGAAAACTAGGAAAATTCTGAAAAATCAAGAAAAAAATTCCAAGACTATTGGAAGCTCAAGGAGGCCCCAAGTGGCCAAGGAGATGCATGCGAGCCTTCTAAAGGGACCCCTGATTCAGTTGGCACGAAATTTGAGGATTGATCAGCCAATAGAAAAATCACACTCAGTGAGACAGATCGCACGCTTATCGACAATGCAAACCGTAGATCTGGACTAGTGCGGCAACCCCGCAAGATTGATGTACCGATCCAGACAGGTGTTTCACAACCACCTAGAGTGGCAAGGGGCCACTGTTGTAGGAGTGGTCCACGCACTACTCGGAATCAACGCCAAATTATTTGGTAACCCTAAATCTTGTCAACTTGATAATATAATTTCACTTATACTCGCTCCGTGTGTATTCAGGCCATCTCCAAGACAATACACGCTCGGACCTATATACTTCCCCTATAGCGGCTACGTCTGTCGTTGTAAAAGACCTGGCCAAGGCGTGGCTTTGTCTGTTAAGACTCTGTCCAGGCATGGCTATGTCCATCGTCATAAAAGACTTGGCCGAGGTACGGCTTCAGCCGTCAAAACTCCGCCCCAAGCACGGCTCCATCCATTGTTGTAAAAGACTTGGCAAAGGGGCTGCTCCGTCCATCAAGATTCCACCCGGGCATGGTTCCGTCTGTCGTTATAAAAGACCTCGCCAAGGCGTAGCTCCGCCCATCGTCATAAAATACTTCCTCCGAGCACGGCTCTGTTCATCATCATAAAAAAGTTTGGCTAAGGTACGGCTCCGTCCATCATCGTAAAAGACTCCACCAAGGAGTACTCCATCTGTCATCGTACAAGACTCCGCCTGGGTGTGTCGTGCTTCGTCCGGGTGCGGCTCCGTCCATCGTCGGCTCCACCTCGGTGCAGCTCCGTCCATCATAAACGTCCTCGCCATCCAAGATGCTTCCAAGATGCCATAAATATTCCCTAGGATAGTGGAGAAATGATCAAAACGCTCTTGGCGATGTTATAAGCCTAGGAGCAAAACCGTAATGTGACTAGAAGTAGAGATGTAACTTCATACTACGTCTCTCCCTCTTATATAAATACGGAAGCCCCTCTCCTCATCTGAGAGATTGAGCTCACTAATAAATAAAAATTAATTGATCTAGTTCTCTTGCGCATGAATCCTAAATGATAGGACGACACAGATATGGCGTGCTATGTGTGGCGCCCATACGACGTGCGCGTGCCTATTTTCTGGTCGCTCCCATCGGTCTCGTAACCAAAATGGGCGCATACGCTTCGCTGTTCGCGATCGCACTCTCAGTACAAATTTTCCACGACGATCGACTAGCAGTCATGCAAGCTAGAGATCATGCAAGCTAGAGATCACGAGATCCGCAAAATCTCACTACAAATCTACCATGCACAGTTAACCCCGAGAAATAGGTTCACGCCCAACACAACACAACAACGGCCGGCAAACCGACCTTAAAACTCGTGCACTCACCCGAGGGCATAGGATACGCTCTGATCCGATCCGCATGCCTGGCCGGTTTACATCTCGTTGCCGTGGCTCATCGGTAACTGCCCCCTGGGCGCTAGCGCACAAGGAAAAAGCGCGGACACCGGCCTGCTGCGGCAGGGCGTGTCACGGGACCAGCCCGGCCGGGCAACGCCGCAACGGCGCGGTAGTGTGTTAGCTGTCACGGTGTCTCATTGTGCACGGTCCTCTCGTCTCAGCCTTCCCTCTCGTCCTCCCGGCCATGTCATGTGTGAGAAGGTGCACTGGACCAGACGGCGATGCCCTTGTCACCGTGCACGCAAGAGGGGATCGGCCCTGGTGGATCGAAATGGAGGATATTCCGCTGCCGATC
Source organism: Stipa capillata (assembly GCA_019208055.1). Classification (NCBI taxonomy): domain Eukaryota; kingdom Viridiplantae; phylum Streptophyta; class Magnoliopsida; order Poales; family Poaceae; genus Stipa; species Stipa capillata. The sequence continues at coordinate 196,484 of JAGXJF010004384.1, forward strand.
CGTGCAGATCGTCCCGGCATCATGATGTTTATGTGGTAGCCGTTGGATTTGTGTTATCGAAGATGCAGCAAGTAGTAGGATATATGTGCGCTATATGCAATGGATGTATAAGATTGAAGTGTTATTGGAGCAGGCTGTATAGAGATATTTGTATTGAGTGGTCACAGATCAATTTTTTCTCGAGACACAGCCTTGGCACAAACACAAATAACCTTTTGGGTTCTGAAGAAAGGGATGGGAGAATGAATGTCGACCATGTTGGAAGATTATGGGCGGTCTCACTTGTCTGATGATATCCTCCTTTGAAAAAGAAGATTTGCTTTCTGCCACGTCAATACCTGATCAGCAACCAACTAAGATTTACTGACTGAATGCTGCTAAGTACTGTAGCTAACTTATTGCAAACTGCTGCATAATGAAAACAACATACTCACTGCAAAAAATTCAGCGTTTTACTAAAAAACCAGCCGTAAAACTTGTTTTTCATGTACAATGAATGTTTTTGTGACGGTACTAATGGTTTCGTAGAAAGTTAATTATAAGTTAAGGCATAGTGGGAAGACAATTTTGTTCATTTTAGATAATAAAGGAGAGAAACTCCTCCGAACTTTGCACCCAAAGGTGCACATAGCCTAAACTATTACAGAGTCATTACAACAATTTAGTCATAAGGCAACATAGGATGCAACAAGCTACATAATCACGAACACAGTCAACATTTACATAGCCTGTTATTATACCACCATTCGAACTGGGACATAAATCTGGTAGCCAACTCCAAACTCTTGGCACCAATAGCTATCCCCTCCTGCTCTGATGATATGCCGTTGCTATAAGGACCACAACCACAACAAATTGATACATAAGAAAATAACCTGCAAATGATTGGTTAGTATCCTCTTACAAAAAATAGTCATTTTAGCATAACCAAATTGACCAACATAAAGCAGATGTACCTACTAAAATTTCTGAGCATAAGGATCCCCTTCCCCTTCCCCTCCCCCTCTCTCCTCCTGTGCGCAACTAAATCTAAAAATACAAGGGATGCTATGAGGTTGAGTAATTCCAAAAGCTATAAAGATCATTTGTCATGCAAAACGAGAGAAGTGCTCCTCATTCTTGTGATGTTGTTGTGTAAAGTTTTTTTTTGAGAGTATAATATGGACACCACGCACGTACCATACTCACGCCTGGACGTATGCATACGCATGAGTATCCTTTGCACACGCTAGGAAAATCTAGAAAAATATCGAACGCTCCGCTAACTCCCTTAACATGCACACATGCGTGTAGTGTTACTTCGGTTAGATAAGCGTACTGTAATATGGGTAGGAATGAACAACTCAACTCCACGGCTAGGACACATCTGTGTAGTTGGGGAAAGTATCTTCGCGTATGCAACAAACAAAATAATCATTACAAACAAACATAAAGTATAGATGCCAAGTCTCTTGTTAAATGGCTGGATGCCATCTGATTTTTACTTTGTCGACATTGTAGTTTCGTTAATAAAATCAGAGATCTACTCTCTTTTATCAAAATATGAAAATATTTAAAGTTTGAGCTAGCACCGCAAATATATAATTAGCGACCGCACGGGGAAAGCTTTCGTCCAAATGTCTTATGTCATAAATATATGTATGCCGTACGGAGTTCTGACTGATGCTACTTCGTATTTATATACACTCGTAGAAGTTGATATTCCTTTTTGTCAATTTCATATTCGTCCTGGGGATGTTCTTGTACTTTGAAGATCTGGAAATAATTATGGATTGAATAGCTATTTAGACCCTTTGTACAATTATTATTATTGTTATTACCAAAGTGCATAGACGTAAGAATTTGACTTTTTGGTTGCCACAATTGTGTACAAGGATATATTTTGTGTATCCAGACACCTGTATGTATCTATGTGTGTAACATCCCCATTTTTTTATTCTCTTTTGTTGTGCATATCATGGCATGCCATGGCATTGCATTATTTAAAATTAAGGTTTGAGCTAGGGTTTTAAACTTATAGTGAGGTTGCAAACTTAATTAAAAATTTGTAAACCAAGTTCAAAAGAAACAAAAGAAGTCAGACAGCATTTGAACTTTCAATTGAATCAGAGAAATGGATTTGAAACTGTTTGAATTGGAGCAAAACAAATTTAAAATCAAAAGGAATTAAAAAGAAATCTAAAAATCCTAAACCTAAACCTAATTCTACCCCCTCCCGGATGGGCCCCTTCTTCTGGCCCATCTCCCTCCCCGCCTGGGCCCTCCTCCCCCCCCCCGGCCCACCTTCTCCCTCCCGGCCCGCTTGGCCCGCCCGGCACCCCCATCTCTCTCCTCCCTCCTCCCCTGTTTCCTCACCTCGGCGCCCCTCTCTCCTCCCGCACACGGCACCGCCGCGTGGCGCGTCGCCCCTGCCACCGCGCCACCTCGCGTAGCACTCCAGAGCCCCCTAAGAACCCCCCCCTCTCGGCGCACTCGCCCTCTCCCTCTCTTTGCTCCCCTCGGCACCACCGCCCCCGTGCGCCGACGCCCCCAACCACCGCCGTGCCTCCGCCGCTCGCCTCGGTCCCGAGCCCGTCCCGGCCACCTCGAGCCGCCGCCACCTCGCTCGGCTGCTCCTCCTCCACCTCGCTCCACCCGCCTCGCCACCCGGAGCCCATCGCCGTCCGCGCCGCCCCAAAGCTCGCCCCGGAGCTGCGCCCGTCGCCGTCCAACCGCCTCTTCGCCGAGCTCGCCTTCCCCTCACCTCCGGTCGACCCAAGCAGCCACGCCGCCTCGGCTCAAGCCGCTCCACGGCCGTCCCCGTCGCCGCCTCGGTTGCCCTCCTCGCCGGTCGCCTCCGCTCGCCTCGCCGCCAAGCGCCCGTCGCCGGAGCTTCTCGTCGCCCCCGTCGCCGAGTCCTCACCTCCGAGCACCTCGTCGTTGCCACGCCCGAGCCAACCGCCGCCTCACCCGACGCACGCCTCCTCCCCGCCGGTGAGCGCCGCCGGCTAACCGAGCCAAGGGCAGTGGCGGTCCCGACCAGTGCCTAGGCCATAATGGCCAGTTAGTTAGATTGGTTAGGGCTTAATGCCCATTTAGACAGCTGATTAGTTAGTAATTAGTGTAGTTAGATCAGTTAGTTTTGTTAGGTAATTAGGTTAGTGTGTTAAATGCTAACGGTTAGCTGAGTTAGTTAGGGTAGATTAATTAGGTTGGTTAATTAATTAGTTAGTTAGTTCGGTTAGTAGTTAGCTGAGTAGTTCGGTTAGCAGTGTTGGTTAGGTAGTTAAGCTAGTAGTTAGTTAGGCCAGTAGCTAGTTAGGTTAGGAGTTAGTTAGATTGGTTAGGGCTAAGTGCTGTAGGTTAAATGCTACAGATTAATTATGTATCCAGTGTAACTAATGCTACGGTTGCTGTTGAACTTGGTTAGTGCATAGGTTAGCAGGTTAGTTGATAGTTAGTTAGTTAGGTTAGTGATTGGTTAGTTAAGTTGGTTAGGTTAGTGGGTTAAATACTAAGTTAGTTGTTATTAACCATCAGTAATGTTAACTGAATGTTGAATGATTGTCGCTGATGAGTAACCAGTATTTTAACTGGGCTTAACCAGTATGTGTGTATGGCATCTGGGTCCCACGCGTCAGATTTAAGAAATAGATAATAGAAAAGAAAAGTATTATGATCAGTGGACCCGCATGTCATAATCTCTATTCATGTTGACCCTAGTTGACCCCAGGACTCTCTTGTCATTCTCTGTAACTAGGGTTGAGCTGAGTAACAAATTTAATTCTGAAATTCTTTACTGAGAAAAATACAACAAAGGGGTTTAAATCTTGTTAAATTCGTAGAAAATTCATTCGAACTCAGAAAGATGCAAACGATATATCCAAATGTTCAGATAAATGAAAGTCATTCAATTATGTCATGATCATCCATGTTGCATGCTAGAAAAGATGAACACGTCGAAAAACTTAAATTAGGGTTTTCCCCGAACCCCGGAGAAATTCGGATCGCGATAATTCGAGCGTCCGGACTCCGATTAACCTGATTCCAGTTGCGTTAGTTTGCATTTTGCATCCTCTAGCTCATGGCATACATTGCATCTCATGCCGACGTTTTCCGACGTTGTATTTATTGTTGCGTTGTTTCGGTGTTTTCGTTCTTCCGATAGGACCGGAGGATCACGACGCGTACAACTACGAGCAGGAACCCGACCTAGTCGTTGAACAGCAAGGCAAGCAGCCCCCTTTGACCATATTGCGGATATCCCATTATTTACAACTCTATTATTTGTTTTTAAATACGTATCGCATGCGCTCAACTGATATCTTACGTTAAGTTAGCCCTACTCCGTGCATGAAAACTTACTTTGTCGCTCAATCAACACCACCGACCCTCCCAACCTATTTAGAATAGATTGTTTGGTATTGTTGAGTTATTTACGTAGCTACTTATGCTTAGCCATGCTTAGTTGCGTGAATGTCGTAATTCCTGGGATGGCAGATGCAACACAACACTCTGGATGGGTTAGCGGTTAGGTGGTTGTTCACCGGGCGGTTGTTAATAAACTTGACTGATCTCAAATCGGGCATCGACGAGAGGCCATGCTGGGAGCATGGTGGGTTGTCTCGTTAATCCCACAAGGACCGGTTCCCGGTGTCCTTTCGAACCAAGAATTGCGTGCTTCTACGCGGGTGGTATAATGGGCCACCCACGACCGAATAATTGGTCTAGGCTTAGGATATGAGCTGCATAGTTCGCCGTTTTCGGGACTTGGGTGCGTGGAAAATAAGGAGGTGGTGTGATGCAACAATATAGGAGTGAGGGGTACACACGGTCCGGGACCGGGGATGTATCACCTGCCACAACTAGTGGGACCGCGTCGGAGTATCGGCCGAACTGTCGTTCGCGGACTAGCCTATTAGGGCGGCTCATACCTAGGTCGAAAACATTGTAAAGGTCGTGTTCAACCTCCCTCTGCTAGCACACCTCGTGAAAGTGTGTTCTCGGTAGCGCTAAGAGTCGGTTGATACGCGTAGGTAAAGATGTACACCCCTGCAGGGTTTAAACTATTCGAATAGCCGTGTCCGCGGTTATGGACAGCTTGGTAAGAATCCGCATCGAATTAGACAAGTATAACCCTAATCTAAAACTTGCCAACTTTAAGGATTTGATTTTAGCGATTGCTTCCTCCCTGGTGGTCGAGGAAGAATCGAGGGTTTCGTGTGTTCGATGGTCTGCTTAGAGTTCATTATGCAGTTTCAGCTTCTCTCCTTGCAAAGTATTCCAGTAGACGGATTTCAATCTATTTACAGGTATTGTGAAAGAATAAATTAGCTTTCTGCAAAAATAGTCCACCGATAGCCCCTTTTTGATACCTGATGCATCTATTATTATTTTCCCTTGTAAGTCTTGCGGAGTACATTTTGTACTCACCTTGCATTCGTTGATATTATTTCCGTGCAGAGGAAACCACTCCCGCAGCGGAGGGTTTCTACATTGAGGTAGACGCCGACATCGACTAGTCGCTGGTGATCCCGGGCAGTGGTCCTGCCCTGGGTTCGGCAGCTTGGTTTGTTCTGCCGCCGCTTTTGGCCCTACCCTTAGGCTTCTCAGCCAAACTAAAACTTCCGCTGTGTAAAGCATCTTTTGCTTGTATATATATGTTGTTAAGTTTCCCGAACAGCTAGTATTATTGCAGTTTCGGTCGTAGAGTCTCTGTGATGGTACTGGTTTGTTTCTCCCCCTGTGTCATGTGCAATGTGTGTATGATTGAAGTACGTGATGCAGGGAGGATTTCAGGTTTTATATCGCGGAGCTATTAAGTTTTATCACCCCTGTGAAGCGACTCTCCACTGAGAGGTTGGGAGCTATATCACCCTACTCCAGCCGTGCATTCATTTGCCGGGACGAGGTCGGGGTTGACGCTCCGGCTCAGTGGGAAAGAGTGAGGAGACCATATCACCCTACTACTCAGTGCATTAAATTGCCAGAGTAAGCTTTGGGGTTGACGTCTCGGGCTATTCGAAGCCATATCACTCCACTCCTCTCGGATTTGACCCCCGTGGGTTGAGATCGGGGTTGAAGCTCCGACTTAGCGGGTGATTATTCCTAAAGCTCTCCGTTATGGAATCTGGGGTCCGACAGGCTTGGTATCAGAGCAGGACTGTCCGTAGGATGACCTTTGACCTTGGCCGATGTTGAGTCTAGAATTGTGAAAACTATTTTAAACTTAAAAAGGAGTTGTAAAAAGTATAAGTAGTGATTCTATTTTCTCCTTATCCTCTCGATCTTAGCCTTTCCGCATCCCTTCATTTGGTTTAAAAAGTGGTCTTGACTACTCGTTCCTCTTTTCAAAAGTTAGGGTTCACGCGTTTGGGGTATTCCTACCTTCCCTCTTATCTCATTTCCGCGATCGTGAATTCTAACCCTTGTTTCCACCTATCCAGATGGCTGAAATGTATATCACCTTGGCGGGCACTTCTCACTGTGTGTCAGTTGGTGGTGCTCCTCCGCTCTTAGTCCGGATCTTGGCAAGGCTGGGATATGAGTGGTTGCCTGAGTATGCTATCTATCGCCGCAACCGCCAGTTTGGATTAACTGATTATGTTGCTTCTGTCTTCATCCGACCACACCCTTCAGAACCGCTGCAATTGCCTTCTATGCTACCAGGAAATCCTATCATTTTTGAGGGTCGTGATGGTTCTTACGAAGGAGCTGTCCAAACAGCTGCTCTTAATGCCATAAATTTTCTTCGTTACCATTATGCGGCGCAGCTTACGGATTCCCCTTTTCGTTATCATGTGGGGCAAGAAAATCCCAACACCCCAATATGTTGGCAAGATTTTATAATGCACCCTGATCCCACCGTTGTTGAAATGGCCCCAATGCTCAACATTACCCACCGTCTGTATCGAGCAGCCGCCTATGATCGTGACTGCTACCTTCATCGTTTGTGCCACGCCCTCGAGTTCATCAACGAGCACATGGATGCCAACCAAGCTCCAAGAGACTTAATGTCAGCTCATGGAGAGTTTACTGGGCCGTATGCTGCCAATAGGCCATCTCCATGCAACTTTGCTCCAGTTCCGGGACCTCGCTACACTTCTCGTCATCGTGTAGCTACGGAGATACCTGGAATCTCTCGTCATCGGCTTGAGCCACTTCCTGGTGAGGTGCCTCGCAATTTCCAAGAACCGCAGCCGATTCCGCCTGAAGCAGCGATGTACTACTTTATGGACTACGACTCGCCCGATTACTCTCCGTGATCTCCATGCTCGTGTGTTCGACCCCTGGTTGTAGTCAGCTCTTTTGGCTCCTTTTTGTACCCTAAGCTGAAACTATATCCATGTAATAGGTTAATCCCCTAGAGCAGTGTGTGGTTCCTTTCCTAAGTCTATAACCGTCCAAGGTTGTAGACGAATCATGTATTGGAACTAAACCTTAAGGTGTGAGTGTGGTATGGTATCATGATCGTGTACTTGTTCTAGCCGTGGGCTTGTAATCTTAACGGTCATGTATATTACGTACCAGATGTCTATCTGTGTTGCTATGGAATGTATTTTAGCTCCGTGGCTTTTGTACTACCATATGTGACATATTTGGCATTTATCCTTCTCCACACTGTTTAGTTTCCTCAGTACATTCTACCGTAAGCGACCCTTCGGATTCGATTCTGAATCTTGAAGTAACTCCTTTTTCCTTCCTTCAGGATGGCTGGCAATCCGCGCCCAGCAGATCATGGTGCTGGTAACACCGGTAATGTTCCCCCTCCACCACCGTCCATGGCGGAAGTCTTAATGCAAATTGAGCGCAACAGGATGGAGCAGACTCGGCTTTTGGAGCACCTTGTTCGGAACACCAGCCGTCAAACGGATGATCGCGTTGGAATCTCTGATTTCCTTCGAACTCAGCCTCCTGTGTTCAGTCGCTCTGAAGATCCTCTGGATGCCGACGACTGGATTCGCACCGTCGAGCGCAAGTTGGAGACTGCGCGTGTTGCCACGGCAGATCGAGTGAACTTCGCGGCCTTCCAGCTTGAAGGTGCCGCAGCCGCTTGGTGGGAAAGTTTCCGCTCCATGCAAGAAAAGGATCATGAGATTACCTGGTCTGAGTTTCGTGATGCTTTCCGCGGAGCTCATATCCCAGATGGAACAATGGAAGTTAAGAAGGAAGAGTTCCGTAATCTGAAACAAGGGCGGAACAGTGTAACTGAGTATCTCCACCAGTTTAACCATTTGGCTCGTTACGCTCCAAATGACGTTGTCACTGATGCGGACAAGCAAGAGAAGTTCCGCAAAGGTCTAAACCCGGAGATTCGCTATGAGCTGCTTCCGTTCGATTTCGCAAACTTCCAAGCCCTGATGAACAAGGCCATCAAGATGGAACACGGCAGGCAGACACTTGAAGAATCACGCAAGCATGCCCGTGATGCTGCCAAACCATCGAGCTCCAGCTCCCAGAAAAGAAGAATTTGGATTCCAGCTAGCGCCTTCAATCGCGCTACTCCCTCTGCGAGACCAGCAGGCTTTGCTCCTCGTCCTCCTCAGCAGGGTTTCCAAGCAAGACCAGTTGGAGGACAGTCGTCTAATTCCGCTCCAAGGCCGCCCCCTGGAGTCTGCTTCGTGTGTGGCCAGCCTGGCCACTATGCTCGTGAATGTCCCCGGAATCAGAATCCTGCACCTCGCCCTAATCCAGGACAAGGTCAACCTCGAGGCAATGTTCAGTTTAAGAAGCCAAACCCGAAGCCTCAGCCAGCCGGTCGCGGTCGCGTGAATCACGTGGTCGCCGAAGAAGCTCAGGAAGCACCTGACGTCGTCTTGGGTACGCTTCTTGTCCATGCTACTCCCGCATCCGTCCTTTTCGATTCGGGAGCTTCTCATTCTTTTATAGCTAAGGGTTTTGCTGAGAAGCACAATATTCCTTTCGAGAGTATGTCAATCCCATTGTCTATCCTTGCACCGGGTTCGGTGATGAGAGCATCCCAAGAATGTCGTGAAGTTTGCGTCAGAATTGCAAATCTTGAGTTCTATGCCACCTTAATTGTTTTGACCTCCACCGATATCGATATCATCCTGGGTATGGATTGGTTGACCGCGCATCAAGCCCTAATTGATTGTGCAACCAATACCGTAACTCTCTTCCATTCGTCTGGTCAATCTGTTCTTTGTGATCTAGGATCTGTCAACCACCACCTCTGTGCTCTGGAAGGCAAGCCTCTTCCTGATCTTCCCGATGTCCCAGTGGTCTGTGATTTCACAGATGTCTTTCCTGATGAGCTGCCAGGTCTGCCACCTGATCGCGATATTGAATTTGTTATCGAGTTGGCTCCTGGAACTGCTCCAACCTATCGTCGCCCTTATCGGATGCCTCCAAACGAGTTGGTTGAATTGAAGAAACAACTTCAGGAGTTAGAAGAAAAAGGTTTCATTCGACCGAGCTCCTCTCCTTGGGGATGCTCTGCTCTCTTCGTGGAGAAGAAAGATAAAAGCCTCCGGATGTGTGTTGACTATCGGCCTCTTAACGAGGTGACGATCAAAAACAAATATCCTCTCCCTCGCATTGATGATCTTTTCGATCAATTAACCGGAGCTACCGTCTTTTCCAAAATCGATTTGAGGTTAGGCTACCATCAAATCAAAATCCGTTCCGAAGATATTCCAAAAACGGCGTTTACAACTCGTTATGGGTTGTATGAGTTCACCGTGATGTCTTTTGGGTTAACGAATGCTCCTGCTACATTCATGAGGTTGATGAATTCTGTCTTCATGGATTATCTGGACCGCTTTGTGATCATCTTCATCGATGATATCCTGGTCTATTCCAAGTCAGAAGAAGATCATGCTGAACACTTGAAGCTTGTTCTCGCCAGACTTCGTGAACATCGGCTCTATGCTAAATTCTCCAAGTGTGAATTTTGGCTCGAAGAAGTCGCTTTCCTAGGCCACGTGCTTTCGGCGAAAGGTGTCGCCGTGGATCCTAGTAAAGTCAAGGACGTTCTCAAATGGGAGCAACCCAAATCGGTCACTCAAGTACGGAGTTTCCTTGGTCTAGCCGGTTATTACCGTCGTTTCATCAAGGACTTCTCCAAGCTTGCCAAGCCAGTGACCGAACTCCTTAAGAAAGAGAAGAAGTTTGAATGGTCTGAAGGATGTGAAGCAAGTTTCCAAGAGTTGAAGTGCAGATTAACCTCCGCTCCTGTTCTTGTTCTTCCAGATATCCACAAAAATTTTGACATCTTCTGCGATGCTTCTCGCCTGGGTCTCGGTTGTGTATTGATGCAAGAAGGCCATGTGGTGGCTTACGCCTCTCGTCAGTTGAGACCACATGAGCTCAATTACCCAACCCACGATCTAGAACTCGCTGCGGTGGTTCATGCCTTAAAGATTTGGCGGCATTACCTCATCGGTAATCGCTGTGAGTTGTACTCTGACCACCAAAGTCTGAAATATCTGTTCACCCAGCCCGATCTGAACCTTCGGCAACGAAGATGGCTGGAATTGATCAAAGATTATGACGTGGGTCTCCATTACCAACCTGGTAAGGCTAATGTCGTTGCGGATGCACTTAGCCGGAAAACCTACTGTAATAACCTAAGATCCAGGAACATCAGCCGCTCCTCCATGAGGAATTCGCCCGGCTTAACCTCGAAGTCGTTCCTTTTGGTTCCCTCCATAACCTTGAAATCCAATCCTCCTTGGAAGACCAAATCAAAGCTGCCCAAAAGCCAGATAAAGGCATCAGCAAGATCAAGGAAAACATTGCTAGCGGAGTTGCTAAATGTTTTTCAATTGATGATCAGGGCGTTGTTCGATTTGGCAATCGTCTTGTTGTGCCGAAGAATAAAGATCTTCGAGATTCTATCCTTCGTGAAGCTCATGATTCTCCCCTGTCTATTCATCCGGGTGGTACGAAGATGTACCGAGATCTGAAGCAGAGATTCTGGTGGACCCGAATGAAAAGGGAAATCGCTCAATTCATTTCTGAATGTGATGTGTGTCGTCGTGTTAAGGCGGAACACCAAAATCCGCAGGCACACTCCAACCTCTGCCTATCCCTGAGTGGAAGTGGGATGAGATCGGTATGGATTTTATCACCGGCCTTCCGAGAACTCAGAAAGGAAATGATGCCATTTGGGTAGTCATCGATCGTCTGTCCAAAGTAGCACATTTTCTTCCTGTCCGAGAGAAGATCTCAGCTAGCCAATTGGCTGATCTCTATATATCTCGTATCGTATCTCTCCACGGGATCCCTAAACGGATAATCTCTGACCGTGGTAGTTTGTTCACCTCCAGATTTTGGGAAAGTCTCCAAGCTGCTATGGGAACTCATCTCTCGTTCAGTACAGCTTATCATCCTCAAACCGGTGGACAAACCGAAAGAGTTAACCAAATCCTCGAAGACATGCTTAGAGCTTGTGTTATATCCTTCGGTGCAAAATGGGAAAAGTGTCTTCCATTTGCAGAGTTCTCCTACAACAATAGCTTCCAATCCAGCCTAGGTATGGCTCCTTTCGAAGTCCTTTATGGACGTAAGTGCCGAACTCCACTCAATTGGTTTGAAACCGGAGAAAGGCGAATTCTTGGACCGGACTTGATTAAGGAAGCAGAAGATCAAGTTCGAGTTATTCGAGAGCGGTTGAAAACTGCTCAATCTCGTCAGAAGAGCTACTCCGACCTCCATCGTCGTGAGATACACTTTGAGCCAAACGATAAAGTCTACCTTCGGGTCACTCCTTTCAAGGGTGTTCGCCGATTTGGCATCAAAGGAAAGTTGGCACCTCGTTACATTGGTCCCTTTCGCATTCTTTCCAAACGAGGTGAAGTCGCATACCAGTTGGAACTACCTCCGTCGTTATCCAATATCCATAATGTCTTCCATGTTTCCCAACTCCGAAAATGCTTTAAAGATCCAATTCCAGAGTCTGCTGTTGATACCCTGGATCTTCAAGAAGATCTTTCTTACCAAGAGTATCCTGTTCGAATCCTCGACGAAATGGAGAAGACAACGCGAAGACGCAACGTGAAGTTCTTAAAAATCCAGTGGTCCAACCACTCTGAAGAAGAAGCTACTTGGGAACGTGAAGATCTCCTTCGATCAGCGTACCCCTCCCTCTTTTCCGGTTGATCCGAATCTCGGGGACGAGATTCTTATAAGGGGGGTAGGTCTGTAACATCCCCATTTTTTATTCTCTTTTGTTGTGCATATCATGGCATGCCATGGCATTGCATTATTTAAAATTAAGGTTTGAGCTAGGGTTTTAAACTTATAGTGAGGTTGCAAACTTAATTAAAAATTTGTAAACCAAGTTCAAAAGAAACAAAAGAAGTCAGACAGCATTTGAACTTTCAATTGAATCAGAGAAATGGATTTGAAACTGTTTGAATTGGAGCAAAACAAATTTAAAATCAAAAGGAATTAAAAAGAAATCTAAAAATCCTAAACCTAAACCTAATTCTACCCCCTCCCGGATGGGCCCCTTCTTCTGGCCCATCTCCCTCCCCGCCTGGGCCCTCCTCCCCCCCCCGGCCCACCTTCTCCCTCCCGGCCCGCTTGGCCCGCCCGGCACCCCCATCTCTCTCCTCCCTCCTCCCCTGTTTCCTCACCTCGGCGCCCCTCTCTCCTCCCGCACACGGCACCGCCGCGTGGCGCGTCGCCCCTGCCACCGCGCCACCTCGCGTAGCACTCCCGAGCCCCCTAAGAACCCCCCCTCTCGGCGCACTCGCCCTCTCCCTCTCTTTGCTCCCCTCGGCACCACCGCCCCCGTGCGCCGACGCCCCCAACCACCGCCGTGCCTCCGCCGCTCGCCTCGGTCCCGAGCCCGTCCCGGCCACCTCGAGCCGCCGCCACCTCGCTCGGCTGCTCCTCCTCCACCTCGCTCCACCCGCCTCGCCACCCGGAGCCCATCGCCGTCCGCGCCGCCCCAAAGCTCGCCCCGGAGCTGCGCCCGTCGCCGTCCAACCGCCTCTTCGCCGAGCTCGCCTTCCCCTCACCTCCGGTCGACCCAAGCAGCCACGCCGCCTCGGCTCAAGCCGCTCCACGGCCGTCCCCGTCGCCGCCTCGGTTGCCCTCCTCGCCGGTCGCCTCCGCTCGCCTCGCCGCCAAGCGCCCGTCGCCGGAGCTTCTCGTCGCCCCCGTCGCCGAGTCCTCACCTCCGAGCACCTCGTCGTTGCCACGCCCGAGCCAACCGCCGCCTCACCCGACGCACGCCTCCTCCCCGCCGGTGAGCGCCGCCGGCTAACCGAGCCAAGGGCAGTGGCGGTCCCGACCAGTGCCTAGGCCATAATGGCCAGTTAGTTAGATTGGTTAGGGCTTAATGCCCATTTAGACAGCTGATTAGTTAGTAATTAGTGTAGTTAGATCAGTTAGTTTTGTTAGGTAATTAGGTTAGTGTGTTAAATGCTAACGGTTAGCTGAGTTAGTTAGGGTAGATTAATTAGGTTGGGTTAATTAATTAGTTAGTTAGTTCGGTTAGTAGTTAGCTGAGTAGTTTCGGTTAGCAGTGTTGGTTAGGTAGTTAAGCTAGTAGTTAGTTAGGCCAGTAGCTAGTTAGGTTAGGAGTTAGTTAGATTGGTTAGGGCTAAGTGCTGTAGGTTAAATGCTACAGATTAATTATGTATCCAGTGTAACTAATGCTACGGTTGCTGTTGAACTTGGTTAGTGCATAGGTTAGCAGGTTAGTTGATAGTTAGTTAGTTAGGTTAGTGATTGGTTAGTTAAGTTGGTTAGGTTAGTGGGTTAAATACTAAGTTAGTTGTTATTAACCATCAGTAATGTTAACTGAATGTTGAATGATTGTCGCTGATGAGTAACCAGTATTTTAACTGGGCTTAACCAGTATGTGTGTATGGCATCTGGGTCCCACGCGTCAGATTTAAGAAATAGATAATAGAAAAGAAAAGTATTATGATCAGTGGACCCGCATGTCATAATCTCTATTCATGTTGACCCTAGTTGACCCCAGGACTCTCTTGTCATTCTCTGTAACTAGGGTTGAGCTGAGTAACAAATTTAATTCTGAAATTCTTTACTGAGAAAAAATACAACAAAGGGGTTTAAATCTTGTTAAATTCGTAGAAATTCATTCGAACTCAGAAAGATGCAAACGATATATCCAAATGTTCAGATAAATGAAAGTCATTCAATTATGTCATGATCATCCATGTTGCATGCTAGAAAAGATGAACACGTCGAAAAACTTAAATTAGGGTTTTCCCCGAACCCCGGAGAAATTCGGATCGCGATAATTCGAGCGTCCGGACTCCGATTAACCTGATTCCAGTTGCGTTAGTTTGCATTTTGCATCCTCTAGCTCATGGCATACATTGCATCTCATGCCGACGTTTTCCGACGTTGTATTTATTGTTGCGTTGTTTCGGTGTTTTCGTTCTTCCGATAGGACCGGAGGATCACGACGCGTACAACTACGAGCAGGAACCCGACCTAGTCGTTGAACAGCAAGGCAAGCAGCCCCCTTTGACCATATTGCGGATATCCCATTATTTACAACTCTATTATTTGTTTTTAAATACGTATCGCATGCGCTCAACTGATATCTTACGTTAAGTTAGCCCTACTCCGTGCATGAAACTTACTTTGTCGCTCAATCAACACCACCGACCCTCCCAACCTATTTAGAATAGATTGTTTGGTATTGTTGAGCTATTTACGTAGCTACTTATGCTTAGCCATGCTTAGTTGCGTGAATGTCGTAATTCCTGGGATGGCAGATGCAACACAACACTCTGGATGGGTTAGCGGTTAGGTGGTTGTTCACCGGGCGGTTGTTAATAAACTTGACTGATCTCAAATCGGGCATCGACGAGAGGCCATGCTGGGAGCATGGTGGGTTGTCTCGTTAATCCCACAAGGACCGGTTCCCGGTGTCCTTTCGAACCAAGAATTGCGTGCTTCTACGCGGTGGTATAATGGCCACCCACGACCGAATAATTGGTCTAGGCTTAGGATATGAGCTGCATAGTTCGCCGTTTTCGGGACTTGGGTGCGTGGAAAATAAGGAGGTGGTGTGATGCAACAATATAGGAGTGAGGGGTACACACGGTCCGGGACCGGGGATGTATCACCTGCCACAACTAGTGGGACCGCGTCGGAGTATCGGCCGAACTGTCGTTCGCGGACTAGCCTATTAGGGCGGCTCATACCTAGGTCGAAAACATTGTAAAGGTCGTGTTCAACCTCCCTCTGCTAGCACACCTCGTGAAAGTGTGTTCTCGGTAGCGCTAAGAGTCGGTTGATACGCGTAGGTAAGATGTACACACCTGCAGGGTTTAAACTATTCGAATAGCCGTGTCCGCGGTTATGGACGCTTGGTAAGAATCCGCATCGAATTAGACAAGTATAACCCTAATCTAAAACTTGCCAACTTTAAGGATTTGATTTTAGCGATTGCTTCCTCCCTGGTGGTCGAGGAAGAATCGAGGGTTTCGTGTGTTCGATGGTCTGCTTAGAGTTCATTATGCAGTTTCAGCTTCTCTCCTTGCAAAGTATTCCAGTAGACGGATTTCAATCTATTTACAGTATTGTGAAAGAATAAATTAGCTTTCTGCAAAAATAGTCCACCGATAGCCCCTTTTTGATACCTGATGCATCTATTATTATTTTCCCTTGTAA